>OY744520.1:124852425-125217425 GCA_963556195.1 Sepiola atlantica
AACTATCTTGTTCTCCTAGCGCCCTCATCTCCTCTTGGTTTGGGAGTTTTATACCTTCTGTCGTCTCCAGTTTTCCTCTTTTGATCTCTAGCAGTGCACATTTTTCTTTTCCAAACTCCATTTGGATATCCTGGCTGAATATCCTGGTTGTATTTATCAGCTTTTCCAGTTCTTTTTTGTTTTTTGCAAACAGTTTCAGGTCATCCATGTACATCAGGTGGTTTATTCTTTGTTCTGTATCCGTAAACCTGTATCCGGCATCACACTTTCTGAGTATGTAGTTGAGTGGCATCATGGCTATTATAAACAATAGTGGTGATGGAGAGTCTCCTTGAAAAATGCTTCTCTGTATTTTTATCTCAGACAGGTATTATCCTCCGGCTGTCAGTTTTAGTCTCCATGTTTCCATTGCTTTCTGGATGAGATTAATAATCCTGTCTGGTATCTTGTATATTTTTAAGCATTCAATTATCCATGTTTGGGGGATCCTGTCGTAGGCTTTCTTGTAGTCAATCCATGCCATGGTTATGTTCTTTTGTCTGCTCTTCACCTCCTTCAGGGTCTTTTGGTCAATGTATAGTAGATCATGTGCCCCTCTTTGTCCTTTCCGGCATCTTTTTTGTTCCTCGGGGAGCAGTCCACGTTTGTCTAGGGATTGGTAGATTTGTTCTCTCAGTTGTGCTGTGAGAATTTTCCACATTATTGGTAGACATGTTATCGGTCTGTAGTTGCTGGGGGTCGTTCCTTTTTTGGGGTCTTTTTGTATGAATATTGTTCTTTCTTCCGTCATCCATTCTGGTACGTCTTTTTTGCGGATACATCCACTCAGTTTCTGCGCTAGTCTTTCATGCAGGGTCGTGAATTTTTTAAACAGTTATTATTATTATTATTATTATTATTATTATTATTATTATTATTATTATTATTATTATTATTATTTTCTTTATCTTCTTCTTCTTCTTCTTCTTCTTATTATTATTATTATTATTATTATTATTATTATTATTATTATTATTATTATTATTATTATTATTATTATTATTATTTTGTACACCCTCCGTAAAAAATAACGGAGAAACTTATGTTTCGCCAGTGTTCACCTTAATATTCATATAAAATCATAGAATTACGTAAGTAATTTAATTTTTCATATATACGTTAGTATTATAATTTCTGATGACGTAAAGAAAAAACACCAGCCGTTGACTTTACGTTTTTATTTTCTTCCTTTAATTATTTTCCTTTGGTTATTGAGAGGTTTGAGGAGTTCTTGATATTAAAAAAAATACGAGCCACATCAAATACATTAGCGGAAGTCAAAAGTAAAAGAATAAACGTATAAATCGTATAGAAAGCAGAAAGGAAAAAAAGACAGAAAACGTCTTATGGAAATAGATTTGCGCTCTCCCTTTCCTTATTCATCGGGAATACTTTTGTGTGACAGAACGGATTTATATTTACAAATAAATACACGTTGCTCTTTATAATACAGTGGCAAATTTGATTGTTCAGTATTAAGTGACAACCAAAGCGTTAACGTTTCGGTTTTAAGGGGCGCTCTTTCTTTTAGCACTTGTTACCAAGTGAAGGGCTCTTCAAACGGAGAGTGTGGAAAATGGAAATGATTTCAAAGGAGAAATTAATGAAGCGATCTTGACTTCCGCGTGAAGAAGGTCATATATCTGCCAGGTGCTGCGGCTTCTTGTCAACGAACGTCTGCGACGAACCACCCCACTCTTTAGCTGAGGCTATTTAACAAGTGTCAACAGCGACAGATGTTAATAGCATTGTACCGGGAACTGGTCGCTCAATTACGAATCAAATGATGTAAATTCGTCAACGAAACAGAAAGGCGGCTAATTGCTTTAATGTTGGCTAAAAGTAGGAGACACAATTAAGAAATATTTATATTCAGAAAAAAGACAAAAGGCACATCTCATACGAAATAAATACTGCTTTTAACAAGTGTATCTATACATTATAAGACTATATATATATATATATATAATATTTAAATGTTGAATTAAATAACGATAATTGAATTATCGTTTAATAATAATAATCTATCGTGATAATATAAAGCTCAATATATTGAATAGAGCAATCAATTTTTAAGGTGAAAGATGATAATAAAAATTGTAAAGATACAATATTTATTAGAACATCAAAAGTTTCTGCTTTTCTATATCCTTTGATGAAGAAGAGTTTATCTTTGAAAATCCATGGATTAAGGATATGAGGCTCTTTGCTCTGAACTTTTGATGTTCTAATAGATATTGTATCTTAAATATATATATATATATATATATATATATATATATATATATATATATATATATATATATATAGTTATCTACAGATACATGTTTCGTCGTCTCTACGACTTATCAGTGAAACTAGACCAAGCAAGATTTGAAACCGGAATCCCAGTAACTGGCCTCTGGTGCGCGAAACACACATACACACGCGCGTGCGCCTACGCACGCACGCGCATACACACACACTATATATATATATATATATACATATACATATATATATATATATGCATTCATATATATATATATGCATTTATATATATATTATATATACATGCATATATATATATATGCATATACATATATATATATATATATATATATATATATATATATATATATATATATATATATATATATATATATATATATAGTAATCCAGGTAAAGTAAAAATCCATAGGGTAGAAATCCAAAGGGAATCAAACCGGGCTTACAAAAGAGTGCTCAATAAAGATATAGAGCTGTATTATGAATATTTTTATTCGAACATATACAAGGTCTGCTACACTTGCATGTCGATGTTATCGATCTACAGCTATCGAGAGCTGAAGTCTCATCAGGCAGAAAGTTTTTTTTCTTTTGTATATATATATATATATATATATATATATAAGTATAAATTTTTATTTATACAAACATTATTGGTTACATATGTGCATACATGTTTCGGTTGCACTTTCCCAAGAAAGTCAACCTCATCAGACCGAGAATCTTTCAGGAATGGCTCCTGAAAGATTCTCGGTCTGATGAGGTTGACTTTCTTGGGAAAGTGCAACCGAAACATGTATGCACATATGTAACCAATAATGTTTGTATAAATAAAAATGTATACTTATAAACAGCTCTACTTGGTATTCAGCACTTTTTATAAACACTTGAGTTTCTACGGATTTACATTTACAGAAACTAATACAATACATGTACGATATATATATATATATATATATATATATATATATATATATATATATATATATAAATGAAATGCGAAAGTGATTTCCAACTATCGTAACTATATTAACATCAAAACACGTTAGGATTATTTTATTCTAATGATAAAAGAATATATTGAAATACTCTCTCTATAGGCGTTTCCTGCTCACTCAAACGTATCTCGATTTGGCTTATTTGCATCTTTATTTATTTTTAAGTTTTTAATAAATTAATGTTATGTAATATACCTTTCTCTTTTGTATTGTCAAATTTTCTTCTACATACGCAATCGTTTTATTGATAGTATTATTATTATAATTATTAATAAAATAAGATAAAGAGATCGGTCAGCCGTGGAACGCGGGTTAGATTGTTTGAATCAGGAAAATATGAATTTGCTAAACCAGTTTAATTTTAAAAAGCCAACATTCCATTTTTTTTTGCTTCTCACTATTTCTCTCCCCGGTTTTACCCCTTTTCTCAAAATCAAAGTAAGATAAATAGTCGAAATGGTTGTGACCCAACGAGTCACAAGTATAAGTCTCTCTCTCCCTCTCTCTCTTTCTCTCTCTCTCTCCAGCTAGGGGTTAAATAGTATTACTAGTCGTATATATTTTTTTCTGTTTGTTTATAATGTATTATTCCAACCGTGAGTTTTATATTTGCAGTAGTCAACCCCGTCGCCATTGACAGCCTCTTATCTTTTTGCAGTTATTTTATAAATATAGAAATAGAGGAGAGGTGGGTGTGTAAAGGAACTTCTGACTGGGAGAAAGTGAGCGAGAAGCTGAGAGAGAGAGTAGCAATAGTATACACATTCGGTCGATGAGTCAGTCAGACAGTGTTATGCACGTGTATGACTTTTTTATTACTAAGTTTTAATGAAGGCAAATAATTCGACCAATACCAGGTCGAGAAACGTTAGGTTTATTGAGTCGCACTATATTTACAGGTTGCAATTGATGCCAACATGTTTTTCTAAATTATATCAAGCTATGATCCCTTATTATTTTGATCTTCATCGATAGAAAAAAGAAAGATGGAGTATATTAAGTCGAAAGCCCTTTTAGATAACATGCTTTTTCACTCATACTTTATGTTTTGTATATTGATCGCTTCTATCGAGACTAAAGAAAGATTATTAACCTACAATTCCTTCTATCTTTAATAGTTTACGTAATATCTGTCTACTGGGAGCTTAGAGTACAGTTCTTATCGTTAACCTTTGTTGGCTTCTTGATGTTTTATTTACCCTATTTTCTGTCGCATAATCAAACCGCTAATATATGCACTAGGTAACCCTCACATCGAATATTAAACACGTGGACGGCTTAACGACCCTAACCAGTTATACAACGATTGTTTATTAATTTACGAAGGAAGCAAATGACAAATAAATGAAAAATGGCGAAAAAATGCTTTCTTTAATTTTTACCAATTAATTGTTAAAAGAAAAAGAGTTTACCTTGATAGTAAAGTTCTACAGAGATTAAACTAAAGAGATGTTATAGCTTCACAGTGTCTAGTCGAGTACGGTCTGTTTTAGCCAGCCCCATCAATTTCCTCTCAGAATACACGGTAGCGAATCACAGAATGTTCTTACAGATTGGTTGCTGATATTGATCGGCAATCGTTCATTTTTTTTTTTGCCTCTTGATATCTTGTCTACTCTATATACAGTGGTCTAACCCAACCACTAACATATGAACTCGGTCCCTATATTTGGGCAAAATTACCAGCCCATATCTCCTTCCGCTTGTCGGCCGCGTTTGCTAACCTGGTGGCCACCCGTGGTGTGGTATTACATGGAGAATTTTTTTATCCAACAGATATCACATGAACAGTCAAAGTCTTGTTGACACATTTTGTCCTCGTTGTAGTCGTAGTGATAACCGCGGCAGTAGTAGTAGTAGTAGTAGTAGTAGTAGTAGTAGTAGTAGTAGTTGTTGTTGTTGTTGTGGCTATTGCAGTCGACTTCATCGTTTTATTTTCCTCTTTTGTTTAGTTGCAGCGGGTTTTTTCTTTAGCTTGTTAGTTGCCGTCATATCTTTCTTTCTCTTCTTTTTTCTGTGTTGTCATGGTGGCTGTAATTGTTGAAGCATTTAAATGAAATACCAGCAAGTATCTTTGCTCTTTCATATTATTCTTTTGTTGTTTTACAAATACATTATTCTTTAAAGCTTTTTACAACAAACAAAGTCATGAGTATCTTATATTAAGATGACATGGTATCATTCTTCCTCACACTTGTTCCCCTTGGGAAAGAGGCGAGAGAAGAATTCCGAAAAATACATCTCAATTTGTTCAGACCGAAAATCAAAAGGATAAAGATTTGATTATCTTATTCGCTACGTGGCACTCGAGACTTCCAGTCCATGATGCCATCTTAACTTCTACTTTAACTTCTAATGGAAAATTTATTTTTCTATCTAATATATCTTCTCGTGAAAAACTCTGTCTCTACGTCATTTTATCAACCAAAGTTGAGATATTGCTGTATGATGAAAATAAAAACATGATCAAAATATGAATGTTATTTTAATCAGCAAATTAACTGACATTATTTCATTTAATTTAAAATGAAAATACGTTTAAAATATTCAAATTTCACATATCACGAATTCAAATGTGATACGAGGATATTAAAGTGATTTTTAAGATATCTATTTTCTTTTAATTCTATAAAGCAATAAACATTTTAGTAACTAGTCGAATTAACTACTTTAGATTCTCTAAATAAACTAATTAATCTAATTATAGTTGATATTTTTAATTCACATTTACACCAATCCTTTTAATGATGAAATGTTCTAATTGCGACATTAAAATGAAAAACAAATGACCATCATTTTAAAATCAGCCGCTGTGCCAATGCGACCTTAATTAAGTGCGTAAAAATGAAAATACGTTAAAAGCAATAAAATAATTTTGGTGAAAATAATCGAACTAAATTTATTAATTTTAACACATCCTTTGCAATGGGCAAGTTTAAAATAAACAACACATTATAAATAATCTGCGTGTTTTTCTCCGTCTGATCACTAAGGACCCTAATTATAAATGGAATTATCTTAATCTGAAGAGCGTGAGTTCAATATGTGTACAGGGCAATGTATTGTTATTTTAACTCCAATCACAACCCAAAATAAGTTTCAGTATCTATCTATCTATCTATCTATCTATCTATCTATCTATCTATCTATCTCTCTCCCTCTATCTATCTATCTATCTATCTATCTATCTCCCTGACAACGGAAAAAAGGAGGGAAAGGAATCGAAAAGGACATCGGGACTTGCTGTCGCTTTCTCCAGCCACAGGTCTTCTTCTGCTGTTACTTTTATCAAGATTATTATTGAAAATGCGTTCATCTTAAGATTCTTACGAATAAATTAAATCAAAATACATTTTAGTTGTTAAGAACACAGACCAATGTTTCACAAAAGGAAACTGACGAATCAGAAACACAAAGATATGAGAAACTTAATTTTATATATTAGAATAGTCAAAAACAAGTATGGATACGTGGATGCGTTCATTCAATCTACGCTTTTAGCGATGAAAATGCAATTTAAAACTTAAGCCAACAGACTAACCTAAACGTTATTTCTTACTTAAACGTAACCCTAACCCTAACAGGCTAACCTAAACGTTATTTCTTACTTAAGCGTAACCCTAACCCTAACAGGCTAACCTAAACGTTATTTCTTACTTAAACGTAACCCTAACAGGCTAACCTAAACGTTATTTCTTACTTAAGCGTAACCCTAACCCTAACAGGCTAACCTAAACGATATTTCTTATTTAAGCGTGGCAATCCGACGAATATCATTTCAAATTTAAATGTGACAAACAAATATGTGATTTTAAAATTAGGTGTGACCAACGAATAAAAACGTTATTTAAAACGTAAGCATGACAGACCAACAAAAAAATTATTTAAAACTTAAGAGTCACAAATCAACAAAAACGCTATTTCATACTTATGCCTAACTGACCGACGAAAACACCATTTACAATTAAGCGTGATAGACCAAGGAACGTGTTATTTCAAACTTAAGCGTGACAGACTAACGAACTCACTATTTCACCGAACAAACACATTATTATTTCTAATTTAAAACATAACATCCCAACAAAAATGCTCTTTCTACCTTAAGCGCAACGGACCGACAAATGTGGTATTTGAAACTTAAGGGTGATAGTTATAATGGATGAGTGCGCCTCTTATATATATTTAGACGCATCTAAAATAACATGCATCCATTTAAGCTGCGCGTTTTTAGTGATTAAAATGTTAGTTCAAACTTAAGTGTGACAGTAGTGAAATTTTTAAAAAGACCATCAGTAAATGAACTACCTTTTGACATTTTACAACCATCCGCGGTGTCAACGAGTCCTTATTTTTACAAAAATTGTTTAGTAAAAATGTAAATATGCTAGAAGCATCAAAATAATTGTGGTGAAAAACAGGAGATGTCACTCAGTGCATTCTTTGTTGCTTTGACAGAGTATAAAATCCACTTTACAATCTAGTGGCTGATGATGTCTTCTGTTCTCTACAAACTCTTTCTTGTTCTCACAGAAAAGGCGTTGCTATTCGCTCTCGAGGTAGAGGAGTGACGCACGTATGAGAACTGCAGCTGCGAAATTAGATAATTTATGCAGAAATGTGCATATCCGTAGCTGACTTTTATATAGGTAGAGGATTGCATAAGGGGCCAGGAATTTCCAGGAGCGGAATAATGATCCAACCGTTTTTCCAGCAACCTTAGAAATCGATTTGATATAGGTCTTCCATTTTAGATCTAAAGTGAAAGTCAATCCTAGGAGCCATTCATTTCAGTTAGAGCTAAACAAGGATCTGAGCGTTTGTGGTGAAAGGAGAGAAGCTTTAGACTTAAATGTGACAGACCAGTAAAAACGCCATTGAAAACAGAACCTCTTATAGAAGTGCTTGAGCGCATCTAACATAAGATGCGTTTATTTGATATGCGCATTTACCAATGGAAATGCTATGTAAAACTTAAGCGTGACAGAACACCGGGCGTGAGAAACAGACGGACAGAGCCTCTTATAGAAATGCGTTGACGTGTCTAAAAAAATTCTTTGTTTGATTTTTAACTCGAACAATCAGACATGAAGAGGAGTGTCATCGTTTTCATATCTGATCGACTATCTTTCCGATTCGACGCTATTTTTTCTCCGCTTTTTTTTCCTTCCCTTCAATAATTCCCACGCCGCCATGCATTGGCTGTCATTCAACACCCGACAGTTATGCATTCGCGACCGTCAACCGACAACGTGGCCTGCATTACGACTTGCGATTGTACTCAAATGACAACCCGGTGCGTATCTACACTTGACGCATGTGTGAGAACTGCAGCTGCGAAATTAGACGATAATTTATGCAGAAATATGCATATCCGATGATAAGCTCTCACACAGACTTACACGCAGACATACACGCAGACAGACACACACACACACACACACACACACATATATATATATATATATATATATATATATATATTATAGCAAGCATGAAGAGAAGACGAGTTTTATCGTTCATGATTAAAAGTTAATCAAGAGAAAAAAAAGCAAACCTACCGGTTTCGCCCTCTCTTAACAAAGGCTGTATCAGGGGATTTAAAAAACACGAGTGATTTTAAAAGAGTTTAAAAAGAGTTTTAATGGCGCAAAGAACATTTTTCCGCCATTAAAACTCTACGACAAAATAAGTCCAGACCGGATAATGGTTCAGGGGTTGTTGTACTAAACCATCAACACTACGCCGACAAAATGATGTTGATATTAAACGACACGGAAAAAATTGTCAAATTGGGCCATGTCGGCACTCATGATGCAACAACTTCCTTAGAAACTAAATTCCAGAAACAACTGGTAAAATGTGTGAAAAGCGGTGTACTCCCTTCCGATGTAGCCAGTGAGATCAGACCCTCGGGCTCTATCCGCCCAAAACTCATAAAGCAGATATCCCAGTTAGGCCCATTCTCTCCATGGTAGGGTCATCACAACAGAAGGTTGCAAAATGGATCTTCAATATTTTACAGCCAGTATTGAAGTACTATAGTAAATACTGCTTAAAAGGTTCATTTTATTTTGCAAATCACATTTAAAATTCTAAGGTTGCTAATAAATGTTTGTGTTCCTACGATATTAGCAACATATTTACTTGTGTCCCTATTTTTGAAACAATAGATATCTGTGCCGATTTTTTATATCATAGCCAGTTATCGTCTCCTTCCATTCCTGAAAGCATATTCGTGCAGTTGATGAAATTTGCCACTACATCCGTTGAATTCAGTTTTAACGATGTATTGTATAGGCAAATAGACGGTGTATCTATGCGTTCAGTCCTAGGACCGACTATGGCGAATATTTTTGTGCGTTTCTATGAGAAGGCTTTATTATCTGGACCCACTAAACCTTTAGTCTATTTTCGATATGTAGACGATACAGTTTGCCTTTTTAATAATGAAATGGAGACAAATAAATTCTTCTCCTTACCCAATAAAATGCATATCGCATTAAAATATACCTATGAAGAAGAGCGTAATTCCACTTTAGCTTTCCTCGATGTATTGGTAACAAACTCCCATCAAGTTACCTTACATCAATCTACCGTAAACCTACGTTTACAGGATTATATACTCGCTAGGATTCATTTTGTCCTAACAAACGAAAGGTAAACTTGATTTGGACATTAACGCACACAACTCTTATGATTTGTTCCAAATCAAAATTGGACGAAGAAATTAAAACTATAACGAATAATTTGTCCAAGAACAGCTATCGTCTAGATATAATTAGGGCCGTCATCAAAAAGAAAATAAATACTTTTTCCGAAATAAAACCAAATACGGTGACTAAATGTCCAATTTACATTCGTTTACCTTTGTTAGGCACAGTAAGTGAGAAATTTGCCAAGCAAATCAGCTCAGCAGTTGAAAATTGCTATTTTTCATCGAATGTGCGTGTTTTGTTCTCTAAATAACTTTTATTTGCGTCCTCTCGTAAAGACGTTTTACCCCCTCACACACACCATAAAAATAATGTAATTTATCATTTTAAATGTAGTTGCAGTGCTGACTACGTGGGTAAGAATACGTTAAGATTGGATAGTAGGGTCCAACAGCACATTCCGAGTAGGATCAGGAATGGAACCTTCCGATCAACGGACGTTCAAAACAACACATACGGGTCTTCCATTACAGACCATTTACTTAAAAACCCGCCGTGCGCTAGGAATTTTAGCATGGACTCCTTCACCATTCTCAGTCATGCTCACTCGTTATACCATCTAAAAATCTTGGAGACGATCCACGGTCTTAAACGTCCCTCCCTTTGTAAGCAAAGGGAATGTCTATTAGGACTAGATGTGATCAGTCTCTTCGATTCATCCTCCATTGTACATATACCATAACGCTATTTAAAAAAATTCTCTACTCCCTTTTTTCACCCCATTTTTTTAAATCCCTCATTTTTTTAATTCATCAATACAGCCTTTGTTAACAGAGGGCAAAACCGGTCGGCTGACTTTTTTTCTTCTCTTGATTAACTTTTAATCATGAACGATAAAACTCGTCTTCCATACATGCTTGCTATACTAAAATTTTGTACTCCGCAAAAAATAATGATATATATATATATATATATATATATATATATATATATATATATATATATATATATATATAAACATTATTATTTCATGTATCCACATAAAATGTTATAAGGAGATATAATCTGTTATGTATCAATTTTCAGTATTTACTTCAACAGTGAGTAAGGCTATGTAGTAAGTTATGAAAATATATTTATGGCAATTTAGCTTCACATAGGTTTCCGCGTTTCATCCCCGTAGAGAATCGTCAGGCTATGCATTTTAGCCTGACGTGTCCCTACGGGAATGAAACGCGGAAGCCTCTGTCTAGATTAATTGCCATAGATATATTTTCATAACTTATACATGTGATCATATAAAAAACAATTATTTCACATAGTTTAGATCGATTCTTATGACAATCAATTTCCAAAGCAAAATGAAGCTGAATAGTTAAACCTTTAAATAATTATTTCGAAAATTGTTATAGAGCTTTAAATAAATAAAATGACAGGTCTGAGTTATGTCATAGTGTGATTTAATGTCAATTTCGGAACAAAAGAAATCTTGAACATGTATTTTTATTTTTCTGTAAAATTAATTGCGATTATCAGCTAAATATTGTTTAAATAAATAAAACGAATATGTTTCTTATTTATGTGACATTCTAGCAATTCAATTCTTTGTAAAACAATCAATATTCTCTGTCGGTAAGAATAATGTAAAAAAATAATCGACAACTGAATATTCGTCAAATCATTTCAACGAATGTCACTGTTTAAAATGTATTTAATTAAAATTGTACTGTTTTAGTCGACGGGTTAGCAGAATGCAATTTTGGAAAAATTCATTTTAAAATAGGTAAAATTAGATGTTTTACCATACCGAGATCAGATTAATCGCCAATACCTATATTTTCTGATCAGGCGATCTTATTTCTAATGTGTGTGAAAGTTGATAACGTACGTACGAACATGAACTTTATTTAGCGTATTATTATGTAGATGAAATGATAATAAAATGCACTAAACAGTTTACCGCAGTTTCACGGTTTTCATCGATCAGCATAAGGGTGCCATTGGTAACAGACAAGATGATGCGTCCGGAAAATATGAGATGTATCTATCATATTTATTCATTTATATTACTTATTTATTAATATTTATTTTGCTATTTTGTATATATTAGTTGCTAATTATTCGTCCATTGATAGACAATTATATTGTTGTATCATATAGAATAGGATTTTTTTATTATTTAGACAATTATTTTGTTGTATTATATATGATATTATTATTTTTTAATTTAGACAATTATTTTGTTGTATTATATATGATATTATTATTTTTTAATTTAGACAATTATTTTGTTGTATTATATATGATATTATTATTTTTTAATTTAGACAATTATTTTGTTGTATTATATATGATATTATTATTTTTTAATTTACACAATTATTTTGTTGTATTATATATAATATTTATTTTTTTATTATTTAGACAATTATTTTGTTGTATTATATATAATATGTTTTTATTATTTAGACAATTATTTTGTTGTATTATATATAATATTATGTTTTTATTATTTAGACAATTATTTTGTTGTATTATATATAATATTATTTCATTATTATTTAGATAATTATTTTGTTGTATTATATATAATATTATCTTTATTATTTAGACGAGTATTTTGTTGTATTATATACAATATTATTTTTTTATTATTTACTAATTGATGTATTATATATAATATTATTTTTATTATTTAGATAATTATTTTTCTATCTACAATTTTTAATTATTTAGGTTGTTTTGTACATATTCGTTTTTAATGATTTCTTCACTAATGAACAATTGCTTTTTGTTGTTTAATAAATAATATTAATTATTAAGTATTCAGACAATTGTTCTTGTTCACATTTTTTAATGTACTTCTTTATATATTTCTTTATTGATTTTACTTCATCTAGGCTTAAATAGCAAAGTAAGTGTTTATTAATGTGTCTTGATTTTTGTGTTTTGTTTAATAAATTAATTTGTTTTTTTAAGTTTATGATTTGATATTTTTCCTCTGAGCATTAATGATACAGTTTAACATATTACAACTGGTTTTAGAAATGATATTTTAAATTGTTTTTGTTTCCATATATATTTAGAGAGTCTCGTGCTATTTATATATTTTAATTCTTGAACATCATCATGTTGTGATTATACCTACACTTGAAATAATTTTCCTTAGCCCATACATATGCTCTTTGTTTATTGTTTATATTATTATTAACTGTTGGTTTGTATATTACATTAACTGTTTAACTCCATTTATTAGTGGCAATTATTTTCTATTCTACAATTAAATAAGTTGGTATTATTATTATTATTATTATTATTATCATTAGTAATACTAATATCATAAATACTACTAATGTCATAAATACTACTAATATTGTTTGATCTTTTAATTATGTTTATTGTATTTATTTGTTGAGTGGATGCAATAATAACAACATTTAACGCTATTCCTATTACTAGGTTTAGATAGCTTATTATGTTTAGGGAAATGTGTATCTATTATTCTGAATAATACTTGACCGATTTATGTGTTTATATATATGTAATAAGCTGGGTTGAACCAGATTATATTTCGTTTCCTATATTTCTTGTTTCGAATATATTAAGTGTTAATTTATCTGTTTTTCTTTTCAAAGCTTTTTCATATTCTTTTGATGTTGATTGAATATATTTATATATATTTGCTAGAGTTACTGGCTAGTCTACACTCTTGGACTTTTGGCTAAGATCAAAGTGTAGTATCTGTTCCGATGGATACTGCACCCCATAGACTGGTATTGTCTTGGCCTTCGGGGCTTGATTTACGCCGATCTATGGGTCTGTCCTGTGCAGTTCTGAGAGGTCCACCCTCCCAGGCTTCGCCTCCCCTCTTTGGGGAGGAGTAAGTTTATTGCTTACTGCCTGAGGCGCCCCTACCGGGGAATGCCGACGGGCTGCCCAGGCAATTTTTAAACCCCACTTTCCCGACCCGACTTTGGGTCACATCTTACTTGTGGGAGTAAGATAAAAACTGGCCTTGTGCCTTACTCCTGGAGAGGAGTAAATCAATACACTCTTGGACTTTTGGCTAAGATCAAAGTGTAGTATCTGTTCCGATGGATACTGCACCCCATAAACTGTTATTGTCTTGACCTTCGGGGCTTGATTTACGCCGGTCTATGGGTCTGTCCTGTACAGTTCTATGAGGTCCACCCTCCCAGGCTTCGCCTCCCCTCTTTGGGGAGAAGTAAGTTTATTGCTTACTGCCTGAGGCCGGGGAATGCCGACGGGACTGCCCAGGCAATTTTTAAACCCCACTTTCCCGACCCGACCTTGGTTCACATCTTACTTGTGGGAGTAAGATAAAAACTGGCCTTGTGCCTAACTCCTGGAGAGGAGTAAATCAATACACTCTAATGATCTAAGAATTTGTTTCAAAACAGCAGGTAGATGGTTCGATTGTTTATGATTATATAATCGGATATTGTTTCGGTTTCTATAAGGCGTGCATGTTTCATTGTTCAAGTATATATAAAGAAATGCGATTTATTTTTATATTTATGTCAAAACATAAGTTAAAGATATGTGTTATTTCTCGAATCCGGGATGTCGAGCCAAGTCATTGTATGTGACCACTACACTACGCGACTTAAACTTATATATATATATATATATATATATATATATATATATATATATATATATATATATATATATATATATATATATATATATATATTATTCAATAGATACTATACATTAGTTTATATCATCCATCGGTAACTTCGGTTTCACAGAAACACTGGAAACTAAATTCGCAGTGTTAAAGATACCAAATGTGACCGATTTATAACACGACATGTTCATAGTGTCTATCGGTTTATATATATATATATATATATATATATATATATATATATATATATATATATATATATATATATATATGTATGTATATATATATATATATATATAGAGAGAGAGAGAGAGAAAGAAAGAGAGACCTACACCTGTGACTCGTTGGGTCACAACCATTTCGACTATTTATCTTACTTTGATTTCATTCAATAATTCATAAACTATGATATCTTTTAAGAAATTCTGCTTGCATAAATAAAAATAAGTCTCTTTACTACCAAATTCTTCTTCGTTTTCTTCCTCCTCTTCTGCTTCTTCTTCTTCTTATCATTATTATTATTATCATTACTATTATTATATCGAAGTATTATTTTTCTTTATTACTCTTATATAGAAGAAAAATACTTATTACTTTGCCATCTAATTTACATATGTTTTGTGTGGTTTGTACAGACACACGTATCTTAATTAGTTAAAGATGCAAAAAATAGAGTGACTCTTTTTCTAAAGAAATGTTAGGATGTGTTTGAATTCAAATAGAGTAAGAGAATACCAGAGAAATACATAAATATATCAGAGAATAATGGATGACCTGTTCAGTTAATTATAAATTACGGCTAATTAGGGCTACTAAAACAGAATCTTTATCCAGCACAACTAAAACCCAGATCTAAGGTATATTTTAGCATGTATTTAGTGGCATTAACGTATATAGGAAAAGCCGTAGGGAAATAAACGTTGATTAATTCACATCTATTACTAATGGTTGATTAGTATCTAAGTTTCTTCAGTCGAAATTATACTATTACTTCTATTGATGATGGAGATTTGGGTATATCTGTCTGAAGATGAAACTATATTATTATTATTATTATTATTATTATTATTATTATTATTATTATTATTATTATTTTGTACTGTTCAATTTAGGAGGTAGTGTAGTATATGTTCCATTTTCATGATGCAAGCCTCCAAGGTAGTACTTCCTCTTTTTGTGGGAAGTGTAGTACATGTTCATTCGTCACATATACTAATAAAAATGTGCTCCATCTAGTCGAATATTTTTACTGGTTTAGTATAATACTATATTATTTTACTCGTACGATGTATTCAAAGTTTTCAAACTGCTTTATTTATTCTATTTGAGATTTGTAACTTTCTTTGTGTTGTAAACATAAAGGCTGCTTAATTGTTTCTACTTTTGTCGCACTGTAAAACGATCACTTGACTTTCGTTCTTTTTTCTCATTTCAGAATAAAACAACACATGGCACAAAATAGACGACCATATGAACCTCTTCGTACTTCTCTTTTTTTTCTGGTCAACAAAGAAACGGTTGTAAGAATCTAATATGACACAGTAAGAGACACATATAAGCTTTTACGTTCAGTGACCTCTTGCTGACGATGCATCGAGTGTTTGAGGTCGGCAGGGTCAAATGGGCTCTCAGCGGGAGGAGAATAGTGACCGCTTAAAACTGTAATATTAACTTTGAATACGACACCTTTTTTATTTGCGCTCTAAAAGGAATACTTAGACAAAGACACAACTGCTTTAAGTTTAGAGAGCACCATAGCACATCGACAGATCTTAAACAAAGTGACCCTCATGCGGTTAACCCGAGTCTTGAATAGGCTCTTTTATGGTGTATCATCAAGGTCGACAGGCATAAGCCGAATAAGCAAATAGTGTCTGAATGACTTTTTAAAGAAGACTGGAGAATTGACAGGTCGAGATCAGAGACAGCGCAACCTACTCGCCCCCATCCTCTCTCTGGCGAGGAAGGGCGCAAGTCTTTTGTAGGGATTATGAAGGGTCGATTTTAGTAACGCTCTAGGAGGCATTATTGGTTTTATTTTTATAGTCTTACTTAAAATGATGTTTGTTATTTGCAGCATGGGTCATGAACCAATTGTGCTGGTATTGTACGAACAAAATCTTATGCCGTACAAAACTCAGAGAGATATAGAATTATTTTTGAGCCGGGCGAGTTGAACATAATGAGCTGAAGCGAGCTACAGCAAAGGGTATATCAGGCAGTGCCCGCCAATGATCTATTTTTAATTTAATTAACATAACTCATATATTTGTCAAATTCTGGGCTAACCTCCCGTGTAGGGTTTCATAATAATAGGCCTGGAATTCAGCAATCAGATATATATTTTTGCTTTGAATGGGGTAGATTGATAACGGCAAGGTTTGATCGAAACGTCATCTAAAATGTAATGTGGATACAATCAAACATCAAATCGATATTTCTAATACCATCAGCAAGCCTGTTGATCTTGTCATATGTTTCGGGATTCATTACAATCTTTACGAAGGCTTACGAATCATTTTCGTAACTATGCACAAGATCATGGTTGTAATGAAAAAAAATATAAACAAAAAATTTAGAAAAAACTATCCGTTAAAAAAAAATAATAAAAAGCATAACTATTCCACTATTAAAATTGATACATTCATTTTTACTGAATTGGCATCTATTTATATACTAGTAAAATTCTATGGATTTTATTATCTTGTTTGTTATAGTGTTTATTAGGTTTTTTTGTCCCGATACACTCTGGATGACGTCATCGTTTTGTAATAATAATGAAATAACGTACACAGTTGATGACGTCACTAAGGATCATGTCATCCAATAAAAAGAGAAGTATAACTGTATACAGTGGATGAAGTCATAAAATGATGACGTTGTTCATACACCCCAAAAGAAGATAAGAGGTTCTTTTATGACATTTTATCTAGATGAAGGGTCACAGGTCATCTTCTAGTCTAATACTAGAACTCTGAGAACCGTGAATGGAAAGGCGATTGACGTAAATAAAGGTTAAATGATAATATAAGTGGTGAGAGGAGTGGGGTGATGCAAATAATAAAAGAGAGAGAAAAAGGAAAAGAGTGGAGACGGAGGGGGACACAGAGAGAGACAAAGAGGGAATAGAATTTTTTTTAAAACAGATAGAGAGAGAAAGAGGAGAAAGTGAAACAAGGGAGATAAAAGGAGGGACTTAAAGACAAAGACGAAAGGGAGAAAGAGGACAGAGAAAAGGGAGAGATGAAGAGGATAGACTAAAAAGAGAGAGAGTGAGAAAGGGAGAGAAGAAAAATAGAGAGTAAAAGGAGAGAGGGAGAAAAAGATGAAAAGAATTGGAATTTATTAATTTTGTGAAATTAACCGTGTTCAAAATGAGTGTTTTTTCTACTGATTCTGTTACAGTTGCTTAAAACCTTGTTACTGTATAACTATTTGTTTTGTTTTTTCTTTCTATTTCTATAATGTTCAATGTATCAACGTTAGCCCAACGGGTCACGGATCGTTTCGTATGATCATAAAAGTCCTGCATCCGACATGCAAACGTTTTCATGTGCACATTAAATATGTAAAGAAATGACATAAATATTTAACATGAAAAGACATGACTTATTTATGATCTTAAAAAGGTTAAATCAGCAAACGTGTGCTATTCCAATATGTCATCTAAAAAATGGTGTGATCTACCGGGTTGTTTACATCCCAATATGTGATGTACCCATTAACCATAACTCACCGTAACTCTAACCCTAACACGTTAACAAATAAGTTAAATGAAGAGAACAATTTTGAATGTTAACGTTCTCTTTTTTTTGGGGGGGGGGGGCTTTTTTATAGTAAACTTTAACTGGTGACGCCTTTTTAAAAATATTGACTTTTGTTTGAACTAAAATATTTTTTTAAATATATATATATATATATATATATATATATATATATATATATATATATATATATATATATATATATATATATATATATATACTTGCTATTTTGACGCGTTAATGTTTATTTTCGTGTCTGTTAGATGAAAACGAATTTTTCATCTAGAAAACATATTAGAAGGGAAGTAACTCGTTTCCGTTGGTTATCCCTCTTGCCTTAAAGGTATTTTGTGAATAGAGCTATGTCTCTTGCACATTCCAGAGTAGACATCTTCGATTAAGACGTGTTACAGAGCTCTCTCCAATTAATATATTTTAGACTAAGAAGTGATTCTTTATTCACTTGTAAATAGAGAATAAATATTAATTGTTGATTAATACAGAGGAGTTTCATTAATTATTTATTTATATTCCTCCCATATCTCACTAATGCCACCACTACACATTAGTGTCATAAAGCCAATATATATTTTTAATTGTATCAATTCCTAATGCATGTGTACTAGCCACGTGGTTAGAATATTTTTTTTATTCATGTGTTTGTCAAAATAATAAGTAATGTAGAAAAACATGGCCGTACAAAATAAAAAAGTGTCAAGCTGTTTTTATTTTTGATGCTGTTGCTGTTTGTTTATTCTTTGCAGCCGGCCGATTTCATAATCGTCTTGCGTCAAGTGATTCGGGTGTTCTCAGCAAGGCATCCGGTTCGTTCTTATTTAGAGAATTCTTTTCAACTGTCATCCAACGACTGGTTTGTGTTTAGACTAATCGTTGACACACGAAAAGAGGATTGGTTGTAAGAAGGAATAATTCAGTCAATTCGACTGAAACATAAGGAGTGTTTAAAAAGTCATGACGACCATTGGGTAAACTTATTTATTAATTGGATGATAACACATATATTGTCGTAAATATCCACCAGTTGCATAAGGCCTTGCGTCAGACAAGCTTGATTCCAGAGACGTATATTAGAAAGAAAAGCGTTAAACGTTAGAGAAATAGAAATGGTTGAAAGAAAATAATTAATTTCAATAAGTTAGAGGAATTTCTTATTTAGCAATTGAAATTAAAATAAGAAAATATTCACGCGATATTTTAACTTTAAATTTCCCTATCGTATTTTTACATATACGACGCAATTATGATTAACCAGTGGCGCGCAAAATGAGGCTAGACTGAGAAACACTTAAACATTTCGATATGTTAGAGTAAATTGTCCATTTAGAAGTATATTTTCCAAGTACAATTTCATGTCTATGTGGACACGTGGTGCACCGAATAAAAGCGTTGATTAACTATCAGATCTATGTGACACTCTTCTGGGGGTTAAGGGTTCAATCTTCGCTATAAGCGATAATAACTAGGAATAACTTAATAATTAATTACTAAACACTTCTACCCAGTCATGGCTGATGAAAAAAGAAAAAAGTACCGCCGAAGATTACATTATGGGTCCAGTTCGAAATCCAGCATAAGTTCCCGAATTCGACATAAAAATTCCAACGTTCAAAAACATATACGGCATAATAATGTTGACACACTAGTTCTTCTTAAATTACCGAAGTTAAGCGACATTCAGCCTGGTCAGTACCAGATGGGTGACGCTGTATATAGAAAGGACGGCAACACTTCTCTGCAATAAAAAAATGAAAAAAATAGGATCATCGTATCTAGCCGAGATACACATGCGAGTGGTGATCGCTTGTGAATTTAGTATCCCCTTGAAACCCTTTCCTTCGCAGAAGGCCGACTCAATCTGTCCAGGTAGATGGGTACGTTCAAAAAAATTCACTTAACGAAGGTCGGAAGTTACATCGACCGAAACATTGTGAAAATGAGAACCAAGATGAGAATGCGAGTGCAAATAAACCAAATAATACACATTATCAAATCTAATCTAAAACAATTCCAAAACAATTTCATTAATGTTTCTATTTCGATAAAATGGTTGCTTTAACTTCCTGGCCTATAAGCAATAACTCTAACTTACCACATTCAAAGACAATACAACTCCTCTAAAACGAAGAAATAGTTCGGATTTAGTGAAAACAATCTGCAGCAAACGTAACATGTTTTGGTTTTCACAAATTACAATATTTGTTTCACACAAATCTTTTATTTACTAGAGTGACGAGTAATTAACAGATGAGTTCACTAAAAATAAACACAAAAACAATACACGTGCCAACAGTAGGTTCAATTGCAAATCTGATCAAAAAGTTCGAGGACAAAGTGGTCGTAAACAGTCTTGCAAGCAGAATATCCGTGCCAGCAATAAGTGCCATACAATGCTAAATCGATGCGAACCAAGTTTAAAGGCAAAGCAGTCGTAAACAGTCTAGCAAGCACAATCCTAATCAATTATAAATATACCCGCTTAAAATCAAACTTTCACGCGTGATAAAAGAAACGCACAAAAAAAACAAAGCTTTTTATTAAGAATGTTTTAATTAATCGGCCAGTCGAGGAGGAAAGAAAATTAGCATAATTCGTCACTTGTAACGAAAGTGTTAATAACGTTTATCTAGTTTTCTTCCTCCCACCTACGACAGATCGTACAAATGACAAAACCCGTTTTGGGGGGTTTGGTTATTACTTTGCGTTCACTCCAAACAAAGCATATTGCCACTAAAGCGTAAGGGTTTGCTACAATAGGTGTGAGATCGAAACCTGGGCGGAGAGTTGTGCAGCAAGATGCTTGTTCGTGTTACACTTAAATTTCCTCGTGTTACTATAGTCAGGCAAACAGGAAACAAGGGGGGGGATTTCAAAGGGGAATTGTTTGAGAAAAGAAGCTAGTCGAGTAGAAGATCGTCCGGCATCTAACGACTTCTAGAGTGAAGGGTGCGATTTTGCTGCTAATCGATGGTATTTGCGTTGAGACTGTACGGGTATAGTAAGTTCGCCGTGAAAGTACTTGTGAAACAAGGACAATAATTCAAGATTGCGGTGATTCGACAGGGGTTGGAGCTGTACAGAAAATATGGGATTTATTAGGTGAGGAAATCATTTTTGCGCTCTGTCCAGGGGATATATATATATATATATATATATATATATATATATATATATATATATATATATATATATATATATAATTCAACTGCTTAATTGTAGATTTTTTATTTTTTCAATTTTGCAAATTATCTTTTTGGGTTAAAATTTTTAAAAATGAATGTATGTTCTATATGTATCACGAACGTTTTCGATTCATCGTCGAATCATCTTCAGGCGACAAAACAAATAAACAAAAAGGCTGGAGAAAATAAGAGAATGTCAAAAGATAGCCGGGAACGTGCACGTGAAGTCCGTAAGAAGCCAAAAGAACGGACTCGAACAGTTGCAGGAAAGACGTTAATAATTTTAATTCTGTGATGCCAGAATTAGTGTCGCGGGATAAAATTGTATTACGCTAAGCATTTTAAAATGTTGTTCCTGGTTTTATACGTATGTTGAGTATTCTTCATTTTTTAAAATTGTTTTCGGAATATATTATATAAAATTTGTGTTAAATCAGAGTGGGGGGGTGCAGTTATGTTTTTGTAGATGTTGGTAAATTAAGCTAGAATTTACAAGATGCGTGGTGAGGCTGCGTTATAAAACCATGGTAGCCATTAAATGTATTATTATGATGGGAGTTACATTCTCCTCAAGGCATTAAACCTTATAAATAACATTGGTTCTTTTTAATGTTTTATAGGTTGGGGAGGAGTTGTTTTAATTGAATATCATTGATTTCCTTTTCTCACGACACATCGGTGTCAATCCTTTATCTGCAACGTTTCTTGCTTTTCAAACATATCTAAACAATAGGTACTAGCGATTAGCCACTACTAGAAGTATCCTCATCAACATTTAACGTTCTTATTTTATAGGCTTGTGTTCAGGAGAGAAGTGTCGCCTATTTGTTCCATCCGTAACTATAAAAGTCATCAATAAATATTTGAAGGACTAATAGCCAAGACAGATTAGAGAAAATGTAACTGTAAAAGTCTGATTTTCATAGATAAATTCTTGTGATTATTATTAGACCAAGTTTGTGTCCATGAGAGATGGAGACACATTATAGGATATATGATCTATAAAAGACTATTTTTTATAAATAAACATGGGGAATACCCGTCCCAGGACAGGTAAAATTAATTCCCGGACAGAACAGTTTTGCACCACTTTTATATCCCCTTACGAAGATTAAAATCAAGATACAATGCTAATAAAACTTATTCCAATTTTGATCAAAATCTTGTAAGGGATTTCGATTCTGAAAAATCTCTAAAATTGAATGTTTTCGTGGTCTTAAGAAGGAATTAAAATCCTGGGAATTTTGCTGAATCGGTAAATAATGACTATGGATCAAATGTAATGCAATTCTGAATTATTAGAATTTTCAAATGAGAGGTTGTTCCCATATTGTGCCCGTAAAAACCTTTTAAAATACCCAAAATAAATTGGAATTTGTTGATTTTTTATTAATTGATGTATAATACCTATTGCTAAAATTTGATAAAAATCGGAGGTGTCCGAATTTTTACTAACGAGTTCAACCCCCGCTGTACCCCTTTGCATAAAACTAAAATAAACTAAATATAGCCCGGATTACACACCTTTGCGTCTAGCAACTTTCTTCAAAATACCTAATGATCAGTTATTTAGTTAAGGCGTGAATATTATACATAGAAATATATAAACATATACACATATACCCATACTTAACTTTATATAAATATAGATTTTTATAGGGATTATTATTATATTAAGCTGGTGTCCAACCGAAAAGTAGACATTGTAGGATATTTTAAGCATTTGTAACTAGAAAAGTGCTTGTTGGGATTGCCGTCTGCGACTGGAAATTCATATTCGTCGTTAAAATACAAGGTATCGAATCGGAAACAAGAGCCTCACCTCCGTCATCAAATATCTCTTATGTTGACTGGAATGCACGAGACTTTGATATTTGGCTACAAATAAATACTTCTGTAATTGATCCGGCGATAGTTTTCCCTCGTTTTTTCTTCTCTCAACCGTCGTCATACCAGAAAACAAAACGGTTACCATATGTCATTTTAATGAAATGAAAGCATTTAAATCTTGAACAATCGAATAAAAGAAAACCATATCAAGACACAGAGCGAAAATAAACATTCCTTTTGATATATTTAAAAAAATTAAATTTATATATATATATATATATATATATATATATATATATATATATATATATATATGCGCGTGTGTTTTTCATATCTTTCGGTTTTTGCTGGAGATGGGGCATCCTACCGGATGCCAGACATTCACCGGCTATTTCAGACACTCCAGCCTAGAGATCTTTTTAAGATTCTAAACGTCCCTTTAAGTGCAACTGTTTGTATTTCTCTTGCACTCGATTCACCGGGTATACTCGCCAGATAGCTTTTGAAATTCTTTTTCATTAGTCCTGTTGCTCCTATAATTACTGGTATGATGGAGATTTTCCTCAGATTCCAGTTTCTTTTCATGTCGTACATAAGACCTTGGTATTTCGTAATATTTTCCCTTTCAACTCTGTTTAATCCTGCATCATAAGGGGCACTGCCTTCAACTAGGTTGCTACTTTCTCCCTTTTGTCCCATATTACGATGTCAGATTTAACAGCTCCGTTTTCTAGATATGTAGCTGATGGGTTTGCATAGTCATAGGGGATGGTGTATAAATTATGTGCGTGCGTGCGTGTTTACGAAGAATATATATTTTTTAAACGTATAGTCCTTATAATATATTAAATGTTACCAGTTTTAAGCTCAATGAAGTTGTATTAAAAAATTCAGAGCATATATATCTTACTTTTGCATTCCACTGACTATGGAGTATCAATACCAACCCATAATTTTCATTAGCCTTTACAATCTCTTGATTTCTGTATTGCGATAAGAGTTTAATCTTCTCTCATCTTACACTCAAGAGTATTTTTCTCAAATTCAATGTTCCTATCTTACACGTGTTTCATCTCTAAAAACTAAAAAAATACACTTATCCAATTTTTGCCATGAAACACGTGTAAAGGATGAACATTGAATTTGAGAAAAAAATTACTTTGAATGACAAATGAGAGAAGAAGAATAACACCTCAGCGAGATACGGAAATAAAGAGATTGTAAAGGCTAATGAAAATCATGGTTTTGGGTTGATTCCCCATGGTAGGTGGAATACAAAATTAATTTATATATATATATATATATATATATATATATATATATATGAGAAAAGAAGGATGAGAGTAATCCGACGTAATGGGAAATGAAAAAGGAAAAATCTAAGTGATATTTTTTATATATATTCATCAACGTTTCGTCTTTATAGTAAGACTTCCTTTTTCTTAAAATTATCATCCTGAGGAAGTCTTACAATAAAGACGAAACGTTGATGAATATATATAAAAAATATCTCTTGGTTGTTCCTTTTTCATTTCCCATATATATATATATATATATATATATATATATATATATATATATATATATATATATATATATATATATGGTTTCATTGGCACGAGTAGAAAAGGCCACATTTCAAATCGCCAGCGACTCACGGGATGTGTCTTCAATCCATGAGTTACCTGGTGTGAGTTGGCACATAACGACTGTTTTTTTTAAACTAAGAGTCAAATCCAAATTATAGCTCATGGGCATGACTTGAAACTACACTTAATAGTAAATGAAGTGGAGTGTGGAGTGAGAAGTCACCGCTTAGTTGTCATCACTCCCATGTCCACTCTCACCGCAAATAGTAATAGATGTAAGCGTCTCATCTATGATTAAATACAAAATTATCACTTGTAGAGATCATTTATTTACAAAATATATGTTTACTAAACAAATTAATTATACATATTTACACATAATTACTTTTTGAAGCATAACAATCTAATATATAAGGTAAAGTCGGTTTCCTTACTGTTTTCTTATTATAAAATTAATGTTGGATTTTGGTTCGGCGTGGGTTATTACAGCATGTTGTTTAGAAAAATAAAATATATTTCGATTTAATTCCCTCCTGAAATTAATTTGTCCGGGACGGAATTATATTCAAATTTCTGCCATCTTAAACAAGGGCAAATCTCTGTATTCGTCAATATAGAGTTATTTCTCTTTGATTTGATCTATAAAATGGTATTTAAAAGAAAACGATATTGTTTAAAAACAGAATAGCAAAATAAAATTGCAAATAAATACACTACCAGGCAACGGCGGGTGGGTACAACTAGTGTTTACTGTAATTACTGAATTTGGGATGAAATGACCAATAAAAGGGTTAATATGCCGTAAAATAAAAAGTAAAACTGCCTAAACCAAAAACATACATAAGTGACCATTTTTTTTATTACATCGATAGTTTGATTAAAATTAAGTTTATGTCCTTACTTTTGCCTTTGTGCTAAATTAAACTATGATTTTATTAAATTACTGACAGCGTGTCTATTGAAATAAATGTCTAAAGTACAAGAGGATATGTTTGTATTTATTTATTTTTATTTTGTTAAAACAAGTCAGGAATTTTTCTAAAATGCTGAAAACATGGAATTTTAGTTTTAGACTTTGGAGTCGTGAGAAAAATAAACATGCAGCCATTTAAGTAATGGTAATCTATTTCGGCACCATTTTTGGTTGGATTGTCAAAAATCAAACTCCCTCTCTCTCCTTCTATCTCTCTCTTTCTCTCTTTTTATCAATCTATCTACTTATCTATCTATCTATTTAACTATCTATATATTTATCTCTCGCAAACACTTGTTACTTTCTTGTTCACCCTCTTTCTATTTCTCTTTACTCTTTCTTCCACTCTTTAACTTTGTCTCTCTCCATTCTCTGGTTCACTACCTTCTTTCTTCTCACTCTATATATGGATCCATACTCTCTATTTCTCTTTCTCTTTTTCTCACTCCCTGACTCTCTCTCTCTCTTTCGCATCTTTATTACTACTTCCCACTCCCTCTTTCAATATCTCTCTATTTCACTATCGCTTATCTTACTCTCTTTGCACTTCTTTATTTGTTATCCTCCTTCTCTCTTCACCCTCCTCCTAGCCTTTCTCTCTCTCTCTTTCTCTCTCTCTTTCTCTCTCTCTCTCTCTCTTTCTCTCTCTTTCTCTCTAACTTCTCTTTCTCTCTCTAGCTCTCTCTCTTTCTCTCTAACTTCTCTTTTACTCTCTCTCTCTCTCTCTCTCTCTCTCTCTCTCTAACTTCTCTTTCTCTCGGTTTCTTTCTGAATACCCCCTTTATATCTCTCCGGATATCAAAATCACTAAATATTTAGGTGATAAAAACCGTACATATTTCTAGGCAAGACGTCATTGTCCGGAGGTAAAACGCCAGACTATAGACATCAATATAGAAGGTTCGATCTTTGTCCAAGTTGGCCGTGATGGTGACGGCTGTGAGCCAGAAACCCATGTCCATGGACTACTTTTATTTACGTATAAGATTAATAAAAATATATATATTAACAAAAAGTACGTCTTATAAAGTTCAGGCAAAAATAATGTAATCATCTGCATCTTTATCATTTAGGAAGTGAAACAATTGATATAGTAGTAAAACAAAAAGCTACAACCACCAATAAAGACAATTACATAAAAATGCATTATATATATACATGGTAATCTCCTAAACTAATGAACAAATAATTATGAATTTTGGAATATATATTCTAGGTAATACGCTTAGTTACATGACCACATTATATTGGGGTAAATTCTAATATTTAGGCGGGGCATTTATATAAAGTATATATATATATATATATATATATATATATATATATATATATATATATATATATATAATTGTACATGATCAACTCCTAAATTAATGCACCGACCATTATGAATTTTCGCATATATATATTATAGTCAACAAAGTGTGTACATAGCACACTACTTTTGTAAACTTTACCATAAATTGTAAAGTTTACAAAAAAATAGTCTGCCCATATTACGCACTGTGTTGCCGAGAATATGAGGCGATTACATAACCTCGCACCATCCCCTAAGAAATTTAAATAAGTTAGATACAACACGTTTTATCGAAAATAGAATTGCTTTACATAAATGTTTTCAGTTAGATTAAGTAATACATTTTTTTGAGCGTCAATAATATGTTCATTTTTTAGTAATTTTTACTATTTAGGGAGTTAAACTTTAAAATAATGCTATATTTATTGCTTATACCTGTCTTGGGACAGGTATTCTGCTAGTGTGCTTATATAATTACGAGATGACCAACAAATGCACTCGCCACAAATTCGACGACTGCAACCTGATGTAGAGAGGAACCCTCCACCTGTTTTTACAATTTATTATTTTCAATTTTTTATTTTTATTTTAAATCAATAATTTGCAATTGTATATTTGATCTGAAAATAAAACTTTTCCAATTAAGTTTTTTCAATTATTAATTCGGTCTGAGAATTAATTTTTTCCAATTATTATTTTTTTCAATTATTAAACCCCCAGAAGACTGGCGTTTCGAACTGATTATTACTGATCACTTTATCCGTGGGCAATTCTAGTATATATTTTAGGACCTTTAAACTTATTTTTTTAGCTGTGTAGTATTACTATTTATTATTACTATATATATATATATAATTATTAAATAATAAGAGCATACTATGCATTAATTAATTGTATTACGGAAGATCAGATCAGATCAACATGTTTCTATTGGTTTCGAGCTGTATCGGTCTCAGAAAACGAAGCATAATGTAACGTAAAAAATCGTTAACTCTCGTCACCCATGTTTGCAAGTTGGAGACGTCACATGTCCATCTGGGATATATATATATATATATATATATATATATATATATATATATATATATATATATATATATATATATATAATCAACTCTTTATTTTCTCATTATTTCATTATTATTATTATTATTATTATTATTATTATTATTGTTGTTGTGTTTATTAGTAAAAAGTATTATAAATTTTGGTACATATGTTCTTTCTATTTACCTAATGATATATATTTTGTCAAATAAGAAGAAAATGTTGATACATTTTGCTTAACTTCTATCTGTGATCTTTTGTAAAAAACGCCAAAGAAGAAACATATTGAAATTAATAAATAAAACATAAGAAAATAAAAAATTCCTAGTCATCTCAGAAACGATCGTACGCCTAATCATTGTTGATCTTGAATTCTTAGAACTGAAACAAATTATGTTGTAAATTTATTTGTCTCAACTAACCCCTATACATATGATATTTATATATTTATTTATTTGTTATAAACTTAGGCATGCCAGACTAAGAGACCGGCGAATTGACGGACAGAGCACCGTAAAGAGATTTTTAGACGCACCTGAGAAAGAAAGAAAAGGCCGTAAATAAGAGTTAATTAGATGTTTGTCCAAATATTCCCCCGTTTAGTTATCTCTTTTCAAGACCCAGTGGTCGAATCCCAAACCAGGCGACTGCTTTCCAATTAAGTCCCCTTCTTTATTGATTATGTGTTAAAGACGTTAAGTTTAGAAACACCTGATCTTGTCACAATTTTAAACCGGATTTCTATGGGAAGGTTTATGGATCCCCGTTCCCATTCGAACAAGTCTGCAGCTTGTAAAACCCTCAAAAATAAATAATTACGATAAACGAAGCAAAAAGTACAAATAAATCCAATCCTTAGTTGTATTCGATTTTAAATGTTTATCAATCAATGGATGAGTTTCCATGCTCGGTTTTACCAACCTCCCCATGAAGATCGAGCCGAATTTGGAGTAGGCCAGGAACAACACAAGGCTGGTACAAGTACCCTTAAAATTGCCCGAATCCCCCGTAGGGCGCCTCAGGCGATCGGCGACAAACTAACACAATCCTAATGGGGGAACGAGGGTGTAACTCTTTGCTACCTTCAAACGCAGGCGGTAATGCCTGGGAGGATTGCTTCCTGAGCACAGAGCAGAACCATTCCACCGACTGCACTCTCATTCTAGTATTTAGTGATTAACAAAGTCAAGTGTGTCTGAGAGAGGTTTAAAGCCTCGCATAGAGGTGTGATGACGTACGTAAAGAAACGGGGATCGGAGGGAAAGAACAAAACTAAATTAGAGCAATCATCTCTCCGAAATGTAACATATCGCATGATCTTGTGCCAGACTATGTTCATGTAAATGTCCAACGTTTTCCAAGAGGTAAAAATTTGACTCTAATGAGTCTCAGAAGAAAGTTCTGTTTCTAAGAATGGGTAAAAACTAAAATTAAATTCATGTGAATCAGCATGCTACGACTTTTTTGATTCGCTTGATTCTGTTGTCTGCATTGGTTTTCCCGATGCTTTCCCGAATCATATACTTACAGGGTAAATCACGTTATCGTTACCAACATCCATAAGTGAAAGTTGAGCTAAAGAACCGGCTGGGTTCGACCTTGGTGCATTCAGGTGTCAGGCCGCGTCGTTATCTACTGAACCATCGCCATCTTCCAAGATGTGTAATAAGTCATAAAAATATCAGGATTTGTAACAGAGCAAAAGACATCCCATATCACGCTAGACGGTCTCTGCCAATGGCTACCACCTCACACTCTGAACACGGCCTTAAACTGAAGACGTCTGGCCACGTTTCGAAATTTCTGAGATGATGATTGATAAGTTGTATTCTTTCAATTATTCGGACAACTATTCTCATCTTAGTTTTTATTTTCACAACGTTTCAGCTGATGTAACCTCTGACCTCGTTCAGATACATTTTTTCCGAATTTGAAAACCTATACGGAATAAAAGGTATCACGACTCATCAGTGCAACTTCTTCAGGTGCATATTTTTGTACTTTGAAATATTAATTCCGAACTCGCGAACTAGTGCGGAATTTCGACCTGAACCATTTATTTAATTCACAGGCATAAATTTTTCTCGTTCCATCAGCCATGACTGGATAGAATTGTTAATTAATTATTATGTTATTCTAAGTTATTATCGCCTGCAATAAGGATTGAACCATCAACCTCGAGAAGACTGTCACTTAGAACTGATTGTTAAGCAACGCCTTTAACCGTTACGTCACAGGAACAATCTAATCCCGTGGAATAAATAAAGGCTCTAGTTCGAAATTTCGTATAGATTACCAAGATGAAAATAGTAGTCCGAATCATACAAATAATACAAAGACTGGATACAAAATCGAAAAAGGTCTTCGAAGAGATTTTATTTCGTAAACGTTTAGAAACAGCTTATACGCGAGTTTTTTTTTGTTTTTTTTATAAAGGCGACTTGAGTTTTTTTGTCTTCCTTACAGACAGCTTCAGTCTATAACTCAAAATCCAGTCAAGCTAAAAACAACATTTCGCTTAATTTGACAACTCATACATTTGAACGTTAACGTGATTGCTATGACGAGTTGTAGAAACATTTCTCCTTTATTTATGTGTTTTGTAAATTCCGCAAAGCCCAGTGGTCGAATCAAAACAAGGGACTGGTTTTAATCAACTTTCCAGGTATCGGCTCTGTCGGTTCTGTAGTGAAAACGTTAGAAATCGTGACATCTGTTCTCGTGATAAGGTTTTACTTGGTAGCAACAATTCTGATGAATTGCTGAGAAAGTGTATTGATCCGTGTTCCCATTTCAACAAGTCGAAATATGTCAAATACTCGAAAGTCAATCAATTCTTACAAACATAACAAAACAAACAAAATCTTAAAACATTGGCCTTTTTTCTTATTTTTGTTGCTGCTTTACGGCATCTCAACCCTTTTGATAATTTAATCCTAACTGTATTATTGATAGGGTGTTGTGGATATATTGTGTTCCCTTCTCGGGGGTCAAGACTAAAAGTAAATTCGTGTGAATGAACACAATACGACATTTTTGACCGGCTTGATTCCGTTGTTGGAATCAGTTTCCCCGTGATACATACAGGAGTGACCACTTGAAGGTTGTAAACATTTAAAAGTGTCAATAATGCTATGGCAAAGACTGGATTCGAAATTGGAACACCCAAATTGTCAGTCCGCGTCGATATCTATTTCACCACCATCGAGCCGCGAATACCGTGAACATGTTATATGATAAACATTGGAATTTATTTCCGAAAATACGTCATGTAGCTCACCGATTTGATTTATTGACACTCGTATTGTATATATATATATATATATATATATATGTGTGTGTGTGTGTGTGTGTGTGTGTGTGTGTGTTTATGTGTGTGTGTGTAATTATTTTAGAACTTATGCGGTATTCATAAGGCTTCTAACAAAATGCACAATACATATATTATTTTACACGTGCAAACCGCATGCAATAAAAATCACAATGTAGCGTATTTTGCTATTTTTTATTTCTAATGTATGCATATATTAGAAGAGCACCTGTCCCAGGATAAAATTGATTCCCCGAACAGAATAGTTTTGCTCCACTTTTATGTCTCCCTACGAAAATTAAAATCAAGATGAAATGCTACACAAACATGTCTAGAATCCTTATTCCAATTTCGATAAAAAATCCATAAACGGTTTTGATTCTAAAAAATGTCTAAAATTCATTTTACCTCTAGTTTAAGCTGTCTTAAGAAGAAATTGAAATTCATGGAATCTTGCTTAATTGGTATTTAATAACGCTGGATAAAATTTAATGCAAATCTGAAATATGTGTATTTTTAAATGGTAGATAGTGCTCATATTATGGCCCTTAAAATCCGTATTAAAATACTCTAAAGAAACTGAAATGTGGGGAATATTTATTAATTGATGTCTCATTGATAAATTTCACAAAAATCGTAGGTAATTGAATTTTTGCGTAGAGTTTTCATCACCTTTGTCCCATTAGTGTAAAACTAAATTAAACTAAATATTGCCCACATTATCCACGACGGGGCCTAACAGCTGTGTTCAAAGATTCATAATTATCAGTTAATTAGTTTAGAGGTGAATTCTATACATATATATATATAAACATATACACTACCTAATTAAATTAACATATAGTAGTATGAAAATATATTTATGGCAAGTGAGCTATACCTTATTTGCTTTATTGTAGCTTCCTTGCCATGAATATATTTTGATACTACTACTAAGCTGTACGTACGTATTGAGCACTGTTGAAGTAAATACTGAGAATATATATATATATATATATATATATATATATATATATATATATATATATATGTAATATATTATAGCACTTTATAACATTATAATATATGTGTACATACGTGAAACAGTAATATATATACATATATACAGTGGGAAGCAGTACACTTTGGTATCATATGATATGGCAATGCATAAAAACAAATCTAGTGTAAATACAACTAATGTAAGCGATTAATCATTAAGGAATGTAAACCAAGTACCTATTACAATTCATCATAACGCACCTAATGATATAAAGAAGAAAATAGTCGTGAAGCGGTTTTGTTCAATCACCCTTCTAGCAAGAATATTCTGACCAACAATCCCAAGGAATTTTATAAGATTATAGATAAAAAATTTCTTCGAGATAGTAGAATACGTAAAATCATCAACACGAATACAGTTAAATTACCATTGTCAACTTCTGAAAACTCAACGGCTTCCATTATAGATTCAAATGATGCCAAAATACAACAAATAGTTTTTAAAAATACAATACTCAGAATCCCAAACTTCAGATCCGAAGAGCTATGCAATTGTAGAAACCCCAATATTTGTCCATTAGATAGGAAATGCATGATTTCAGATATAGTGTATAAATGCAATGAAAGGAGAGTAGGAAGTGTTCTTTTGGGTTTACTTTCGGCAATCTCGTAACTCTCGCTTCCTTTGTAGTTTAGTTCTCACATTCCATGAGCGATGTTTCTGACAAACGGGGGAAGAATTGTTGTTTTCTGTGTCGAAATCTATCGATTTAACACTTATCGTTGGCTAGTTTTTTATTTGAAGTATTATTCTGTATTAATCAAGTGGCTTTAGGCTTTGTTTGGAGCCATTTCCATAAAAAAATAGGTAATAATTCTCAATCTTATATCGGGTCTACTGTGGTAACTTTAAAAACAGATATATGCTCATTCAAGGCTCGGTCTAACTCCGTCACTAATAATCCCCAAAGTTCTTTAACCAAGTATATCAGAGAACTGACGAAACCTTATACACATTTAAAACTGAAATGGTCCATATTAGGTAGGGAAAATAAATACACTCTTAATAAACAAAAAAAAATATAATCAATCTTCTCTTAGATCATATCATATAGTAACATCTAAGGATACCATAATAAACATAAAGCAAGAGATTCTACAGCAATGCTATCATTGAAAAATAAAAATAAATTATTTGAATTAAGACTAATATATTGGTTATTGGAATATAAACAATTACTTTATATATATATATATATATATATATATATATCATGATTAATAAAATGCACTTCGCTTTAACACTTTATTACAACTAACGGTGGTATTCGATCATCAAAAGCATGTCCTGTTTTGACATAAAACAACATAACGGACACTGAAAGTGACGAAAGTTATCTACCCATGTTTATTTATTGTTTAAAGTTATTTAATTAATTGATACCTTAATTAATTGATTAACAGTTTTTAATATTACGGTGTTGATTTTATTCCATCACTAATCGTAAGATATTCTTAGTCGCAAATCTTATTTAATTACTTTTGTTAATTCTTAATGATTTGTAAACCACAGAACACATTTTGTGTGTGGTTTATATTCAATATTGATTGATATTAATTGAGAGGATTTTTTAATTTTTTAATTAATTGATTTATTTTATTTAGTTCGTTTTTTATTTCTTTATTTTGTGTTTTATTGTGACTGTCTATATCATTTTGTTTAATTTTTGTCTATCAATATTCATGAAAATTCCTGATTCACTTTACTTATCTAGACATCTGTGAATGTATTCGTGAAGATTTAACATTATTTTCACATCATCTTCTAAATAGAGAGTAGACACAAATGTATTAAAGTTGTTTTCAGCTGTTTCAAGGCAATGTTTATTTTAAGTCATGTAATAAAAAAAAAATTAAACATCAACTTTAATCTATATACTTTTTCATAAAGGACTGTTTTCTGTTTTCTGTTTTGGAGACGACCAAACTTAACGAAAAAAACAGTTCGCTATTGATGGAAATCCACTTTTTTCAAAGTTAAAAACGAATCGTGAGTTTTTTTATAAGTAAATACAAATGCAAATAAATGAATAAATAAATTAGCTTAAATGAATGAATAAATATATTCAGTTTGACGGGTGAACAGGGATGGTGACAAAAAATGAAATGTCTCCCACTGTATGTAGATTTTATTTCTTAATGAAACGTCTAATGAAATTAAATCAATTATTCACAGGGAATTTCCCAGATTTCTAAAGTGTCACATGTTGAAATAATCTTTCTCTTATCCGTCCAATCACTTTTTGTTTGCATATGCTCTCTCTCTCTCTCTCTCTCTCTCTCTCTCTCATTCTCTCCAGTAAATGTAAAAATCTACACACACACACAGACATAAGCTGATTTAAATGTAATCGTGTTTTTCTTCTGAAAAGTGTTTGTGATTTTTATGAGAATTTCATTGTTGATAAGATGTTTCATTTTGTGATACTGTTCTGATTTTGAATATATATATATATATATATATATATATATATATATATATATATATATATATATATATATATATATATATATATATATGAAACAGCGAAACAGGCTGTATGTGGATGACAATATATATATATATATATATATATATATATATAGATTTAGATTTTTCACTTATAAAATAGATCATTCAGTGAAGACCGGGGTTGTTCCAATAAAAAACAAGCTCGATGATACTCGATTACAGAGTACAGAGCATTTATATGTGATTTTATGAAGGCTTACCAAAGCATTCCTTTCAAGACACCAATGATCACCATTAAAGATATTTTTTCTTACAAATACTATTTATTCAAATTAAATGTTTTTTCCTACACGTGTTTCACTACCAAGCAGTTACTTGCTTGGCAGATCATCAGGGAAATTAAATGTCTGGAATACTGGTTTCAACTGCCGACAAAACACAATGTGGCGTTGTAATAGTTGAGGTCACTTAAGAAAAGAAGAGGAAAAAAATAAAAATAAAAATAAAAGTCAAACTTAAAAAGCAAGGAAGAACAACGGTAAGAAAAGAAAGTCCTAGAAAAGTCTTAGAAAAGTAGCTTGTGCATTATTTCTTCCACCAAGCCAACAAGCAAGTAGTCGGTCCCAAATACATTCAATAAAACCACAAAACCGGAACAATGTGCGATAATACACTTTCACGTTAGCTGAATAAATCCCCCCCCCCCACACAATAAAACAAAAGAACTAAATCATTCAAGATACCGCTCACAAGTTACCATTCCAATCCAATGATAGTATGGGAATTCTAAATCCAACTTCTCACAAAGAAAAGTCAACACAAATGTTCGTCCGAGTTCAAAGAGTCTTATTTCAATTGTTGATTTATTACCCTTCGAAATAAACACACGACGAGTTGAATGTCAATCCCGCAGAAAACTCCCTTCCATCAAGAAAAAATCTTAATATAGAAACTATTTATTCAAAATACTGTTTCTAAAAATATTTATTATTAAACCTATTCCTTATAGAAATTAATCATCTAGTGTCTGGGACGTCATTTTACATTTTGGGAAAATATCCTTCATTTAATTAACTGCCGAATTGTTATCGTTTTGTTGTTTAACGAAGCGAAAAAAGCCTATCCCGCAGAATTTGTTTTTAAAAAAATTATTCATATATCAAAAATAAACTGTTATTATAAAAAGGCCTTCTACAAAAATCTAGTTATTATTTTAAATCATTTAAAATATTTCCTTAACGGCTGTGTCTGTTTGTAACTCTCTGTGGAGAATATTATTCTATATTCCATAAATAAATGTTACAACGGAATATCGTTATCAGAAATCTATTTTCTATTTTGAAAAAAAACAAACTTTTTTTTAATGGACCGGTTTATTTTTTTGTCAACTTTACGGGAAAATATCACTCTTACTCATTAAATGACAGGAGACTTTATTATTACTAATTTAAAATCCCGTACAAAATACTTTTTTTATAAAATTCAATTGTTTCTATTTTTAGAAATTAAGTCCGTGTCGGCATGCATGTTTTTAAAATTATTTTTTCCTTAATTACTTTTCCCCATTCCTGCCACCAAATTGTTTTATTTATTTTAATCTAATTAAAAACTAATTTAATTTAACCTAATTTAATTAAATAGTGATAGCATCCAGGTTGCTATTTCTTATTTTTCACTTAAAATTACTTGAAATCCCCAATGCATTTCGTATAATATATCTATTTCTGAGAATAAATTGTGATTTATTATTTATTATTCCACTATCTTTTTATATGTAACACAATTTCCCCCCTCTATTCCGCTGAATAAGTATTTACTATAGTTGACTATCACTGGGCCTTATTCCGATAGAATATTCCTACCTTATCACCCCCAACCTAAGTCTCGAGTATCCGCTAATAATTGAATTAAGACATATCTTAGCATAAGTACGTGTTACTAATTCTCATCCTCCCTATTATACACTAATTATTGCCCCAGATTGCCTCAGGAAGTGTCCATCTTGCCTATCTCTGCTGTAAGTTTATACTTCCCCCAATTCCCCTCCTATCCAGGTTTTAGGCTTGATAACAGGTAACGGTTTCTATGCAGACAGCATTGTAGTATTTCCTGCCTAGCGTTCAGTAAATTATCTCTAGATGTCATGATGTGGTACGACTCCAATGCACATAGGTTGCATCTCTTCTTTTTGTTCGGTTTATATTTGTTAGCCCTCCCCAAAATTGACCATTTCAGTTCGAAAGGGTCTTGCCTAGCAATGAGGTTTCTCACAAAACGGCCAACAGAAGTGTTAGGCCTATCTATGTCTTCCCTTTGGCCTCCCCTGAAGGAACTCATGTGGTTTCTGAATCTATCTTTGAACTCACCCCCGGTTGAACCGATATATGATTTCCTACTACTCTCTGTTATCACATCGCATTTGTAGACAATGCTTGAAACTCTACAGTTCCCCCCCAGTGGACAGATGTTAGAAGCTCTGCAGTTACAGTTGTGTGCTGGGCCGTTGCTGGATGTTCTACTACTATGGTTATTTATAATGGAGGTTCTCACTGAACTGGTGTTACTGGGATCAACACCAGAAGAGAACATGGCTTCCCTTGTTTTAGTTATCTTAGAATTATTATATCCTATGATGGATGTGGCTATATTTCTACAGGTTGAATAAGAGAGTTTTACAGTATTTTTGTTAATGATTCCCCCCAATCTGCTATCCCTTGGAAAGTTTTTTTCCACTATGCTATAAAAAATCTTTGGGATATTAGTCTTAATATGCTGGCTATAGGGGGGGTTGAACCATGTAGTGGTCCTTCTCCTATTTTTCTTCCTACCTTCCCCCCCGGTTTGGGTAGCATGTGAGTTCAATTCGTTACTTCCAACTTCACGAATATTATCATCAACCGGTTCCCACCCTACCTGGTTTACATTACCGTGGGATACACCAGGTCTCCTATATCTAGCCTTGCCCATTGCCCTATTATATGAAACCATTGATCGAGAGGCAATCGGTCTCCCGTTTAGTCCCCCATTCCCAACCGAAGGAGGCACAAGGTAATTAATTTTTTCCTTGTATCCTGATCTGTTTAAAGCCTCATTGTAGAATTGCTTACTGCTGTCGAATATTTGTTGATTCTTGGACAGCTTAGATATCCTACTCGATATTGCAGGAATAATGGCTCTTTTCACCATCGGTGGGTGATTCGATTTAGCGTCGATATAGTAGAGTGTGTGGTTGGGCTTGTGATAAGGTTCATATGTGTTGTTGCATAGATCAAGCGTAATATCCAAAAAATTGACCCTCCGGTAGTTTATATCCATAGTTACGCTAAGTTGTATTGAGCTGAAGAATATATTGAGTTTTTTCTTCTTAGTTTCAAGATTTTAATTTGAATAAATAGTATTTGTAAGAAAAAATATCTTTAATGGTGATCATTGGTGTCTTGAAAGGAATGCTTTGGTAAGCCTTCATAAAATCACATATATATATATATATATATATATATGGAAATATTAGTTATTAAAAATAACAAGCAATTTGAACGCCATACAATGCATTTAAGTTTTATTAACTTTTTTTTTTTCAATTGAATTTTCGAAGATATACTTCTTCATCAGAATTAAATAAAGATATATAAAAATACCTTTCATTTTTTTTTTTTCCTTTTAGATCTCATCTTGTTTTTTTTTGGTGTTATCAGTTCGATGTAAATGAACGAATGAGAGTCTTTTTTTCCGGACGGCACGTGGTGATAACACCAAAAAAAACAAGATGAGATCTAAAAGGAAAAAAAAAATGAAAGGTATTTTTATATACCTTTATTTAATTCTGATGAAGAAGTATATCTTCGAAAATTCAATTGAAAAAAAAAAGTTAATAAAACTTAAATGCATTGTATGGCGTTCAAATTGCTTGTTATTTTTAATAACTAATATTTCCATATCAACAATGCTTTCTAACCGAGGACAACAACCATATTATTCAAATTGCACCGCCACGTGCCGTCCGGAAAAAAAAGACTCTCATTCGTTCATTTACATCGAACTGATAACACCAAAAAAAAACAAGATGAGATCTAAAAGGAAAAAAAAAATGAAAGGTATTTTTATATATCTTTATTTAATTCTGATGAAGAAGTATATCTTCGAAAATTCAATTGAAAAAAAAAAAAGTTAATAAAACTTAAATGCATTGTATGGCGTTCAAATTGCTTGTTATTTTTAATAACTAATATTTCCATATCAACAATGCTTTCTAACCGAGGACAACAACCATATTATATATATATATATATATATATATATATATATATATATATATATATATATATATATAGCTTCCTGCACTGAAGATTGCATTAGTATGAAACATCGATGTCGATAAATATTATTATTAGCTCCCTTCACCAAAGGCCGGGCATTCTGAGTGACTTTAATAACTAGCAGTACTAATAGCTGCATGCACGATCCGAATACGTTCGTTGATCACTGAAGATTGCACTGAACATTGCATTGGCATGAAACATCGATGTATGTAGGTATTAAAATAATTAATATTTATTTATAAATATTATATATATATATATATATATATATATATATATATATATATATATATATATATATATATATATATATATATTTAAAGTAAATATAAATTATTTTTACTTACAGACATCAATGTTTCATGCTTACGCAATCTTCAGTCTAGGGATGTTAATTCATGTCTGTCGAAGGGCTTGAACCCGGTTTTTACAAATCGCCACTGATTTGTAGTCGAGTATAGTTCTCCGCAGCCGGCGAGAATTCACATGACAATTAGGAAGGATTTAAATCTATAAACGCCAAATCGATGAGCGCTTGTAGTGAGCAGTTGAAAGTGATTCTACAACAACAACAAATGAGGTCGGAATCTCGCTTTTAAGCCATAGTATTACTGCTCGTTTATAAGTTCTCTCAGAGTGTACCAATCCTAGTAAAGGGGGCTGTATATATATATATATATATATATATATATATATATATTAGGGGAGGTCGATTTTGAAACTGTAAATAATCGCACTCGAAGAAAGTTGCCAAATAATGTCAAAAGTTACCACAAGAAATATTTTTCTTCAAAACTTGGTATTTATTTGAGCATTTCAACTTTAAGATCAAATAAATCGAGATTTTTTACCACGGCCTAGATTTCACCGGCAGAAGTGTCGCCTTAAATTAAACCCGGGTTTTAACAAAAAAAAGTAATACATTACTTAATAATAAATATTTTAAAGTTTATTTTTTCTTTTCTTAAGAAATTAAATGTACATATTCAAATTAAAAAGGAATAAAACACTATAATATTTAATTTTATATATAAATAATTATTTATTTACATAGGCGTTTTATTTATTGGATATTTTTTATGGTATTCACCGGTTGAAAATTCAACGAGCGAATTTGAATTCACGTGTTGATTTGGTGTTTACACATTTAATTATCACAAATATATATTGAATTGTTGAGCGCTGGCTTATCTAATCCCACTTTCCCGACCTTTTGTCACACCTTACCTTGTGGGAGTTAGATAAATAAAAACTAGTTCAGCCAGGGGTTTTTACCCCACTATATAAACCGGTATCGTCCGGGCCTTTGGGTCTGGATTCACGCCCGTCTATTGGGGCTTGTCCGTCCTTTGCAGTTCTAGGAGATGCACCTCCCAGGTTTTGCCTTCCCTCTTTGGGGAGGAGTAAGTTTATTGCTTACTGTCTGAGGCGGCCCTACCGGGGAATGCCGACGGAGGTGCCCAGGCAATTTTTAAATGGCCAGAGTGCTCACCTCTCGAGCACTAGCTTTCTCATCCCACTTTCCTGACCTTGTGTCAATCTTACCTTGTTGGAGGTACTTACCTTGTTGGAGGTAGATAAATAAAATCTAGTTCAGCCAGGGGGTTTTACCCCACCAAATAAACCGGTATCGTCCGGGCCTTTGGGTCTGGATTTACGCCCGTCTATTGGGGCTTGTCCGTCCTGTGCAATTCTAGGGGTGCACCCTCCCAGGCTTTGCCTTCCTTCTTTGGTGAGGAGTAAGTTTATTGCTAACTGTCTGAGGCGCCCCTACAGGGGAATGCCGACGGTCCTGCCCAGTCAATTTTTTAATGGCCAGAGTGCTCACCGCTATAGCGCAGGCTTATCTAATCCCACTTTCCTGACCTTGTGTCACATCTTACCTTGTTGGAGGTAGATGAATAAAACTATTTCAGCCAGGGGTTTTTACCCCACCTAAAATATTATATGTATTGGAGTTGATGGGAGAATGGATAAGGACACATTGATGTATAAGGAAATTGTGGATGAAAATAGACAGAGAATTATGAAAAGAACTAAGGGACCAGAACACCATTTAACTTTTAGAAAAGAAACACCATGTGAAAGTAAATATCTGACAAATAGAGTTCTTCCTAATAGTGGTGCAACAGGTGCTGTTCATGCAGATCAAGTGGTGGATGTTTTGCATGAATTCCACAGTGAGAACAGTATCAAGGCTATACTTGTTGACAACACTAATACCAACACATGTTGCGAAGGTGGAATGGTTGCAATTTTAGAAAAAAAAACTTTATAAAAATCTTCACACAATTGGTTGCTCATGCATCATAATGAACTACCTTTCAGAGCCCTTTTTAAAAACATAGATGGTTGCGCAAAGGGCCCTACAACATTCAGTGGCCCTCTGGGGAAATTATGCTCAAATGATTGCCATGATTTACCCCAAATATCATTTTCCACAATTAGCAATCCTCTAGAGTCAATTTTTAAAATTGATGAAATACATGATCTAAGTTCTGACCAAAGACTACTTTATGAATACACAGTAGGTATTTCTAGAGGTAAGGTTGACTCTAGATATGCCTCCTGGAAAATTGGTCCTTTAAACCAAGCAAGATGGTTAACTTTGGCCATCAAGCTCATGTGTTTATGGACTCGTGGTGCATACCCACAAAGGTACACAACAAAACTACACTATGTAGTAAATTTTATTGTAAATGTGTATGCCACTTCTTGGTTTGAAATTAAAAGAAATAATAAATTCACAATCAGCAAGTGCACATTTTTAATATGATCCAGAGGATTAAGGAGCAGCCTCAGGAAATCCAAGATATCACATTTAGAAATATACAAAGTAATACATTTTGTTTACTGCCTGAAAACTTTCTATATTCCATGGTTAAATCTGAGGAGATTGAAGTAAGAGAAGAAGCTTTAAAAAGAATTTTGGCCATTAGGTAAGTAATATTTATTCATATATCTCTGACTCAATTATTTATTCCAATTTATAGAATGATTTTTAAAGATTTTATCTAATTTCACCATAATTATTAAAGCAGTACAGATTGGAATTTTTTAATAATTCAATTAATTAATTTGTTCTTTCAGGAGTCAGGAGTCAACCAGAAAAAGATTAAAAAGAATACCACCTATTAATTTTAATGCCACACATTGGACACAATTAATAGATTTAAAATTATGCGGCATTTTTGAACCACCAATGACGGAAGATTTTACTGAATCTGAACTTCGAGAATCGTTGAAGAATGGAACCAAGCTTGACTTGCCAGATTTGCCCTCACATTCTCAGGGCGTGGAACGGGCAGTTAAGTTAATAACAGAAGCTTCACAAACTGTATATGGTTTTGAAGTAAGGCATCAACACATTACAGCCAAAGTTTTGAGTCAGAAATTGAAACCAGCATTTTTGTCTAAGGGGTCTTATATGGAGCAATTTGACTCTCTATATTAAGCTCCATTAAAATAGTGTTAGGTTTTTCCTTATTTCTTTGCTTGTTATATTTTCACTTATAACAGAAAAAAATCATTTTTTTAGGTATTCAAATATTACTGTTTAATTCATAACGTTAAAAGGTAGTTTACACAAGCAGATACTGAAAATGAGGGGGGGGGGCAAATTTTCAATTTGAAGATTTCTTTAATTAATATCATTTTTATAAAATAAAAGGACATTCCCTGACTTTAAATGCTAAAATTATTTGGTTTTCACACCAATATTCAAGCAAATCTTGCAAAAACGAGGAATTTTCAGTATATTATTGTCTACGATCTTTGATACGAAACGCTAAAAAAACCGCTGAAGTTTTTGATCTAATTTTTTGCATGAGTATTTAATAGGTCTATATACAACTTTCGGTACGTGCCTTTTTTTAATATTTAAAAAAAGTGTAAAATCGACCTACCCTAATATATATATATATATATATTTTAAAGTTTATTTTTTCTTTTCTTTCTATTATTAAATATATATATATATATAGAGAGAGAGAGAGAGAGAGAGAGAGAGAGAGATAGATAGATAGATAGATAGATAGATAGATAGATAGATAGATAGACAGATAGATATTTGTGTGTATATATATATAATTATATATATATATATATGTATACAATTATATATATATATATATATATATATATATATATATATATATAAATATAAATATATACAACTACTAATTAGGTGATAATAAAAAGCAAAAATAAGAAGCTGATTCAAATATATATAGTAATAATCAAATTTAAATGATTTTCATAAAAAATATTGCATTTTAAAACGTGGTCTCTAAGGACGTTTTGTTGGTTTGTTTTCAAAGTTTCTAAATTTCCTAACGATGTCTCCAAGAACATTTGTCAAATTGTATAATATAAGCGACCAAAAAGTTCACATATAAAAAGGGGCGTTGCTCATTTTACATCACACTGAAACGGTATCTGGCAACACGGAAACAGGATCGAAGTGGAGAACTACTATCACGTAAAAATAAACGTATTACCTTTCATTGGATTCCAGATTCTCTTTCCTCTGAAGAAGAGTGCTTTATCATCCGAAATTAATTAGAATAAGAGTCAAGAAAAAAAAATTAAATGATTTTTAATTTAAAATATTGCATCTTAAAACGTGGTCATTTTGTTTGTCTGCTTTTAAAGTTTTTAAAGTTTTGTCATATATATATATATATATATATATATATATATATATATATATATATATATATATATATATATATATATATATATATAACGGATGACAACAGAAGCTGAAGAACGTCGGATGGCTCAGTCCTTCTGTGCTTGAAACCGACGGTACGAATGTTGTACTTATTTTTCTGTACCAAAATAAATATATATATATATATATGTGTGTGTGTGTGTGTGTGTGTGTGTGTGTGTGTCTGTGTGTGTGTGTGTGTGTGTGTTTATATGCATATTCTGCAAAACAGAACAGTTTTTAGCACTTTTATGTATTCTATGAATATTCAAATCAAGATAAAATAATAGTTTTGATATATCTTGTATCTGAAGTGGGCTGAACTAATTACTACGAACAACGCATCATATTTGAAATATCAATTCATTGATTCAATCCCGCAACAACGACCGGTCGTTTTTTTTGTGTCATACATTTCTGGGATCTTTATTTATAATTTCCTTACTCAGATGGCCAGAATATGATGCCGACTCATTATAAGTAACAGCCTCCCCCATCATTAAAGCCCATCTTTTCTTCGCCGTGGTGGAGACGATGGCAACATGGCATAGCTACCCTGCTAACAAGGAGAACACAACATCAGGATCCGTCGTCCTCTGGTCGTCTGTACTTCTGCAAGTGTCAGGAATGGACGGGTAAGGCGTGATACAGCAAATTCATAGAGTGAGAATAACAACGTTACTTCTGTGCATGTGTAAAGGTTCCACAAAAATAAATGAGATAAGCATTTTTCGCTTTTTTAATTTAATTTCATATACGTAATATTATTAAACGCGCACAATATATTCTAGTTTTAATAGTGTAATGTAGACATAATAATATCTAACGTATTACGTTATTGAAAAGTATAACAATCATTGGGAATAAATTTGGTGATGTCTGTATAGAACTAATGGTAAACCGCCTTTACTAGTGAGTGGCTGATTTATATATCAAGTGATTCATTTAGTACGCGACGTGTTCATTTATTGGTTCACATGACATTTTGCTCTGACTTACCTTTTGTGTGTTCAAAATTAGAAGTAAAGGTGAATGAACAATAAACTGATGCAGCAATTAGCAGTTATCGTTCAATTCACATTTCTATTATATGTATGTGCTACTGGTTATTCATGTTTATTTTTGCGTTTGAGTTTAGACATTTTTGTTGGTCGGAATGAAAACTCTTGATGACGTATTATAAACGAACAGTGTCAATTGTATTTAGCATTACCGAAAAAAATTAACAAAGGAGTATTAATTTCTATTAAAACCTTAAACCAGTTATTCAAAAATATATCCTATGATATTTACCACGTGCACAACAATAAAACTAAAACGAGAAAGATATTGTATGTAATTTTGTATTTGTGCAGATGTTCTTTGACACATGTCATTTTTTTAAAGAGTTACGCAAGGGTAAAAAGGTTGATAAACACTGATATAGATGGTTTAATAGTATCGTATGTTGATTCCCACACGGATATCCTTGCCATCAATTATTTGATTAAATAAAAAGACCTGCTAAAGAGATACCAACCAGGGTTTTCAAACGTCCTTCAACCCGAATCTTTTATTAGGTTAATTTGCCGAATTAATTGCAAATAACAAACCACTCTTTATGTTTCTATCAAAATATTGACATTCTAAAGTCGGTTGACGCTTCAGCAATGTACAAAGCGACCATCTTGTGCAGATAGCTGTGTGAGTTATTCTTTCAGGGAGGGGGAGAAAATGAGTCTTTCTCCGCCCCCAAGGTAATTTAGGCGACGTCACGAGAAGAACCGCGCTTTGCTAAGTCAATTTGACTTATTAGACCAGACTTTATATTTATCTTATTTATATAAAATAAACAAACATAAGAAAGAAAGATAGTCAGAGTCAGAAAGAAAGAAAGAAAGAAAGAAAGAGAGAGAGAGAGAGAGAGAGAGCGTTCTCTAAAAAGCAAATCTTTTTCTTTGGATGTTTCCCTAGTTGAGGCGCTCCTCTTCGCAGGGTAACAGATTATAACTATTAGCGTGATAATAACTTCATGTCGCTGTGTTAATGATCACAGATCAACATTTTAATTTTAGTTTTAAAAATTGAAGAGAAATGAGAAATTGAGATACAAAAGAAATCAGACGCATCTAGTACGGCATAATTACGTTGACACACCAGTTTTCTCATGAGATCACCGAAGTTAAGCGAAGGTGAGCCTAGTTAGTACTAAATGCGTGACTATTTGGGAATAGCAGGCGTTGTGTATAGGAGAAGGGTGCCAACTCCATAGAAAAACATGCGTCATTATCTCCCTTGACCACCGGCATGTACATGCGACTGGGGACTGCTTGTGAATTTAAGATTGCCTAGAAACTTAATCCGTTTGAGTTAGCCGACTCAACGCGGCCAGGATAGATGCCGCACCAAATATCAGGCTGACACGTCTGGTAGTGAAACAGAATGGGTTGAAAACAAGACACAGACGTACACAGATAGACAGACATAGTCAGAGGATGAAAGAAGCCAGTTATGGCAAGCCTATTCCATTGCTAATCTTAATTTAGTTTTCTTTTGTTTGTCCGTTTTAAGACCTATAATCTCTTTAGCGATTATTCAATACTGAAACAAAATACTTTTGTAAACATTTCTATGAACACAAGTTGCTATTTTACCCATAACTAAGAGGAAATTATGGGTTTATAACTTTCCCAACCTGATGTTTCTGGGGATTTGTGAAATACTTCGGCGCCTCATTTTGATGTAACCACTGTCGCCGATTGTTATAAAAGATCCACTTTTCAATGCACGTTACAATACGATCGGGAAATGGGTAGTTTTAACGTGTCTGTTCCGCAAAACAAGCCTTGGCGACATCTCACCCCGTTGAGTTCTTTGGTTTATTGTAAAAGTTTATGCGTCACTTATTTATTGAACTTTTTCAATATATTTAGTTGCTTGATTAGGCATCAATTTTCATCAAGAGATTGGACAGTCGTGCATGTATATACTGCGACGAACGCTTTTAATTCGTCATTGTCAACAGCAGACTTTCTCTCTCTCTCTCTCTCTCTCTCTCTATATATATATATATATATATATATATATATATATATATATATATATAGTTCATTTTCTCAGTCTGAAGGTTCTTAGATCAGATGGTATCCCCATTTTTATAGCGTTAAGCGAAATGGATGGTGCGACCTTTTCCTAGAAAAGAAGTAACAAAAATCTCTTCAAATTCATATTAATCTACAAATCAATCGCATACAAACATTTCAGCATAAAATGGATGGGTTTAGCTGATTCTCGACCAACCTGACAATCAGCTAAATCCCATCTATTGACTGTGGAGGTCCCCAAATGCCAGAGGACCTTCTACTCCAATAGCTTCATTCCTCGGGCTGCTGGCCTATGGAACTTCCTCCCTGTTCCCTGCTCCTTGTTTTCCCGACTGTACCGACAGGCAAAAATTTTAAACTAATGTGAACAGGCATCTCGTTGCACAGCTCCCAATTTAGGACGACCCCCTAAACTTTCACTCTAATTCTATGGCTTTGTTTGGGGTGAAGGAAGATTTTTGAAAAGGTGAGCAGGTCTGGCACTCAGCAGTATTAGAGGTGCAACCCAGTTAACAGATCTTTGGTGAAAATCCAGGAATCGACATTAGGACATTTGTTCATGGAAATTCCGTTTGTTTTAGTGGAGAGAGAGAGAGAGAGAAAAGGAGAGTGAGAGAGAAAGAGAGATGAGAGAGAGATTGGAAAGAGAGAGAAAATGAGAGTGAGAGAGATGAGAGAGAAATGAAAGGTCTTTGTTGTGGCTGGAGTAAGATGAGTTCTAGCTGTGAATGTTTAATAGAGGGGGGCAAGGATCTAGCTAGAAACATCTCTTTTGTGTGAAAGAAGCTGTAGGGACGAGAATAATCCCCAACAGATTGCGAAGTCGATGTTGTACGCTGTCAAGACAAGAAAGGGTGGTCCAAGCGGGCCCTCCCCAGATGTGACAGCCGACTCAATCCTTTTTTCAATTTATTTTATTTACGACTTTAAAATATAAACTCGTGAAAATTTTAAAACATAATAAGAAGACTACAAATTGCTATATAGGGTTCAATGCTTGGAGTAGGATTACACTGGTGTTCCCATTCCTAGTTTTAGATTAAAATAGATACAAAAAGTAGAATCTATGATTGAATATTTTGTGATTAACTTCAGTTTATTTTTATGTATTTTTCCATTTAAAAACAAAAACTATTCGCTTGGATATAAATGTTAGTTTTCTTTAGATATTGTTTTTTTATGAGAAAGACAGACTTCAAACTTCAGAGACAAACAGCAAATGTGTTCTTTCTTCAGTAAAATGAAAAGAGAAGATAAGTGGTGCATATAACAGCATGACATTTGCGCGCCATGATGGCATCTCCAGATTCCTGCGCCCTCTGGTGTCGATTATTCATTTTTGCGTACCGATTGTGCTGGAGACATAAAACACTATATAGAATAGTTTACTTACTGACCATCAAACGAATTTAGTCCGTCACATTTTCTTAGAAAATCTCGGCTCATACATATACAACGATAACACAGCTGTCTGCAGATTATATATATATATATATATATATATATATATATATATATATATATATATATATATATATATATATATATATATATATATATATATATATATTAGCGGTATTAAGTCGGAGTTACCCGTATGGAGATATATTGCTGGTCGGAAGGTTTCTGAGAAAAGTTAATTTCCTGATTTCATGTTTATAATTGTTGCCTTTCGAAAATTAAAAATAACATTTGGAATATGTAGTCAAGATTTTAAAACAAACTGTTAGCGGGTGGCGTTTCCTTTTTAGAAAAATACTTGGCAATATAGAGATAGGTTGTTGGTTAGAAAAAAATTCAAATATTGTCATGTTTACAATGTTTGCTTTAAAAGAAAAGTTTAAAATTACATTTGGAATATGAGGCCAAGTAATAAAAAACATATTAGTGTGGTGCTGTTTTCTTTAAATAAAACTTGTCCGTGTAGAGATATATTAATGGTCGGAAATAACTTCAAATATCGTCATGTTTATAATTAGTGCCGTAAAAGAAAAGTTTAAAATAATATTCACATGTAATAAAAATCCGTTAGTACGGTGATGATTGATTTAAAAAAACTTGTTGACGCTGCATTTCGGTAAAACGGCAAATGTCTTCAATGAATCAAAACGAATTTGTTATTATAATATTAGTTTTAATTTTAAAATATACCAATAAAAATAAGTATTTAAATGTTAAACTTGTTTTAAATACATTCTTAACTGATATATTCTTTGTTTAATTTTAGTTTAGTTTTAGGAACGAAGAAAATCGAGTTTATAAAAATGAATTTCGTTCTTTTATATTTGAGTTATTTTATGGACCTAACTGATAACTGCCCCTAGTGACACTAGATTGAATCAAAGGAAATTTTCGATGGCGTCTTTAGATTAATTGAACCGTTATTGAAACTTATTTGAATGGCTTAACTGTTAATATATCCATTTCTATAGCCGTCCAAAAACAAACATTGACTTTTATATATATAGAAGATATCAATATATATACGCTCACCAATATGTGGTGTACTCTGGTAGAGTTAATTATCTTTTCCACTTAGCGTATAAAAATGGGTTTTCTCGGTTACCAATATCGTGAATTCGTAAACAAATGGAAAATTAATTTACACAATATAATTTTTTCAACTTCTAGCTAGTTCAAATGGCAAAAAATCTGGTATCACTGGTCACGATGAAAGTGACCTGGTATCCTAATTTCGAGTATTGGTGTTGGTAAGCTCGCTACATGATCTAGCCACACTGATAAGTCGTGAAGCGACAAAACAGCTATTTGTGGACGACTATATATGTATACACACACACACATATATATATATATATATATATATATATATATATATATAGTGTCAATTTATATTGAAAATAAATCAATAAAGTGCTCAATCGCAGAAGAGTGAGAGCTAATACAAATCATTTATTTGAAAACTATATGTTACATATTTCAGAATCGTACTGCGGTTTGATCCAGATGGGTTGGCTTTTTACATTTTAAAAAGTCTATAGCCAAGGGACTCGTTAGCGTAACACAATCATTGTGTTTTGACCTCATTCAGTACGCTGACGAGTCCCTTGGCTATAGACTTTTTAAAATGTAAAAAGCCAACCCATCTGGATGAAACCGCAGTACGAATCTGAAATATGTAACATATAGTTTTCAAATAAATGATTTATACATATATATATGTATATATATATATATATATATATATATATATATATATATATGTGTGTGTGTGTATGTGTGCGTGCGTGTGTGTGTGTGTGTTATATACATACACATATACACACAGATATATATATATATATAGATAGATAGATATAGATATATATAGTATACATTTTTATTTATATAAACATTATTGGTTACATATGGGCATACATGTTTCGGTTGTACTCTTCACAGAGAGTCAACCTCTTCAGATCCAAGAAGACAAGGAAGTGAGATGAATTTGAAAAACTTTTGGGGGGATAAGATATTTTTATAATTTTCCCCGGTCAAGCTCAGTATCGAGTTACATTCTTTACTTGTTAACTCTTTTAATAAGTTTCTATCTTTTTTTATCATTTTTATTACCACCGTTCCTTCTTTTTCTTTCTTTTTCTATTTTTTTATTACCCACTTAGCTTGGATTCAATTCTTCTCCATTTAACACTTCAAATTTTTAATCTACGGTACATTTTCAAGCATAAATATCTGATCTTCATATAAAATACACACGACGCCCTCTTAGAACTTTAAATATGTCTTATTTTGATGAAATTTGAATTATATTTATGAAATTCCACGGGGAAGACAATGGAAGTGGTCTAATTTCTACATTCCGGATATTTATGTGCCCCTATCTAAGTGAGCTATAGGGGGAAAGTGATAAAAACTTCAACTATCTATATCTGATTTTAATGGCATTTAAACCATAAGTATAAAACACTCATTCAGAGATTTTTCCAAAATTTCAGCTTCTTCCGACTATATTCGGGAAAGAAAATAATTTGGTATTATGAGCGTAGTAGAAAACGGACATAGTAGTGTCCCTCATTCGATTGCAAGCAACGTCGAGTTTTCCTGCTAGCTTTAACTAAGTAGTTTACATTTTCATACAATGACAATAGATATTATAATAATAATAATAATAATAATAATAATAATAATAATAATAATAATAATAATAATAATAATAATAATAATAGCAGAAAGAAATCATTGATGCCGTTTTAATGACATAATTACAAATCGCCTTAAATAATTATTTGCAAAATAACCTGAAAATCGCCACAGTCAGAAAACCAAATCCCAAACTGTGTGTCTTCCCTTGAATCTCTAACATATTATTACGCTGCTAATAGTCATAAGAATAACGAAAAGAAATTTAAAATAATCCTAGACTAGTTAAGAAAAGGCAGGAAAACCTGAAAGAAAATATGAACATAGAGATGGACCATTATACGCAAAAGTCGGTCTAGTGTTAATATAAACATTTGCGCCCACGTGGTGAAAAGATTAGTTTAGTTTATTTCCAGTCCCTTCAATGGATTCACCGTTGGTTAAACGTGCGCAGTGTCTGTCCCCGGGGAAATCAACAGGGTCACCTGAATGAAACAGCGCATGGGTAATGAATAAAAAAGAAATGTAAGAAATATATACATATATCATGAAAATATATCTATGGCAAGTAAGCTACATATAAATGCTTATGTTTCATTCCCACAGGAAATCCTCAGAATAAATGCTTGTATGTATTGATTTTATACATCTATGCATATGGATATATGTGTTTGTATGCGTGTGTACATATGTATCTACACGTATATGTATGTATATATATACGTGTACATATGTATATACACGTATATGTATATGTACACACGTATATATATATATATATATATATATATATATATATGTATATATATATATATGTATATGTATTAATGTAGATATGTTACATCATGACGGGCTCTATTTCTGAAATAGTGTACGTTAGTCAGTATGGATTGTGATCTGGGTTAAGTTGTGGGCGTGAATGCGATTTAAACTGACATGGATTTTGATGGATAGATCATTCACCATGTAATAACAGAATAGACAGTTGGACCGAGATCAAAGATTTGGGATCATCAGGGTTCAACACAAAGCGAGAGTGAATGCAGTCTTGTGAGTGGTTGTGGCGAACAAAGGCTACGTGACGTCACTTGTTGTCGTCAACACGAGGATCGGTGAGGTTGATATTAACCTTTGAAGCGAGCAGATGTCAAAAAAATGATCTGGAAACTTTAAGTTTGGGTTTCAAATGAGATGGGAATAAGCCAACCATCTCTTCCCTTGTCCAGTCAGAAGCTACGAATGTGTTAAGTTATAACCTAGAAGAACAGATAATTCCATCTAGGAAACGGCGGTCTCTCCTCCCAGGTGTTATCTAAAGAAAGGACGAATGCAACCTCTGGTTTGTCTCAAAATCTGTTTTCCAAATTCTTTTGTTGTTTAAAGAGTTTTATTCACAGAAAACTGATACACCACACTAGACGATCGACGGCCGAGACAAGAGATAAGACGACCAGAAGAAAATCCACGGCACAACACAACGAATAAGAATATCGGAAAGAATTGAACGCGTCTATAAAGAAGAGCAGAACAGAAATCACAGGTAACTTTCAATGGATGTGTAAAAGAACATTTTGTTAAAAAAGAAGTAAAATGGCGTTTAAAAAGAATTTATGATCGTCGTATGGTCGACGGGCCAGATTAAAAGAGTGTAAAATATGCGACAACCGCGTATGTGACCAATAACGCGGAAACTGCGTAAGTTAAGAAAAAAAAGAGAACACATACAGTTTAAAGGAGTGTAAACCAGTTGAAAATGAAATTTAAAACAGTAAAAACTTTTTGATAACGTTTCTAATCTTTCGAATTTCGGAAAACGTTAGTTAAAGACTATTAGTTACATGTGAAAAAAGGCGAGTGTATGTAACACATGTACACAAGTTATAAAAGTTATGTTTTGTTGTTGCTTTTGCGATAATGATAACTTATGGAAGTGATTGAGAAAGTTAACTCCCTTACATGTATTGTCTGTATTACATCGGCCGACTAAGGGACGTATATATTTATTTATGTATAAATAAATTTCTCTTTATCTTACAGGGAAACACGTGTTTCGCTGTAGATACAGCGAAGACTGTGTACGTAGATAACTATTTTATCTATCAATAAATAAGTATATTATCTCTTTGGCTTTAAGTGTTAACCAATGAGCTCAATTTTATCTGTAGTATTGGTAAGCTTTTTTTCAGAAAAGATCGGTGTTATACAATGTCCTTATGATACAAGTTATAATTATTTAACTCTCTCTCTCTCTCTCATATATATATATATATATATATATATATATATATATATATATATATATATATATATATATATGTATATCTAGGCAGCATCTTCTCTTGCAAGCAAGTATTGTTGAATATAAGAGACAACTCATGTCTAGATATCCTTTGGTAGATCCTTTCAATAGTTCGAATTAGGATCTTAGTTTCGGAGGGGAATTGGATGATGAATTTGCCATAATTTGCATCTGCAAATTATGGCAAATTAATCAGCCAATTCCCCCCCCCCCTGAAACTAAGATCCTAATTGGGACTATTGAAAGGATGTATCAAAGGATATCTAGACACGAGTTGTCTCTTATATTCAACAATATATATATATATATATATAACTTAATTCACCCCAAACAAGGTAAGTTGCCACTGTAGACGTAAGGGGCCACTGAGAATTAAGATTAATGTTTAGATGATAATCCTTAAGTACTTGTAAAACAGGCACAAGGATGCAACATTGCAGCGATGAGACAGGGGCTGGAGCTTGGTGAATAGTGAGTGACCTATTAGGTTGGCGACTATTTTTTGGACCTCATCTAAGAGGAAGAGACTAGTGTTTCACCAGCTCAGATGTGGCAACAATACTCCATACATGGGCGGATGGTGGCTTTGTAGAGATATAGGATACTGTCAGGTGTGAGAAGTTTTCTAGCACGGAAGAGAGATCCCCCTTTCTTTGCAGCAGCCTTGGCGATGTCTTCAATGTATTTGTTCCAATGCATGCTACCTGTGAATGTTAGGCCGCGTAGTTTGAACATTGGACTCTCGAGCAGGGTGTTATTTGCCATGACAATCGGTGGTTGAAAAGGGTTTGTGTAGTTGTCGAAAGAAAGGAGCTTTGTTTTAGTAGCCTTAAATGTTACCATCAATTTATGACCCCATTCCACTGGTGGTCACTTTCTATGGATTCAGTCATTGCCTCGGATATTTGCACGTCAGTTTTACCCTCATGACGAGAATAGAGTGTTGTGTCGTCAGAAAATATACTCGTCTCAGAGACAATGTAATCGGGAACGTCATTTATTAAAATCGGGAACAATAAAGATCCAATGATCTATCCCTGGGGTACTCCTGCATTTATGTCATTTTGTTTGGATGAACGGCCATCAAGGACAACCTGGATCTTTCATTTAGAATAGGAAGGATCTACTTTTATTAAATATTGGTCCAGTAATACCATATGAATTATTTTTTTAGGAGAAGACTTTTATGCCAGACCTTGTCAAAGACTTTGGATATATCAAGCACTACCACCTTCTCCACTGTATGGTATATTCATTCAGAGATGACCGTAAGGATATCTGCAGTAGACCGTGCTTTCCTAAATCCGTACTGATGGTCAGAAAGAAGTTTAGCATTAACAAGGTTACGGACTATCGCTAGATTGATTAAGGATTCAAAGATTTGATCGAAGAGCGGGAGGAGACTGATGGATCGATAATTCTTAGGGTCAGTTCAATCTCAAGAATTCTCTACCAGAGGCAATTTTCCATATTCGATAAGGCATTTGTTGTAGAGTTTTCAGAGGACAGGGGCCAGTTCAGCAGAGCATTTATTTAGTACTATTACTGGTAAAATATCAGGCCCATATCCTTTAGAGATGGCAAGTTTTATTTATGATGTCCCGGACATTAGATGAGGTGATGGTCAGGTCATCAAATGTAGCTTCAAGCGATATCATTGTGTTTGGATTGCGGTGAAATTGTTGATTTCCCAATATTCACCACACTATTGTAGATTTTCAAGAAATCACGAGTACCTAGTTTCTGTGACTCAATGTGTTTTCTGGTCATCTCTGTATACATTCTCTTTGCTTCATTTATTACAGCCCTACAATGATTTCTGGGCGCTATAAGTTTCTGTCTAATTGTAGTTGACTTATGGTGATTGAATTGTCGGAGTGCTTGTTGCTTCTGAGCAATAGCAGCTGCACAGTTCGATGTGAACTATTGTGAAGAGTCAGACTTGCTGCAGAATATTCGCGTGGGGGGGGGGCATGTGCTTCAATGCCTGCTAAGTGTCACTCTGTGGGGTGGTTCTGATGTGATCTCTGATGGATTCCCAATCAGTTTGCTTGTAGTATCTCGTCGTTTTGAGCAACGGCTCATAAGCTTTGGGACGAGATTTTAGGGTGATATCAATCATTCCCACAAGGTGATAAGTGTTCCGAGCGGGATATGGGTATTCGTCGCACAAGCCCTAGATAGTGATATCAAGAACAGGTCGAGAAGTGAAACTTGCTGGTCTACACGATCAGGCAGGTTGGTCGAGAAAATAGCAGTCTGTGAGAGGGAGTGCGCTATGGAGAAACTATATGTGGAGTTACTAGCTGCATCTGTATAGCTGGAGAATCCAAGCCAGTGACGTTGATGTACATTAAAATCCCCAACTACATGTATTTGGGCACTCGAGTCAAGTGGAAGTGCTGTATCTATGCTTCCAGAGACAAAGTTAAGTAGGGTACAATCCTGGTATATGGAATTTAAGTAACTAACGCTCCGCTGTAAGGTTAATCTAAAGCAGATGTAGGCTTGATCATCTTATTCTAGCCTGTGTTCTCTAGTCAATTGAAGGATGTTCCGAACAAAAACTCCTAGCCCGTGCATATGTTTGTCAGAGTCTTTACGGTAGAGTGTAGGGTATTCAGTCACGTCAAAATTGTGTGAGGAGATTGAGGATTGCAGGTTTGTTTCATATGGTGCTAGGAAGTCTGGGGAGTTTACTAGGAAAAAGGTTTCTCCATTATTGATGTTGGTTCTAAGCCCCCGGATATTTGTGAATGCTAGCCTCAATGGCGGAGGCGATGATGTTTTTGGGTGAGTGTCTAGCTTAAGTTTGTTTCTCTTTCTTTCTACTGTAATTTGGGTTTTAGATAGAGTAGGGAAGGAAAAGTAGGTGCTTGCTTGGTGCTAATAAGATCACACAAGCAGACAATTAGTCGAGACTTCATCCATGGGCGTTGTGGTCTCGGGAAAGCCCACCGGAGATAACTGTAGGGTTCCTTTCCATGCGCTATATGGCACGTACAGTTACCCACGATATTATACAACTGTTGATGGAGAAGCCGCTCTTAGCGCTACTAAAAAGTTAGGGCTCCTACACTACTAGTCGGAAACAGCAGCCAGGGAATCTGTCTAACCTGTACCCTCAACCTGTCGGAACAAGAGCGACCCAGACTAGTGATGTAGGACTGAGTGACAAAATATTTCCCCAAGTTGCTTAGATAAAGAGAAAGAGAGACGGTGTTCATTGTCCTAGTAAGGAAACAAGGCCAAGCACTGGGTTTCTTATAGGTGTCCCTGCGCTAGTACCTCTGTGCTTTGCTAATAGACAAAGAAGGAGTGCAAAGGCCGGGCGATAGGCAAAGCCCGTTTACTCCTTAAGAAATTTTATGTTTGCAAACCGGATATTTTGTTCGAGTCTCCAGCTCTAGGAAGGTTGTCGATCAGTATTAAGGAGCACCCCCGTAACGGTTTGCTACCAATACGTAAGAAGTCAGTAGCACGGGTTTTATATCAGAGTTTTCCTTCACCTATATAGATGACTTGACAACAACTACGGGTCCATCACACCGAGAGGGTGGTAATCCTGCGCCCGTGTACTAGTCAGGTATGTCAGAGCCCCCGCATGTATTAAGAAAAAAATGTCCATATATATATATATATATATATATATATATATATATATATATATATATATATATATATATAATAACTTTATCCGTCACCTTCCACAGATAACAGAAAATTGAAGATGGGTTTCCCTATCATAAGTAAAATTTACCGTGAGACATTTCAGCGGGCAGTAAGGTTAGTGAGAGGGGCTAATCCACCTTTGTATGAATAAAACAAAGAACATTTAGGTATGATTTTTTTAAGCATTCATCATCGTCGGACATTGGTGGACTGTGAAAGACAACACCTAATGCCACCAAGTGCCATTTATTTATAGATAATGAGGACAAGACGGGGTTGACTTAGGATTGGGAGCAGGGAAACGCTTCTTGTTTAAACTCCATAGATTCTAGATAATTCTTTATGTTTTATTACTTTAGTGGTTTGCCCACGAATTTTAGGACATTCCGACACGGACATAATTTAAGCATGGAATTTGTTTAGATACGAAATACAATTTACTTAGCATTGCTAATACAAAAATACGGTAAAGAACAGAAAAAGCATAGGAATTAATGCGGATGCATATACAACAAGAAAAATAGAAAGATCAGAAACTTCGCAATTATTGTTTTTAACGCATCGCTGGACCCTTGTCGACTGTGAAAGAAAACTATATATTTGTATATATTAGATTAATTAATAGACTTAATGACGGACATTTTGAAAGGAAAATAAGATGACGTTTTTTGAATGTCTTACCATATCAGATGTGACGTTTACCTACGGGATGAAAAAGAATTCCCTTTGGTATGTGAAAAGAAAGAAAAAAGGGACACATAAGCTAAATTAACAATTTTGAATTTTCACGGTTGTATTTGCGTTTTGTTTTGTTGCTTTTATTAATTATGATGGTAAAAAATTCACTTTTAAAAAATATTGAATTTTGTATGTTTTAAAATGGGCAGAGACAATTGTTTGAACTAAAATGTGTTTTGAAACAAATTCGAAACATTAACTAAATTACTTATATATATATATATATTAATTTTAAGTAAATAATATTAAATTATTTATATATATATATATATATATACATATAAATATATATATATATATATATATATATATATGAAAAATTTAATATTATTTACTTAAAATTAATATTGGTATATATATATATATATATATATATATATATATATATACATCCACGCATTTAATCTGATTATTTTCTTACGGAAATGAAACATGGACGTTTCTGACTTACCATAACATTTTACGTTGTAACTTACTTGTCATGGATATATTTTACACACCGTTTAAGTAAATACTGAAAATGTATATACACAATATATTATATCACCTCATAATATTCTATCTGTATATACCTGAAATTGTCACATTTGAACGAAAGTTAACACGCATGAAAAGAGCCTAAAATGATTTCATTTACGACTGCGAGTTTATTTTTCCTATCCAGCAACTTTCATCAAACCTGATCCCAACAAGAATGTGAATCGGATCTGACATGTGTAAAATAACAAACAACGTAAATCTCTACCCCCTAATCCTCCACCTAACCCTAACACTAACCTCCACCCAATCGCCTCTACCTTAATCTAGCCGCAGTACACTTAACCCCAATTCTAGAAACGCTCCCTGCGTCAAGCCTAAAATCCGCACCCGTACAGAAGACGTGTAAACGTTAGTAAACACATTACAAATACGAAGAGGCGAAAAAAGGAGAGGCTCGTTTTATTCAAATTCGGATCTGTAATTCAAATCAACGAAATGTTAACGAGAATTTTTTGTTTCTTATCAAAACAATCGAAATACATTTTTTTTAAATAAATAAATAAATAAATAAATAAATAAATAAATAACAACAACAACAACAACAACAATAATAACAATAATAATAATAATAATAATAATAATAATAATAATAATAATAATAATAATAATAATAATAATAATAATAATAATAATAATAATAATAATAATAATAATAATAATAATAATAATAATAATAATAATAATAATAATAATAATAATAATAATAATAATAATAATAATAATAATAATAATAATAATAATAATAATAATAATAATAATAATAATAATAATAATAATAATAATAATAATAATAATAATAATAATAATAATAATAATAATAATAATAATAATAATAATAATAATAATAATAATAATAATAATAATAATAATAATAATAATAATAATAATAATAATAATAATAATAATAATAATAATAATAATAATAATAATAATAATAATAATAATAATAATAATAATAATAATGAGAATGTCAACCTGGAAAGCAACAGGCCACGATGGAATACATGCCTACTGATTTTAAAAAGTCACGACCCTACATGAAAGGCTAGCGCATAAACTGAAGGAATGTATCCACAAAACAGACGTACCAGAATGGATGACCAAAGGAAGGGCAACGCTAATACAAAAAGACGCCAAAAAGAACATCCTAACGGCAAAACTGAGAGAAAAAATCTACCAATCTCTGGACAATCATGGACTGCTCCCCGAGGAACAAAACGCATGCCGGAAAGAAAAAAAAGGGACGCATGATATGCTATACATAGATCAAAATATCCTGAAGGAGGTTAAAAGAAGAAAAAAGAACATATCCATGGCATGGATTTACTACAAGAAAACTTACGAAAGAATCCCTCAATCATTGATAAATGAATACTTAAAAATGTACAAAATACCCGACAGGATCATTAATCTTATTAAGAAAGCAATGAGAACATGGAGACTAGAACTGATAGCTAGAGGATAGCTCTTGACTGAGATAAAAATACAGAGAGGCATTTTCCAAATAGACTCCTTATCACCACGACTATTTATCATAACCATGGTGCCACTCAACTACATACTCGGTAAATGTGATGTCAGATACAATTTTACAGACACAGAACAAAGAATATACCACCTCATGTACATGGACGACCTGAAGCTATTTCGAAAGGCAAAAAGGAACTGAAAAAGCTGATAAACACGATGAGAATCTTTAGCCAAGACATTCAACTTGAATTTGGAATGGAACTGTACGCACTGCTAGAGATGAAAAGAGGAAAACTGGAGATAATAGAGGGCATGGAACTGGCCAACCAAAAGGAGATGAGGGCACTAGGCGAACAGTATAGCTATAAATATTTGGGGGTTTGGGAAGCAGACACCATAGAATCTACAAAAATGAAAGAGAAGATTGAAAAAAAATATACCTGAGAAGAACAAGGAAATTCTTAGAAACGGAATCATATAACAGAAACCTAGTAAAAAGAATAAGCACCTGGGCAGTATCACTTATAAGATACTCTGAACAATTTATAGACTGGACAAGAGAAGAACTCAGGAACCTTGGCCAGAAGACTAACAAATTAATGACCATGCACAACGCTCTTCACCCAAAAGACGATACGGACAGTCTCTACGTGAAAAGAAACGAAATAAAAAGACACAAAAGAAGAGCTGGAGAAATACATAATCCACCAAGAGAAACCGTCCCAATGAACAACCCGGGAAGCACAGAAACCAGAAACAAAAAGACAAGAAAAGAAAAGTGTGGGGGGAAAACAGCTACATGGACGTTTTATAAGAATTACCAGAGGAGAGACCAACCACCATTCCTGGGTATGGCTAAGAAAAGGACACTATAACAGAGAACAGGAATCTCTACTGACAGCTGCACAGAACAATGCGATTAGGACTAATTACATTAAAGCTAAAATAAATAAAACCTAAGAAAACAGTAAATGCAGATTGTGTGGACAAAGAGACGAAACAGCAAATCACATAATAAGTAAATGCAACAAACTAGCTTCAAAAGAATACAAGAACAGACATGGCTGCGTGGGATAAGCAGTACACAGAGAACTATGCAAACAACTGCATTTATAACACACGGAAAATGGTACAAACATAAACCACGAACAGCATTTGAAAATTAAAATCACAAAATCCTCTGAGACATGGAGGTGCAAATAGATAAATTTATACAAGCAAGGAGACCGGATGCTGTAATAATCAACAAGAAGAAAAAATCCTGCCAAATCAAAGTCCTTGTCGTTGTAGCATACCACAGAGTCGAGATCAAGGAGACTGGAAAAGGAAGCAAATACACGTAACTTGCAAGAGAACTGGAAGAGATATAGAGCATGAAGAAAGTCAATATAATACCAATAACCGTATGAACACAAGGAACAATGTAAAAAAAACTAGAAAAAAGACTGGGAGAAATTGGAATCAAAAGGATCACTGAGATCACACAAAAGACGACAATCTTAAGGAAAATCCTCGAATTCGGAAATCAACCCGCATACGCTACGAGCGGTAAACAGTCACATGGAAGTTACAATAGGAAGAAAAAACGCAAGAAGAACACCACCACACGAACCAAGTAACAGAAACTGCAAGAAATATCATAAACTGCCCCTTCCTCTGCCCTTATTAATAATAAAAAGCAAGGATGAAAATAAGTATGAATTACATAAACACACACACACACACACACATATATATATATATATATATATATATATATATATATATATATATATATGTGTGTCTGTGAATTATAAGGCATATACATTTTATATATTTACTTTTAAAATAAAAGAATAACGGAACAAAGCATGATATAAAACGCAATAAACCGACTCACAAAAAAAACACACAGGAGGGAAAAAACGCAACGAACATGGAGCCAAAAAACGCAACGAAATGTCTGACAGACAACGAAACGAACAAGTGACAAAAACGCAGTGAAGCGACGGGCAGACACCGCAACGAACAGATAGAAAAAAACGCAACTAATTGAATGATAGAAAACGTAAGGAACAGTGACAAAAAACAACGAAGCGACTAATCAATAACGCAACGAAGGAGGGGGGGCAAAAAACGTAACGAAGCTACTGACCGATAACGCAACGGTCAGATTGACAACAACGCAACGAAACGAATGACAGAAACCGCATAGAACAGTGATAAAACACGCAAGGAAGCAACTGACAAACAACGCAACGAACAGGGGGGACAAAAAACGCAACGAATCAATCGACAGACAACGCAACGAACACGAGGACATAAAAATTGCGACGAAACGACGGGCAGACAACGCAAAGAACTGATTAACAAACAACGCAACGAATCACCTGACTTACAGCGTACTGAAAAGAGTGAGAAAGCAACGCAACAAACCGACTGACAGATAATACAACCAACAGAGTAACAAAAAACGCAACAAACAAAGTGACGGCAACAAACAGAGTGACGGACAATCCAATGGTAATGGACAACACAATAAACCTTGTAACGAACACTACCAACTGACCGAATAGCGTAAGCTACCAACAGCTGTCATTTGAATATTTGCCAGCAATTCTGAATCAGCGGACATCATCAATTGATATTGGATATCACCAATTGCTGATTGAACTCTTTCTAATTATACGGACGACATTCATTCATCGTTTGTGTTGGAATTACAAAGAAGCAACTCTGAGATGTATCAGGTTAGTATTTTTGCTAATGTAAGTGGAAGATATGCAAGGTGACTCCCTAAAATGCAGGTCATGGAATCGGTAATAAAATCCACAATTCTTTCTGCAATCCAACCAGAATTGTGTACAAATAAACAAGTCTATGTCTGACCTGTCCACCAAGTTTTAGTCATGAATGTCCAACAGTCTTGTTTATCGCCGTTCAATGATATGCTCTCGGTATGTACACCTGTTTTGGACAATATTGAGCGCTACCTAGTGGTCGTTAAGAAATTGATTAAGCTAAAGGGTTGCGTCCAATTCATTATCGGTAGAAAATATCGTGTGGCCAAAATGACACAACTTTTTTTTTTATCCGTATTAATTTGAGATTTGTTGTAAAAGTATGTTTTGTTGTTTCACAAACTTTTTTTGTAATTTATTTTTTCATTTATTATAAAAAAGTATTTCACAAGATTTTTTGGATTTTTTATATTTTTTATTATAAAAATATATTTCACAATAGTTTATTGTCATTTATATAAAAAAATATATATATATTTCACAAGATTTTTTTGTATTTTGTATTACTTAGGTAAACATTTCAGCATTTACCATCTAATTAAGAAATAATGTAACACAGCATCTCGCTGAATTTCTTCTGACTGAAATGTTTTAATAAGTAACTTGTAGTTACTGATAAAAAATTTCACAAGAACTTAAAGTTTTAAGTATTTTTTTAGAAAGAATAAATAAAATTAATGCAACAGACCATTTCGCTGAATTTGTTCTGGCCAACTTTGCCTCCAAATAAATTCCGACAAATATGAGGCAAAGAGCGTATCTGAGGTACCAAACTGCTAGCGAATTTTGCGTTTGCCTCTCATCCACGTATTCGCAATTAATTGTGTATGGACTGTAGATACATTAAGATTCAAAATTTCTTTCATCGACCACAACATGGTTGTCGTATACGCCACTGTCTCCATGTGATAAATTGGCATATGTAGACCAACCATCGCTAATTATTTTACTGCCAGGCAGTATCCACTCTCTGATTATAGGAACAAGAGTATCTATTTTCCGATCGGCCACTTCCCTCAAGCAACAGCGACCCAATTGTCTCTCAACCGCGCCAAACACCCAGTATTTTCTTCGCTAATGTCCTCTATGGTATTTCCGATGATAGAATTTACTTTCGTCTATTTCCACTTCTATCGGAGTTTCATCATGTGAAATACCCTCAATTTTTTAGGGTTTCTGTCCAGAAATTGCGTGCACCCCCCCCCCCTAAAAATATTGCACCAATCGATGAAGTTACGTGGCTCAATCGAGTTTCTTCCATAATTGTTTTTGGCGGAAAATCTTTACTCCACAGACATATCACCAAAATAATTGTTCTTAACGGGAGGTTGATTTTCTAAAAAAAAAACAGAGTTTTTCCGTGCTGAAAGTCGAAAATTGTCTTTTGGACAACCCCATGTCCAACCATCACCGGATCTCGAATACCGTGTGAAGGAGCAACTTACATGGATGATTGCACAACTACAAACACAACGCTTTGCAAGCCATTCAATCCAATTTGTCAGCCAGGTTTCTGTCAAGTAAGAGTAATGATATGTTTTCAGTTCGTATGAAATCATTGTTGTATACTTCATTTATGATACATGTTCGTCGCATTCTAGGAGCAGTAGTCATTATTAGAATATAATTCTTGGAAAATTACTAATGCTAGTTTCATTTCAGTTTACTTAAGTCCTATTCTTGGAAAAAAATATTTTGAAATACTTTTTTATAATAAATGAAAAAAGTAAAATACAAAAAAATCTTGTGAAATACTTTTTTATAATAAATGAAAAAACTAAAATACAAAAAAGTCGGCACATGTTCGTCTTTTCCCACAGTCCGTTTTTCACAACTTTTTACTGACCAGTTTTTTTTTCTTTTTTCGGTGTACACTTACCTATCAGGCTGCTAGAGAATTCCGAGGTTTTTGGAAAAAAATTTCAAATATTTTACATTTTAGGAGGGGGGATCAGTTTCCAATGTAAATTCAACGTAAACTGATCCCCCTCTTTTTGACCACATAAATTTTTTTTTAAATCTTTTTCGGTGTACAATTACCTATCATGTCGCGAGAGAATTTCGGGGATTTTGGAAAGAAATTTTTAAAAATTGAGATTTTAAGAAGGGGGATCAGTTTTCAATGTAAATTCAACGTAGACTGATCTCCCTCTTTTTGACCATCTCAAATTTTTAAAATTATTCTTCTGCTTACAATTAACTATCATGTCGCGAGAGAATTCCGGGTGTTTGGGAAATAAATTTTTAAAATTGAGATTTTAAGACGGGGGATCAGTCTTGTTCGTCTTTTACCATAGTCCGTTTTTCACAACTTTTTACGTCTTAAAATCTCATTTTTTTTAAATTTCTTTCCAAAAACCCCGGAATTCTCTCGCGACATGATAGATAATTGTAAGCAAAAGAATAATTTTTTAAATTTGAGATAGTCAAAAAGAGGGGGGTCAGTCTACGTTGAATTTACATTGAAAACTGATCCCCTGTCTTAAAATCTCAATTTTTAAAGTTTTCTTTCCAAAAACCCCGGAATTCTCTACTGACATGATAGGTAATTGTACACCAAAAAAGATTTTTTTTTAAATTGAGATGGTCAAAAAGAGGGGATCAGTCTACGTTCAATTAACATTGAAAACTGATCCCCCCTCCTAAAATGTAAAATATTCGCAAAAAATGTCCAAAAACCTCGGAATTCTCTAGCAGCCTAATAGATAAGTGTACACCGAAAAAAGAAAAAAAACTGGTGAGTAAAAAGTTGGGAAAAACGGACTGTGGGAAAAGACGAACATGTGCCAAAACGTCTTGTGAAATACTTTTTAATAATAAATGAAAAACTAAAATACAAAAATGTTGTGTCATTTTGGCCATCATTACATGATATTTTCTACCAATAATGAATTGGACGCAACTCTTTAGCTTAACCAGATGTTTTCAAAAAACGAAGAAGTGTTGTGAGCGATGAGCCGTAGTTTCAATATTATAAGGCAACTCCTAACACTTAAAATAACTCGTTGTAATTACTCAAACGAGACGTCGGTGCTCGTCTCATCAGTAGGAGGCGTGATACTGCATGGACTTCACACTCACCGGGTGACAATAACCTAGATTTTCATCCATGGGAGTATCTCAAATATAACGTCTATCAAAACAATCCCCAAACTACTTTTGAAAAAAAAGAGCGCCACCACAGCCCGAATCATTCCAGTTCCAATAGATAAGTGTTTGAAATTTTGAGAGTCACTCAGATATATTAATATTAAAAGATTTAGACATCAATGCTGCGGACATTTTTCCTAGTCGAGTTGTTGTTTTGATATGTGTGCTTCTTTTATGGAATATCAACCTTTTCGTGTCCTTTGTTGCCAAACCCATTAATTATGGTAATAGTTGTTATTCTTAAAATTCTTAATATCTTCAAATGTATGTTCATGGTGTTTGCTTTATGTGGTTATTCAATGATGTTAATGTATGTGTACACTACCGAGGCCAGATTCATCTCATTCCCATGACAGTTTCTATTTAACCAATAAATGGTACTCATACAGGTACTACTACTCCAGATCAGAGGTGACCTAGGTGTAATAGTAATAAAAGACTGGCTCTTTAATCCCTAATTTGAACTTCACCACCGGATGCGGTTTTGTGTCACGGATTTCTCACCACCGGATGCGGTTTCGTGTCACAGATTCTTCACCACCAGATGCGGTTTCGTGTCACAAATTCTTCACCACCGCCTGCAGAGTCCTGTTACAAATTATATTTAACCGATATTAAGTAAAAGGTGACCAAAAACTTCCACCCATGTAATTGTTAATAAATTTCGCAAGCCTTCGTGCAATCAATGAATATTATGTACAAATAAACTATGCACACTTGTCCACCAAATTTCAGCTAGGAATGTCCAAAAGTCTTCGTTTTTTCATCGTTCAAAAATAAACAGACCTGGATATGACGTGGAAGATTGTCACTCTTTTCTTAGTACTTCCCTGATTTCGGCTGTAGTGGCTCTCTTCAGTTCAAGAATAAAGGATTGTTCTGATCGACATTGTAATTGAGATAAATAATCTGGGGGTAAAGCACATCCAGTACCACATCACCTACTAATGAGATAATTATCAAAGTAACTACCATATTATTAAACGACAATAAAACAAACATTGTTGAACATTCAAAATTGAAACTTAGTAAACAAGTCAGACAGAGACTGAAATTTATTTGTACCAGATATGGTTGGAGTGCAGAAAGAATTATGAATAATCCATCGCATTTTGGAGGTCAACCTGCGCTACCATTCCGTATAAGAATAAGCCTGTGAATAATTTCAAATAAATACACCACAATCCCTAAAGCTCCCAAATTGGGACTTCACAACTGTGTGTAGTTTAATGGTAACTAAATACGTTAAATAAGGCATAGAAACATTTATTCCAACGCAGAAATTCTATAGCAAGCCACACTCTCCTCAATTATTTACTTTGACCTGTGTAGTTTTTTTTATTGCGCATAGACACCAAACATTTCGTCGTTTTAACTGCCATAAGTTAGCTGAAAATAGGCAGAAATTTGAAGCATTAAAAAACCATTGTAAGTAGCCTCAGCTAAGAGTAGGTATACTTAGATTATTAGAAATCGCATCGCGTCATATAATTTAACAACTCACGGTTTCTGGAAAATCTGTGATGGTGTGGTGAACAATAGTGAATCAACAATTCCTCTACTCTCCAACCACTATGAAGTCGCTTTCACAGCAACGAACAAGGCTTAATTCTTGCCCAATGGCTTTCCAAAAAATCCACTTTGGACTTCGCAAACCACTCCCTCACCAATTTTCTATTACGGACAGAAACCGTACTAGATGATCTGACTATTACCCCTTCCCATGCCCTGGATATCATAAAAAGCCTCGATACCTCCAAAGCGTGTTGACCGTATCTTATCCCTGCTATAGTAATAAATAAATGCACTTTTTGGCTCTTGTCCTCTACAAACTCAATAACAAATGCTTTGCATAATCTTGTTATCCCTGATAGCTGAAAAATTGCCTCTGTGGTACCGGTTTTCAGGAACTCTGGCGAAAGAGAACTGACCCGCAAAATTATCGCCACATACCTCTTTTCCCGCTCTACGCTAAAATCTGTGAATGATTAATCAATTTAGTAATAGTTCAGCACCTGTGGATTTAGACAATTCCATTCTTCTGCGATGTCTTAACAATCATCTCTTAACGTATATACCCCACACTGGATAAGTTAGGTTAAGCTAGGGCGGTAACGCTAGATATCTCCAAGGCCTTTGACAACGTCTGGTAAAAAGGTTTTCTCGGGAAAATCAATTCGCTCGGTATTACTGGACGCATATTTAATATAATCAGATCTTTCATAGCTAAAAGAAAGATACAGACTCTTCTCGATGACTGTACACCCAAACATCCCCACACAAATGCGGGTTTATATTATTTTTTACCTTCATAAACGACTTCCCACGCAATCGTGTTTGATAGTGATTTATTTGCTGATGACTTCACACACTCTACCCGGTAGAAGGGCAAATCGAATTCGCACACGTGCAAAGCAATTACTAACTCTTTGGAAAATAACATTCAGTCTGTAGTAAAATAGGGCAAAAATGGATGGTTACATTTAATGCTACCAAGAAAAAACTTATTTCTTGCTTTGAAATGCCGAGAATTGACTCGTCTGTGGCGTTTTTGGAAAGGCTATTGTTAATATGCTGAAAAAAATGATTGGATCATTCTACCTCTCCAGAATGCCCCTGAATCTTAATGCAATCTTCTTCCTGTAAAAGAGTCAGATACGTCCTAAGATGGAGTACTGCTGTCACCTCGGTGGAGGTCACAGAGCACTATTCGTTGCCTACCTCCGAAATCTAGTGGAGGACCATCTTTTATGTTTATTACGGCCCCTTTCTCGTGGAAAAACGTTGCCAGTCTCTCTCTTCCTCTCTCTCTTTTCTTCTTTCTCACTCTCTCTCTCTCTCTCTCTCTCTCCCTCTCTCTCTCTAATCTATCGTTATTTCCATTAAAGGTGATCGACTGAGCTCCAACATCTGATTGCTCCCTCTAAGACATTCACAGAAACAACTCGTTTTATTATTAATACAACGAAAGAAAACTTTCTTTTTTTCCTACGGGTTCCTAGGATCAGTCGGAACTTTCATAAACGAAGCGTCTTCGCAAGGGCTTCCCGACTGTCGAACATGTTATCACGAGACTACTTTCCTGCAGATTACAGCATGGTTGTCTTCAAATCTAATTTAACAGATTTCTGTCATGGATCGTCCGCAAAAGTTATTGAACTTAGTCCAATCCAGCAATCATTCTCGATCCTCTCGTAATTATCTTCATTTCTCAAATGATAATCATTCCATCTCAAGTAACCTCATAATCGAGTAGCTCTTGGCCTTAGTAAGTGATGAATCATCTACGAATATATATATATATATATATATATATATATATATATATATATATATATATATATATATATATATATGCAAATTCAAAACTTACCGTAAATAGAAGTAGAAGTAATGTTAAAGAATACAGCAATTCGAGAGGTTGAGGGGAGATTAGGATATGACAATTACAATTCAGTTCAAACCGGTTACAAAGAAATTCAATCAAACATATATATATATATATATATATATATATATATATATATATATATATATATATATATATATATATATATATATATATATATATATATATATATAGGCCTGTCTAAAAGTATTCGCCCGTTAGGCAAAAAAATATTTTAAATATGTAACGGGGTTGGCACCCTAATCTCCTTCAAAGTATGCCGCTTGTGCTTGCATACACTTACCTCACCTTTTCAACATCTTCTCCAAACACCTGCTGAATCTAACGCGATATATATATATATATATATATATATATATATATATATATATATATATATATATATATATATATATATGTGTATGTGTGTGTGTGTGTTATAGATACGAGGTAAATAAATGTATGACATATCCATGTATATACGTTCCAAGAATTCATCATAAACAAAAGTTTTGCGCACGATCGTTTCTGAGAAGATATATATTTTAATATCAGTTCATCATCAGCACAGGAAATAGACACCAAGTTCGAAGTTACAACATATCATCATGACTAGAGTGCAAACATTAATCAGTTATACAGCAATTAGAGGGGGTGAGGAGAGATTAGGATATGACAATTACAAGTCAGGTCAAACCGGTTACAAAGAAATGCAATCAAACATACAAAGGGGCACAATAAAGTAAATAAAGACTGTGTATATTACAGGCATATAAAAACATATAATATAGAAAAGAGAATCTTTTAAAACAATTACAGATTTTCTTTTCAGAGAAAATGAAAAAATATGACAACAAATAGTTAAACAATTAATCGATACATTCACCATTCAATAAATTGAAGAGAGTTTCAACTTTTATAATCATTTTACGAAACATTATCCTACAACATATCTTAATAAAGAGTTGGAAAATCATTAATATAATTTGCAAATTCAAAACTTACAGCAAGTAGAAGTAGAAGTAATATTAAAGAAAATTATGTATATATATATATATATATATATATATATATATATATATATGGGAAAGGAAAAACCAAAATATGTTTTTTTTTATGTAATCATCAACGTTTTGTCTTTATTTGTAAGACTTCCTCAGGATGATAATATAAAGGAAAATGTCATGCAAGTCATAGAAATATTGGGTTGACATGATGGGTTAATCAGAAGAAGTCGTAGCCACCACTGGGAGCGCAGGACCAAGGTCCGGGACGAGTTGCATTCTGGGTAACCTCGTCTCTGCTGGGTAAGGAGTTCAAACAAAACTATTTTATGTGCCTTTCAGAAATGCAATCAGTTTATCGTTTTACTAGATGGTCCATTCAAAAGGTGGAAGCTTTTTATGCCTTAACCTGTTGAAAGAAACTCTGCGTCTTTTCGAAGGATGATTCTGATGTTTCATTCTCTGACAGTGTAATTAAAAAGCGAGTATATCTGCTGCTGAATGTCTAATGGAAATTTCTAAAGTCGATTAAAAGACGAACGAGGGGTTCGATGTCGGAGGTGGAGATTTTTACGGCCCGATGCCTCGGCTGACATCTTCCAACAGCCTCGTGACAGTGGCGCCAACCGGAGGAGACTGACGAGTGACATCCGGTTTGATATCTGATGCTAATGACCCAGTCGTTGAAAATAAGTGACTAGTTAATTACATAAATAACTTGAAGAAAAAAGATATAATAATAATAAATAGGGAAAGCACACTCTGGTCGGGAAAGATCAAGATGACTTTATGCTACTTGTGGCAGATATATTTTCAGAAACGGCAATGTACTGATAATTAAACGAAGAGTAAGATAGGGAGGATAGAATAGCCAACCCCTTCTTCTTCTTTTTTCTTCTTCTTCTTCTTCTTCTTCTTCTTCTTCTTCTTCTTCTTCTTCGACGTTTTTTCTTCTCCTTCCATATCTTCTGGTTCTACTTCTTCTTCGTCATCTTCTTTGTCGCCCTCTTCTCAATCTTCTCTTTTTTCTTCTCTTTCTTTTGCTGCTTCTTCTTCTTCTTTTTCTTCTTCTCCCTCGTCTTCTTCCTTGTCTTTTTCTTATAAGAGTAGTATTACTTGTCGTTTTTTCATTACTTCATAATGCATGTCGTATTCTTATTCTCTTTTTTCTTATTATAATCTTACTGGCAGTTTGTGATATATTTCCATTCTATGAAAAGAAATGATAGTGATAATGATTATTGATCCGGGTAAATGCCGAGTAGAACTAATAGTCCCGGACAATTCCTAATTTCTTGTCTCCCCACATTTCAAAATAATATGAAGATAAATAATGTTGAACAAGACAATAGTCTGAAGATTTAATATATAACAGTTACAAAAGTAATACTGTAATCTAACAATTTTTTTTATCTCAAACAACATCGAGAAGAACAAATAGTACTGGTCAATACCTAATTTCTGCCCTCCTTCTCCATTTCAACATATTAAGAAGATATGTTATTTCGATGACGAGAGTTAATATATATATCAGTTAACAAAATTAATATTGAAATTGTACAATAATTGATCTCATACAACGCCGAGAAGCACAAATGGGGACGGTCAATTCTTAATTTTTCTCCCCTCCATATGAACATATTGAGAAGATACATGGTGTTGATGCAGTTAATCGTCCGAATAGATTTACTATTTGTCCCTTACTAAAAGTTATACTGTAATCTTACATTTTTGGATCCTAGACAATCCCGAGTAGAACCTATGGTCTCGGTAAATGAATAATTTCTTGTTCCCACTCCCATTGAACAATAATATGAAGATAAAGGATATTAAGCACTTTTGAGCATGGCGTCCGGGTTTATATAACATTTGAAAAAAAAACAGAGAAGTTCTTTATGCCGAGCAGCACTTCGTTTAGACACACCCGCTCTATCTAGAATCTTGAGCACTGTTGTGAGCACGTTTGAGTTACTACCTGCTCTATCCAGGATATTCATATAATTTTTTTTAAATAAATGAAAAAATTTTAATGAGAAACAATGAATGAAATATGAATTTAAAAAATAATGAATTAAAATATGAATGATGAAGTGAATGTAAAAATGAATTTAAAAAATTATTAAAAAAATGAATGAAAAAAGTCAATGAAAAAAATAAATAAAAAATGAATTAAAAAAATAGAAAAAAAACCATCCGGCCTAAAATATAATGTAGGATTTTTCTTTTGATTAACACCAGTTTGCATTTTCTGGTGTCAGATAGGGCGGCGATGACCAGGTAGGTATCTTTTATTTTGCAATTAAACAAATTAGTTAAAAGAAATTATTATTTGCCGAAAAAAACATCTGGCCTAAAATATAATGTATGATTTTTCTCTTGATTAAAACCGGTTTGAATTTCTGATGTCAAATTAGGCGGCCATGACAAAGTGCGTATATTCTATTTTACCTTTATACAAATGTAAACTATGTCCTCAAATAGTGTACGCAAATCGCATATATTGTTTGGGACTGAAGGAGTTTTAAATAAAAATGCAGATTCATTTCCGATCTAGTAGTGTGTTCATATATGTAGCGCCATGTCATATAATAGGAGTCATATTATGCTTATTTCGTTCTCCTAAATCAAAACCACTCATTTACTAATGCGACCCTGAACCAAAATCATGTTAATTTATGTAGCGCCTCTGTCATATGAAAGAACTCTTAAAGCATGTTCATTTATGTTAATGCGTCCCTGTCGTATCAAAGAACTCATATGGTGCCTTTGTGCCCCTGGGGCAAAATCATGTTCACTTATGTAGCGCCTCTATCATATGAAAGTACTCATGAAGTATGTTTATTTATCTAGCACATTTATTATATGAAATAACTCATATTAATGTGTCCCTGTCGTATCAAAGAACCCATATGGTACATTTGTGCTCTTGGACCAAAATAACGTTCATTTATGTAGCGCCCCTGTCAATATGAAAGAACTCATAAAGCATGTTCATTGCGCGTAAAATTCGTTTGTCGTGTATTCTTATTCTTGTCATTTTCGTCTGACTATTATTATTATTTGTACTTACTAGGAGTTATCACACAGGTCATCGTCAGTGATTTCTCACCGACAACAACCGGTGTTATTCCCTGGAGTTTGAGTGACAACAAGCCTACCCAGATTTCCAGTATTCTTCACCTCTTTTCGATAACCACCGCAAATGACCTTGCGGTATTGCAACAACCACTTACTATTGATTTCTCGCTGGTAAGGACCATTGGTCTTCTCTGGGATTTGGGTGACAATAAGCCTTCCCAAGGTCCCAGCACTCTTCCAGTAAAGGTCTGGTTTGTGCTGTCCCTCCTCGGTCTTCTCATCCTTCTTGACCTACTACAAATAATAATAATAATAATAATAATAATAATAATAATAATAATAATAATAATAATAATAATAATAATAATAATAATAATAATAATAATAATAATAATAATAATAATTATTATTATTATTATTATTATGATTATTATGATTATTATTATTATTATTATAACTAGCAAATATATGCTCCCTCCGGTCGCATATTTTTTGCTAGTTGTTTTAAGTTACATAATACATACATTACATTTTAAATTAAGCAAAAAGTAACTGCAGGGAAAGTGTTTAGAACAAATCTTTAAATTCTCTTCGATAAATAGAAGAAAATATGAATTTATTAGATAATGTTTAAAAAATAAATATGCAAATAATGCGTCTCCTTGAGAGTGTGTAGTCAGGTTTTCTGTAACTATATATACGGTATGTGAACATATTTTAGTGTATAATTGAAATAGGAGGCGGTAAGATGCTTTGGTATTATTATAGTTCGGATAAACAAAATAACTTTCGCATTCATTAGTTTATATATATTCATTCGTTTATATATATATATATATATATATATATATATATATATATATATATATATATATATATATATATATATATATATATATATTGAAACTGGAAAAAGACCAGACATAGCAGTTCATCGCTACACAAAATATACCAATACGTGTTAACGGCCAAATTCAAAAACATTCTATAGGGTTCACTAACTATTTTTAAAAACTCTGTTCATACTTCATAGAAGGCAAGACGAAATAAAGGACTTCCGAAAATTACCGTAAAGAATATCCCAATGAAAAAGAAAAACGAAAGAAGCAATAAGGTTTTATCTTGCTTCTAAAATCGTCCATCACACTCAGAATGTAATAGTAAGTTTTTCATTTTATCACTTACTTGTGTACTTAATATATTCCGTCGACTAAATTGCACCCACACGCACACACGCATATACAACTGGTCTAATGAAAGAAACACTAATAAAGTACTTAGATACAATCCCTGGAAGACAAAACTGTAGGGAAGTACAGATAGCAGCCCTAAAAGGGACAGCATCTATCCTTAACAGAGACCTCGTACATAAGTTTAACTCATAGGGAAATCAAGTGTGAACCCCAAGAGGGTGCCCTTTGATCTCTTAAAATAAACAGAACTAAAATGATAAAAAAGTGAAAAGCCCTATGCTTGTAAAGGGTGTAGCTCGGTATTTTCAAAAAAATACAATATTAAAACACACACACACATTCTGAAACACACTGGTGAAAAACCTTATATTTGTAAAATGTGTAGTTCAGAATTTTCACAAAAGTTCCATTTAAATATCAACATGCGAACCATCCTCGAGTGTCTTCGGTCTCTCTGTACAAGGGTTTGTCAGGAGAACCTGACATTAGGGTACTTCCCCTATAAGTAAAACCTTACTAAATATTCAAAATAACATAGTATTCGAAGCCCAAATAAAACCCTCTTGACACGGTTATACACTGGCTCATACGAGGAATGATGCACTTTTTCCAAGTAATGTTACCTCAAGTAACAGCACTTAGCTGGATACTCAACCAGACTAGATGGATCCTTGTCCTTGAATCCGGTAAGACCAAGAGACAACAGGAAAGATATGCTATAACATAGTTCAAGGGTCAATTGGAGAGGTAAATTAATATTCTTAACTTCTTTACAAACAAAACGTTTAACAGGTAAAGGAGAACATTAATGGAATATTCGAATATCTATGTATCTCATATAGGGGCCCCTTGATTTCTGAGAATTTCGACTGAAGTAAAATTTTAAAAAGACGAGTTTGAATAACCTACTAAGCACCATCCTCGAGTGCCTTCGGGTTCTCTGTACAAGGGTTTTTCAGGACAACCTGACATGAGGATACTGCACCCTACAAGTAAACCCTGACCAAATATTCAAAATGGCATAGTATTTGAAGCACAAATAAGATCCCCTCGACACGGCTATACATTGGCTCATACGAGGAATTGTGCACCTTCTCCAAGTAATGTTACCTCAAGTAACAGCACTGAACTGGATACTCCACCAGACTAGATGATTTATTGTCCTGGAATCCGGTAAGACCGGGAAACCACAAGAAGGAAAGATTATAATATAGTTAACTGGTCAGTTGAGGAGAGGGAAATGAATGTTCTTAACTTCTTTACTAAATAAACGTTTGACGGGTAAATAAGAGGTTTAATGGAATATTTGAATATCTATGTATCTTATATAAAGATCAAGTTTTATCCCCAGGGAAGGGCCTCTTGATTTCTGAGAACTTCGACTAAAGTGAAATGAAACAAAAATGACATATATTATGTCAATATCATATTTTCTATATACGCACTATTACTAAAAACCCATGCAACCGATTCATCCGATTCACATAAGATCGGAGATGTACATTATATTGATCGCAGGCCTATATATATATATATATATATATATATATATATATATATATATATATATATATATATATATATATATATATATATATACGTAGTTTTATGGCGATAAAAAATCTTACATATTTCGGCAAGATGTTTTGAGTCTGGTGGTAAAACGTCACACACCATTGTAGGTTCGACCCTTACCCAGATTAGCCATGCTGGTGATGGCTTATAGCCATAAACACGTGTCCATGGATTCCTTTTATATATATATATATATATATATATATATATATATATATATATATATATATATATATATATACTACGGAAGTCTAAACCGTCAAAATTAAAAAGTTTTGCTAATTTTAATGAAATTTAAACTACGATATAAAATCATACAGATTGTAAAATGTTACCAAATCTATTTTCTAGATAATGTGCTATGGATTTAAAACATTTCTTAGTATAAAGTGTTGGCTTTATTTTCACACATTTGTTTAAGTATCATTTCGGTTTCTGTGGAGTGTTTGAAGTTTCAACTACTTAGCACTTATTAACGGGATTAACGGTATCTGAGTATTCCGGCTCGATCCTGCTGTGGATATTCTAGCAATCGATATTTAGTAGTCTATAAATAGATGTAATTTTTATAATTATCATATAATAAAGTGTCAAAGGTCTGAAGCTGCAACACGTAAACACTACCTGACACAAATCTATGAACTGTGTTGTGAATACGCCCAATTAGCTATGTAGTTTTAGAAATATATGGAATGAGAGATTATGTGACAACAATAGGAGAAAAAAACACAAAATAGCTGTTGGAATTGAAGCGATTTTGTAATATATGTTAGTGTGAAAAGTATTGCAAGACTAATCTGTGCTGATATTTTCGTCCAAATAACAGTTCTTAATGTTCTTTCTCATAGTTTTGAGTAGATATCTTATTAAGGAACAAATGCCTTGGAGGTAGCCATTGGTTTTTGCTACATCTGCTCGTGGCCTTTCCACATATGTTGTACGAGGCTGGGGTTACTTTGTTTGTTCGAAAAGCCAGAATAATAGAAAATGATTTTTCAAACGTGTGTGTGCCGTCGACCAAGCAAGTTTTTCTAGGGGCTGTGATTTACTCCAACCCAACGCACCACAGGCATCGTTACTAATGGGGTGTAACAGAGGTGACTCTGATGTGATAATATTTGTTATGTGGATGCATCCTAAATCCAGGTTTTCGGCAAATTAGTTTTTGAAAATCGTCACCATAAATAATGTTTAGTATGTGTGTGTTTTTGAGATTGTGAAATTAAATTCATTGACTATGTAAAACACCATAGTGACGGGTGGAAAATATGCTTTGCCAGTGTTCGCACTAATATATATATATATATATATAAAATAATGTATCAATCGGTGTGAAGGAAAAATAAGAAACAAAGAAAGAAAACGTCTCAAACTGAAAAGTTTCAAAAAAGAAAAAAATATTCTATATGAATATTAGTACGAACACTGGGGAAGCATAATTTCCCGTAATTCTTTACGGGGGGTGTATACTCGTATTATATATATATATATATATATATATATATATATATATATATATATATATATATATATATATATATAATATTTGTTTTTGTTTATTATCTATGTATGTATACGTTTCGTTGTTTATAATCGGGACTCATCAGCATAGAAATATGACTATTCACTACCGGTCATGTGATCCGAACCACCGGATTCCGAGTATTTTTCAACTCAAATCCCGACGCCCTGAACCACTCAGCCAAAGTTGAACAGTAAATAAACAGTGATAATTTTAACACTTTATCTGGTGGCATGACGTCATAAGAGCGTTCTACTTAATGAAAGGAACGATGCACATATAGCTAGCGACGTTATGCTGTGTTAATACTACACTTACAGTGCCCTTCTAGACGGGTTTTCTAGGAGCTACAAATAATAAATATATATATATATATATATTTTTTCAGTATTTAATTTAAAAGTGCTTAGTGCGTGCATAGAGCTTAGTATAGCGATCAACCTGCTGATTTTCTACTGGGAATGAAACATAAACGTTTTTGCATAGAATTGGCGGCTAGACTTCAGAACAAATGACGCCAAATGCATAAAAACTATAAATACGTTTGCCGAAGATAATAACAAAGATATCAAATAGAAAAAAGGAAAGAAAAACGTAAAAATCGGTATAGAAAAAAAGAAACGAAAAAAGAAAGAAAACATCCCATGATGCCGTTTTATGAGACGGAACGGATATATATATATATATATATATATATTGCTCTTTATTATAAAGTTAACGATACTAGTTCTATGTGTAGAACTAAAGAATAACTCAAGCTTAGTATTAGGAAACTGAAATACTTTATTTCGCCTGTAAGTCTATCTTCGTTGGTATGTGCCGGAGCTAAAGCGGAACCAAGGGCACACAGATTTCAATGTTCGATCTGTCGAGTGACGGAGAGAAAGTGTTAATTTTACTTTTGTTCTATTATTCTTCCTTTTCTATGTTATCATTTGAAAATATGTCCGTTGCTCGTGTAGGTTTCACATTTCTTTCTTTTCTTTCTTGATGTTTATTTACTTCTTGTTCGTTCTTACATATTCGATTTCTTTTTTCATTCAAATTTTTTCATTTCAGTTTTTACTTTTCTTCCTTAATCACCTCCTTTTTTTCTTTCGTCGTTCCGTGATTCTTATTTTTCGTTTTATTCTTCTCATGTTTTTGTCATTTTATTATTTATTTATTTCCTGGTGCTTTCTTACGTTTTCTTTCTTACATCTTCGATTTCTTTTTCATTCAAATTTTCTTCATTTCAGTTTTTATCTTTATTTCTTCTTTCGTCTCTTTTGTTTTCTTTCGTCTTTCCGTTATTTTTATTTTTCGTTTTATTCCACTCAATTTTTATTTTATTTTTCTTCCTTCACGTTCTATTTTTTTGTTGTTGCTTTCTTTATATGTTTCTCTAGGATTTTTTTGTTTCTTTTCAACTTTCTTTTCACTTCGAATTTCCTTATTTTCTTCCTTTTCTTTCAGTCTCTTCACATAAGACTGTTTAAACTTTTTAAAATTCTTAGCCCTGACTCGTACTCACTGGGGCCCCTTTCCCCGCTGTAGAATCAACAATACACCGGAGGTAATCGATATACACCAATGACCCCCGGGCCATTAAGGTCGAACAAAGATTTATCCCCGCAAAACTGTCTGAATCAATTTTTTTTACAAGTCAGAAACCGAACTATACTATATTACCTTTTAATTCTCAATTCAGTTTACTATACTATTTCAGACTAATGTATTATTTTTCAGTGCTCAATTAATTGGAGGAGGTTGTGTAGTACTTGTTTTGTTGTCATGATAGCATCCTTCCAGGAATTACCTCCTACTTATTTTGTTTTTCAGGGTATAGTGTAGTATATGAGGTGTTGTCATGAGTCTATCCTCGCAGGAATTACTTTTTTACTTTCGTATACGGGAGGGGGTAGTATATGTTTGTTCATAACATATACTAGAAAAAGTATGCGATCGAAGGAAGAATATTATTGTTATTATTTTCCGTGTGCACTTGTACTAGTCTGGTATAAGACTGTTGTATGCAATACCGAAAAAGATTATATAACGTGTAAACTACTCGATTAAAATCTGGTAAACTATTCTCTAGAAGCATCTTCAGTTACAGAGAACGTTTTATGATCACTTAGAAAAATAGACCTAATTAACTAATAGAGTATGGGTATTACATTGAAGGGTCTTTCTAGAACGAGTCTTTGCGACATGTTTTTTTTATAACCGACCCCTTTAAATAAGGACTTGGAGATTTTAAATAATAATTTAGAACTCATACCCCCTCCCCTAACCCTGTTTTTTATGAACGCCTTTTCTTTTCCTGGTGAGATTTAATCTGGACAAACATAGCGGGAGTCAAATCAAGGTTTTGTTCCGGTCGTTTGATTTTGAAAGACGAAAGAAAAAAAACAACCCTTGGGGAAGTGGAATAAGGAGTTCGTTGCGTCCGGATCTTGTGTTTTGTCCCCGTCCAGTAAGGACCTTCTTCCGTTTCTCTTTGTCTCTAAAGCACTCAGGGGACCACTATTCCCTTATGACTTTGCCAGTGACCCCTTTGCTTCATTTGGGATTTGTCTAAAATGACGGTAGATTTAGTCGACCTCATCGCCCGTCGGACTTACACTAAATATTCACTCTCTCTCTCTCTCTCTCTCTCTCTCTCTCTCTCTCTCTCTCTCTCTCTCTCTCTCTCTCTCTCACACACTCTTTCACACACACACACACTTTCTCTGCACATTTGTCTCTGTATTTCTCTCTCTAATACTCTCTCTATCTTTCTATCTCTGTCTGTCTATATTTCTCTCTCTCTCTCTCTCTCTCTCTCTGTCAATCTGTCTTTCTGTTTGTGTCTGTTACTATCTCTCTCTCTTTTAGCGCATCTATCTTTCTCAATCTGACCATCTATATCTGGCTTTCTTCTTCTCTCTCTTTACCAATATTTATGTCTCCATATGTCACTCTTAGCGACGTTTTCCGAGTTAGAGTGTGGGATAGCATTACATGCAACTTTATATTAAAGACAGTTTACTTCAACATCAACCTTGCTGTTGTCAGCTAGATATCTTACCCACTGAGCTCTTCAGATATATGTTAATACTCTTAAACTAACGATTAAAAATACATTAATTTCAGTGTGTAACATGTTAGACAAGTCATTAGCTCTTTTAAGGGGTAGCTAGAGACGCAAAACTACTTCCATTTTGTTCACATGCAAATTGTACATGTTAATACACTTATATTTAAGGAACACTCCCTAGTATGCCTTCGTTTTTAGAGGCAGATATGCACAGAGAGAGGGTTTCTCTTTTATTAGATAGATAGATAGATAGATAGATAGATAGATAGATAGATAGATAGATAGATAGATAGATAGATAGATAGATAGATAGATAGATAGATAGATAGATAGATAGATAAACAATTCAGGTATTTGTTAAGTCGACTTTTAAAATAACACTCACAAGAAAACTCGGATATAGGTATTGGAAGTTTTAAGGGTGTTCTGTCCCCATGGATCACTTATAGGTGGGGGCACATAGGTATGCGGCACATAGAGGGTAACGTAGAGATTAGGGATCACTTACATTTTCTTCCCAGAGAATGTAATGCATATGATATAAATTTTATCCAAATAAGAAATATTTAAGCTTAAATTAGGAGAGCAGTTAGAGATGTTGGACTATTTCCATTGTCTTTCCCAGTAAAGTTTATATATAGGATTTTAATTTCATAATAATAGGATATATTTGAAGTTTTACGGGGTTTATGCCCTCATAGAATCCTTAGAGGTGAGCTTAGGGATTCGGGAATACTTCCATTGTCTTTCCCGGTAAATATTACAAAAGAATACACTTTTAGATATTAAGTAGATACTCTAACCTTTCTTTCTATAGAGAATTCACAAACATCACACACACAGACATTGAATTATATATATATATATATATATATATATATATATATATATATATATATATATATATATATATATATATATTTGGTACAGAAAAATTAGTGCAACATTAGTACCGTCGGTTTCAAGCTCAGAAGGACTTAGCCATCCAGCTCTCTTTAGCTTATGTTGTCACCTGTTTCAGAAATGTGAAGTCATGTGTCATTTTCGTTTGAACGCGTTATTTGCTCAGAGTGTTATATATATACATTTGTTTAAAATTAGTGTTAGGGAGGTTTAACAAGGTTTTAAAAAGGGTGGGGGTGAAATGTAACAATTGAGATTAAAAAATGGAAAAGAGTTAAAAATATAACAAAATGTGCATAACAGGTGTCAAATTAAATACCTTTTCATTTCATTTTGCATTAATATATTTTTTTATTTGTTCACATTTTTTACTTTTTCATCTAATTTTAGTTGTTTTCCTTTTCCTTTCTTTATTAATTTCTACATTTTATTTTATTTCATTTCATTTATTCATTTTTTCTTCCTTCATCTGTTCGTTCTTTATCCTTTTTCTTTCTTTTCCGCCTAATTTTATTTTTAATTTATTTCATTTAATTTTTCTTTCATTTATTCATTTATTTTTCTCCTTTCTCTGTAAATGATTTTTCTTTTTTGTTCATTCTTTCCTTTCTCTTTCCTTTGGCTTAATTTTTCTTCATTTAATTTATTTATCATTTGATTTATTCATTTTTTCTTTCTATATTGTCTTTTTTCTTTTTCGCTTAGTTTTTCTTCATTTATTTTTTTTCATTTTATTTATCTTTCTGCCTTCATCTGTTCGTTTTTTTTCTTTCTTGCTTCTTATTTCCGTCTTTCTTTCGCTTGAATTTTCTTCATTTAATCTTTTTCGTGTATTTTTTTAACTTTAATTTTTTATTTAATCATTTCTTTCTTTATTGATATTTTTACTTCTTTTTCGTTGTTACATCTATTTCTTTTACGTTTAATTTTCTTTATTTCAGTTTTACTTTTCTTTGCTCCTTCATCTTTTTCTTTTTTCTTTTTTCTTTCGTCTTTCGTTTTATGTTTCGTCTAATTTTTCTTAAATCCTTATTTATGTATTTTTTATTCTTTCACGTTTCCTTTTTCGACGTTTCCTTTTTTCTTTCTTCCTTTCCCTCTTTTTATAGACTTCTCTCGTGCTTTTCATTTCTTTTATACTCTTTTTATGAATTTCGTCTTTCTTTATTTCCTTCCGTTACTTTCATTCTCTTCACATAAAACTGTTTCAACTTCTCAAATTCTTAGCCCTGACCTGTACCAACTGGGACTCTATTCCCAGCTGTAGAATCAACAAAACACCGGAAGTAATCAATATACACCAATGACCCCCAGGTTTTTAAGGTCGAACAAAGATTTATCCCCGCAAAAACTGTCTATCTCAATTTTTCCTACAAGTCAGAAATTTCCAAACATCTTTTCATCTATGGCGATAGGGGAAGGATGACGATTTTAAGGAGCGAGGGTGCTGTAACCTTTCTCTTCCCCTGTCATTTTTCTGGAATGAGACGGAAAACTTAACAGAATACTTAAAAATGCTATTAAGATCAGTGTTTAAATATAACGTGCTTTGTTAACGTACTTTTAAGATGACTAGCAGTTTTGTTTCGTTTGGTTAATTGTTTACTTTACAATAATCAAAAAGAAGAATGTTAATGAGTGAAGATTTAATTGAATTTAACCCCACAAATATAACTATTTATATATATGTGGCCTTGGAAAGGACGAAGACATTATGTAGATTCTCAGGGTTACACAATAGTCAACCGATAATTAACACCATAGTCACCCCTTAAAGTCCAGCCCTTCCTTACCGTGGTAGGGGAAGTGGCAACATGGTAATGTCGGAGTTCACCAGCTTACAGAGCACTGATTAAAATTCAGGATAAGTCAGTACCAGGATTCGTCGTTCTCTAGTCATCTATGCCTTTGCATGTGGTAAGCCGAAATGTTTCAGGCGGGGAACAGCAAATAAATAGAGTGAGAGTGACACCGTTGCTTCTGTGCACTTCTGATTTTGCATGCAACCACTGAACTTTGCCGCTTTCAGTGTCCGGGATAAAAAAAAACCCCTGCAACCTTGCATGTATAACGAATAGTTGCAACGAAGGGGGGGGGGAACTTTGTGCGGACCAGACAATCCTGAGGCACGATCTTCGTGAGCTCTATGTGGTAGTCCGACTTTCTTAACAACAACAAAAACAGCAACACCATAGTCAGTCGCACGCACTTCTATTTTTACCAAATGGCGATCGTTCATATTCATTATTCATGGATAAGAGTTAAAATTCTAAAGTCAGCAATGATATTATTTAATCATATATGAAAATATATATACTTAATATGATTTATCTTAAGATTTTTATGTAGTTTCATGATTTATTCATTCTTCGGAAGTGGATTGGTGTATTCCTGGGCAATGTTATACGTTTGAATATATTTGATATACAGAAGAAAGTAAAAGTAACTATTATATAGGAGCGTAATGACCTTTTTTTTTCATTTACTGACGCTGACGGACGTGTCCCCCTAAGAATGGTCGAAGCTTGTCGCATAACTTCAGATGAATTTTGCAATGTCGATGTGTATAGTACAGAGTTTTCAAAGAGGAAGCCTGACACGTCCGGAATCAGGTCGGGTTGCTGTTTGGGTCGATATGATGCAGAATTCGTTATCGGCAATGAAGACAGTGCATCACTGAAGACCAGCGGTTCACCACCTGAAGATATATTTTGCGATTAGAAGCAAATGAAAACCCCTAACACTGAGAAGATAAACAAAACTAGTGCTCCAATATGTTACAAAATTATTAGCATGTCCAGTAAAGCTTGTCTACGACGATTTACAAAATACTTAAAAAAAGATGAACGTCTTTGAGCCATTCAGTCTCTGTATCGGTGAGTTTACTAATGAAATGAAAACTGACTCTTGCTAAATATGCTAAATACATGAATCAATCATCTCCCAAACCACACGCTGGAAATTAAAACAACCAGGTTTTATACTTGATTTGGCAAAATGTTCAAAGTAAAAGGCAAACACAATTGCATTTCAGAATAAATTGCATAACATAAAAGACCACCGATTACAAATCCATATGCACCGATGGATATAGGGATGAAGATGCACATAGAGATTGGTAAGATATGCATCAATCCACAATGTTAAGATAACAGCCATTAATTTGGAATTGAGCATAGTTAAAAAAAATAGCAAGCAAAGAAAATGCATGGTCTTTACTGACTCAAGATTCTCACTTGAAGCACTGAAAAATAAAATTATTCAACTTTGCAAGAGAATTAATATCCTCTACAGAACGAAAACAATCCTCTTTTGTCAATATTGGCATTCGTGGAGATTAAAAAGTGGATAAGTTTGGATACATTGTCACACTTTATAAAGATTAACACCCAGGCTACCGAAAGAAATGTTGGTAACCTAAGAATTAAGGAGGTGATACGTATAGCTACTCAACCCACAAATTAATAACATATAAAAACTCAACAATAATTTCTTAATTTAACTCACCCATACATTACTAACACACGCACGCATCGAATATTAACACTAAAATCTTAATTATTTTATCAGTTTATCACCTAAGAGGATATTATAACATCAAACGGAATTTTCATGGACAGAATTTCTTTTCAAGAACTTTCCATCTGTGGAATACGTTACAATGGGATTGCTTCACTTCAGGCAACAACATAGTAATTTTGAAATCTAGTGTAAAAAAAAACTTGTAATAAAATTGGGTCATTCTATTCATCATTTACAATCCTTTCATAATATTTTTCATCACTCAACTGACAATCTTTCCATTTCTTTAACCTATGTATTTAAGTTGCTGTTAGCCTTGATACTTAATGACTCGTTAGTAAATAAAATAGAAAATAAAAGTAACATCTTCCGTCAACAGCGTCTGCATTTTTAAATATGCTGATATGAAATAACGCATTCAATAACAATGGCTGCGAAAAAAACATTCTTTCGATTAAAATACATCATTTTAATTTAAGAAGTGGTAGATCCCTAAATATTAGTTATTTAATAGTGAGAAAAAAGAAATAAAAATAATTAACTTAATTAACCTAATGAAGACACCCCACACAGTTTGTCGCCTGAGGTGCCCTCATTCGCGGCCGACGAGAATATACTGTTTAATTTTGTTCCCAGTCCAGAGTACACCAATTTGGGGAGCTGGATTGGCGACATTAAAAACCGACCTTGTATCTAACTTTTCTCTCGTGTGGGGGGGGGGTATTTTGTAGAAGAGTCCGTCACTAATGGAAAAATGAGTTTTCAAAAACATAGTCCCACCAGTCATGCATGCGCAGTGTGTAAACACACACTTGACCTACTATTGTGAGGCCTGTCGATCCATGCGTCAAGTTAGGGTAAGTTTTAAGCTGTGCAAAATGCAGAATAAACGCCATTGTTGAACGCATCGCAGAATTGTGGACAGCTATCTGTGTGAGTTTATGTGGAGGCAGAAACAAGACAAAGGATATTTTTATGTAAATACTAAATGACATGAATGGATTCCATTGTCAAACACCTCTTAGATTGTGAGACAATTTGTCGACATACATGCTGACGACACAACTATCTATAGCAGCACTTCGATGAGCACTGATGACCAAGAACTTGCTGATTCTCTCTATTCTATCATGGAGCACGTGATGCAAAGTGGCTTGTTATTTTCAACTCCTCTAGGAACAAACTTCTCTACTTTCAGCACCAACGTTTAAATCTTTGTTTTGCCTCAGTTGAAATAAATGGCTCGCTTCTTGGGAAGCTCACTGACTTTCAATCCGGACGTAAAATGGAAGTTTTACACCAAATCTGTTGCTATGGTTGCTGGAAAAATGGAGGAGTAATTCTTTCGCTTCAGAAGGTAGCTGACTACTGGCGCAATCCTCTACCTGTCTAAAGGTCAGATAAGTCCTAAGATCGAGTATAGCTGACGAATCTGAGGGGGTGACACTCAGAGCACACTTTTCTGCCTTGACGGTGTGCGAAACTGACTTTGCAACCTACTAAGAGATGTTAACTTCTCCACCCTTCAGCCCCTTCTCTTACAGTTGCTAGTTTTTCTCTACTTAATCGGTATTTTCATAGTAGGTGTTCTACTAAGCTGCAATCTATGATTCCCTCCTGTAAAACTTTCACAACATGTGCCCGTCTAGCTCCCATCACTCCTTTCTTCCTCTGTGTACCTAGAACAAAACGGAAATTATCTTGAAGTCCAATGCAAACAAATACTTGTTGAACCGTTCTCTCAAGTAATCAAACCCTGCCATTTTCACTCATTGTTTGAAACCCTTTCATAGTATTGTTTTACGTCAAACTGATAATCTTATTAGCCCTTATCCTCGAATGGTATTTGGGTCCTGATAAGTTGTGATATATTTCTATATATAAATAAAGTAATAAACCTTTTTTACTCCAAACCACTTTTCTACAATAGATCCGAGGCACAAGAAAATAAAATCATTAATTCGACTTTGTGTCCTACCTGCTGTTTTTGAGTTTCGATTTCCAGTCACCCATTTGACTTATAAATCTTGCTTAACTTTTAACAAAAGAAAACCAAATGATAATCGTTCCTGTGGTTCCCGATCGCCAATCTCACTGGATAAGAGAAAAGACAAATATGTTTTTATTTGTTGTGGCTTATTGTATGACAGGTGCGACAGATGGTAGTCACCGGCCGACGGTTATTCATTTAGGGGGAATTAATTACCGTGAAACTAAACCGATTGAAATCTGTCAAAATCAAAGTTGTCTTCAGTTGACACACCACAACGGCGGCCAAATGTGACTCATGCTTCATGTGAACAATTAGCCTACACCTATCTGATGCGATTTACAATTTGATTAAAAATAGTAAAAATTAAAAAAATACCTATTCGGCAGAACATTTCACTACGTACTTTATCTCAACGGCCGCCATTTGCCCATTTTAATATTATAATTGACCGTACATCTGAAGAAGAGATTTTTTTCGGAATATTATGTTATACGGACCTCAACATAAAGTGACACTGAAGGCATGTCAGATTTATAATAAAGAATGAGAAGTTAAAATGTAGAAAAAATTATTTTCACTTATATCTTCGTCTCGTTTTGCTTTTTGTTCTGCTTCTATCCGATAAATTCCCACATTGTAATTTCCTTCTATGAACTCTCTCTCTCTCTCTCTCTCTCTCTCTATATATATATATATATATATATATATATATATATATATATATATATATATATATACTTAGATTCCTAATTGAACCGACATATAAAAATACTCTGGTGGTGTGAGTTTTATTTTTTTTGTTTTTCATTTCCTGATATTTTGTACACGATTTTTGGCATTTCTTCTGATGAGTTGAACGTATAGAAAAAAACAGATATACAACTCTGTATTTTGACTAACTGTTAACGAAACGGTCCGTCAGGAAATTATCTTTTTAGAAATGAATAAAGACATCTTTACAATAATCTAACTTTCTATTATATATATATATATATATATATATATATATATATATTACACGCAATACTTCAATAAACACTACATCTACCTCTTAAAAATGAAACCTTTTTCAGTTCTCTTCTATTCCTGCCTTTCATATTTTCTATATAAAGCTTAAAAATAAACCATGTTTCGTTTTATTTTGTACGATCAGTCTCACCGTGTAAAAACACGAAAACGTTTAAACTTCATTGTTTTTTATTCATCGCTTTAACTTTTGTATAATATTAAATATTATCCGCGGTAATTAACAGTACTGTTCCGCAATTTTAATAAATTATCCGTTACTAATCGGCTCCACCGGCGTTGTCCGGGACTGAGAACCACTGTACACTTGCTCCATATTACTATGTTTGTTGTTCTTTTTTTTAGTTTGCAAATTATAAACAAAATTCTTTAAAAAGTAAAATGTCATATTTGCTGTTTATGGATCCCGGCGCGAACGAAGACCTTACGATATCATCGTACAATAAAACTAAAAGGTGCTTCAAAAAGATATACCCATTTTATTATCGCTATAATGAAAATAAATCGAGGATTCTGTTTTTCAGGTGAAATGGGACAAGCTACAAGAGATTCCGTGAATGTGAGATCAACTTCGTGACGAAATCTGTTGTCCAACTTTCACGAGAATTTCGGAGGGAAAACGTTTCACCCAGACTCACAATAAAGTCCTACCTGGAAACATTGAAGTTTTCCTTTCAATACTAAATACTACTTCATCACAATGTAATACTATAGACTTCCCCCTACCCACAGCCAAGGCCCAGGAGAATGTTAGAGAAATGATTCACAAAAAGAGGGCAACCAAAATACATTTTCGCAACGTCGTAAGAACGTTCCGTGTCAGTTGGGATGGAGGGGAGAGAGACTTAGTGATTTTTCTTGCTGGGCTTGAACCCGGACCTTTGAATTCGATAGAAATTGTTTGACTATACACATGAAACTCGAACGTCTGATTTGCCATTTCTTTGTTTTTTTCCTTTTTCTCTATTCTTTTGAGGATAAGGATTTGATTAATAGCAATTCTTCGTGACAAAGAATCGGAAACAACGCAAAGAAGAAGTTTAAAGTAAAAGCGTGAAATTATTTCTTTTTAATCTTGTGTGCTGTTTGTTCAAACACCAGTTTTTGATGCGCCCAGGCAACTGTATAAGAGGCCTTGTCCGTCAGTCGGGCTACCACGCTTGAATTTGAAAAATCTGTTCCTATTATTTCTCCAGATTTCTGGAGTAATACAGGCGATTAATAGACGAGTTTGCATTCATCAAAACCGATCAAGCTCGTTCATTTATAGATTTCGTTTGTTTCCATCGTTTTCCATGTTCCATTCCTTTTTCTTCTACTCTCCCTTCTTTTTGTTTCTTTATTTCATCCATCATTATTTTCTTTACTTCTTTTCTATCTTCCATCGTCATTTTCTTCTTTTTCGTCTTTTTTCTTTTTCTTCTTTTTATATTTTCCTTTCTTTTCAAATTTTTCTTTTTTCATGTATTCTATTTTTAAAAATTCTTTTTCTACCTTTTCTTTGTTTTTGTCCCCTTTTCTTCTTCCCTGCTTCGTTTACTTCTTCTTACATTATTCTTCTTCTTCGTCTTCTTTTTTGTTCTTGTTCTGCTTTTTTTCTTCCTCTTATTCTTCTTTCTCCTTTTTTCCTCTCCGTTTTCTTCTCATTTTCTTCTTATATTTGTTTTATTCTTCTTTTTCCTCTTCGTTTTCTTCTACTTGTTGTTTTCTACTTCTTTTTCGTTCTTTTCTTCTTTTTCTTCTACTTCTTCTTTTTCTTTTTTTGTTTTTTTCTTCTTAATCATCTTTTTCTGCTTCTTCCTCCCTCTTCTTCTTTTTGTTTTTCTTGTTGTTGTTCTACTTCCAGCTAAACATTAAATGTTTTGAAAGATAAACATTAATAAAAATAAGACTTTTATGTCACGCCTTTTATTATCATCCTTGTATGTCCCACATGTGCTTGCAATTAAATATTTTTCGGTGCTTTAGGCGACATGAATTAAACGCCCTATTTTCATTTTATGTTATTTTGTTGTATGCATTCATTTATTCGTTATTTTTTTTATTTTAGGTTTATTTTTGACTCTAATGATTGCTTCCACTCAAGGCCACCGTACTTACCGTTATCAATTATTTTTCTTAGCATTTCTGTGAGGTTTTCCTCTCGCTTTGCTCAACTTCATTTTATTTTATTTATTTTTTATTTTACCTATTTTTTTATACATTTTATTTTTATCTATTTTCTAAATCTTGTATTTTATATTTTCCTCCTTCTTCGTTCAGGAATATATTTGATTACCGCCGAAAGAAGGCGAAGGTTTTTTTTTCACTCTGTTTGTATATTAGAGAGGGGATCAGTAATAAAGTTTACTGATGAGGGAAGTTAAAACCGAAACTGAGGAAAGTTCAAAATCACGCGACATTCTTACGAATAAGGAAAATATTTTGTTGTGAAAGATAATGAACGCAATGTGTATTAATGAATGTCGATTACGTAGATTAAGATAAGGGAAAATATAGATCCATTATCCGCGAATTGAGGCTAGTAAAAATCGGTACTTGTCCAGATTAGGACTCAAGCTTAAATCGATTTGGCGTCGGTAGTTTCCGGATGTTTACGTTATGTCTGCGTCCAAAAAATTCAAAACTAGGCTGTATGTACAACTAGAAAGATGTTTTTTTACACGTAAAATATTTTTTAGTGAAAAATATCACTGAACAATATTTGCTACTACCACCGATGTTAGGGTTAAAGTAAGGGTTATTATATATTTTTTGGCGTGAAAAAGTATATTTTTCACTGAACAAGTGTTAAAACGGTGTTAGGGTTAGAGTTGGTGTTAGGGTTAGGATTCCGTAAGATTCATTATCTTTCATTTTTATTTCCAATTAGTGAATTTCGCGATTCAATCGATTAAAATGTTGACTTGTCGTCTACTTATTTTCTTACATTCTAAAGACAGGTAATAATTCCATTGTAATAATTCCAGTGTAATAATTCCAGTGTAATAATTCCAGTGTAAGCTCCTACTTTAACCTTGGCGAAAATTAAAGAAGATGTTCTTTATCGCACAGAATATGCGGCAAATCCCTTTTTCATGAATCACAAAACATAATTAATAAAGAATTCTTACCTTCATTTAGCGCCCTTCTAGGAAACTACAAAGTACTCAATCAAGATAAATGAGGAATAGGGTTATCCCAACCCAAATTACACTTCCAAAGTTCGAAAATGAGAATACGGCCCCGAATTGTTACAGGAAGGCACAAAGATAGAGGTCAACGTTTGTTTTGTCTTGCGTAATATAGATTCTCTATCATTTATCTTCCTTAGCCGGCCTTTCTTTCTTAGGGTATTTCCTCAGACTCGTCACCGGCTAGTTCTCTTCCGGTGCACGTTTCCTAACATATTGTTGTCGTTCACTTCCTACCATATGGAGTTATTTTCTATCTCACTAAATATTCTGACGTCTTCAGCATTGTCGATAAGAAATAGTCTTTTTTCTCTCTAGGAATAAGATTAAATAGTGCTAGTATTATATTTTAGTATTAATAAGATTAAATAGTGCTAGTATTATATTTTAGTATTAATAAGATTAAATAGTGCTAGTATTATATTTGAGTATTATTTCCTTTATCTAACGAACACTGTTTACCTTTTCATTTTCTCCTCACGCGTAAATCGGCTCTTACCTAAAATAATCTGTATTTTAACTTTCTATCTTTATTTCTACGCTAAAATATCTTCTTTTCTGCAGTATTATTAAGTTCACAAATCTCTTTAGGGTTTAGTAAACCCCTTGTCTCTGCTACGTCTTCATTTTGTATTTACGTGTTCCTGAAACTATGTTTTCGTTCTTTTTTTTTAGTTTTAACTTTTTCAACTATCAATAAACCTGTGTCTAAAATATACCAAAATATATATAGTTTTGGTTGTCGATATTAGTTTAATCTGACTGTCCGAGGTTTGCACATGTTTCCTCGAAACATACATGCATCCCGGAGGCAGTACAACGTTTCTTGATACTTAAGAATAAAAGTATTGAGGTCATTGGAATGATGGGAAACACATAGGAGATCTAGATAAAGGGTTATATTCATAACCCAGAACGTTTTAACAGAAAGAAGAGGAGTTAAAAAGAGCACCGCCCTCACTCATTTTCATAATACAGTTGGTGCTACAAGAACTTTTTTTTTGTTGTTTTTTTTTAACATAGTTAACTCCAAACAAAGCAGGCCGCCACTATAGACGTAAGACGTTACTGAGAAAAAGGGTAAAAGTTTGGGGTGTCAACCTAAATTAGAAGCTGCGCAGCGAGATGTCTGTTTACATTAGTTTTAAATTTCGGCATGTCAGTACTGTCAGGAAAACAGGGAGCAGGGAGGGAGTTCCAGAGTCCGGCAGCACGAGGAAAGAAGCTTTTGGAGTAGAAAGCTCTTCAGCATCTGGGGGCCTCCACAGTGAATGGATGGGCTTTGGCAGATTGTCGGGTTGGTCTAGTGAATTTACGTCGTCGGGGTACCAGAGCAGCAAGTTCATCAGAGCACAATCCATTGAAGTACTTGTAAAAAAGGCATAAGGAAGCAACCTTGCGGCGATGGGGCAGGGCTGCAGCTTGGTTGATAGTGATGGACCTATCAAGTTGGCGACTCTTTTTTGGACCTTGTCTAAAAGGGAGAGACTAGTAGATGATGCACCAGCCCAGATGTGGTAACAATACTCCATGCATGGGTGGATGGTGGCTTTGTAGAGATATAGTATACTTTCAGGTGTGAGAAGTTTTCTAGCACGGTAGAGTTATCCCACTTTCTTTGCAGCAGCTCTGGGAATGTCTTCAATGTATTTATTCCAATTCATGTTATCTGTGAAAGTTAGGCCAAGGAGTTTGAATGATGAACTCTCAGGTAGGGTGTTATTTGCCATAATAATCGGTGGTTGAAGAGGTTTTTTTGTAGTTATTGAAGGAAAGTAGCTTTGTCTTTGCGGCATTAAAAGTTACCATCCATTTTTGTCCCCATTCTACTACAGACTGGAGGTCATTTTCAAAGGATTCAGCCATTGCCTCAGATATATGTTTTGCCCACATTACGAAAGTAGGGCGTGGTGTCGTCAGCAAATATTCCTATCTCAGTCTCAATGACATCAGGGAGGTCATTTATTAAAATCAGGAACAGTAGAGGTCCAAGGATGGATCCCTGGGTTACACCAGCATTTATGTCATGTTGCTTATAAGAACGACCATCGAGGACAACCTGGATTTTTCTTTTTGTTAGGAAGGAATTAATTATATTAATATGTGTCCAGTATTACCAGTTTTAGGAGAAGCCCTTCATGCCAGACCTTGTCAAAGGCCTTTGATATATCGAGCGATACCGCCCTAGCTTCACCTGTCTTGTCCAGTGTATGGTATATGCGTTCAGAGATGACCGTTGGGATATCTGCAGTAGATCGTGCTTGTCTAAATCCGTATTGATGATCAGAAAGAAGTTTAGCATTAACTAGGTGCCGGAATATCGCTAGATTGATTAATGATTCAAAGATTTTTGCAAAGATCGGGAGTAGACTGATTGGGCGGTAGTTTAGAGGATCAGTTCTATCTCCAGAATTCTTGAAGACTGGTACCACAGAGGCAATGTTCCAACTATCAGGGAAACGAGATTTAGCAAGGCATTTGTTGTATAGTTTGGAGAGGACATGGGCCAGCTCAGCAGAGCATTTCTTTATTACTATTACTGTTATAAGATCAGGTCCACAGGCTTTGGATGTGTCAAGGTTTTTTATGATGTCTCTGACTTAAGACGGGGGGTGATAGCCAGGTTCTCAAGTGTGGCTTCAGTCCGCAATGGGAATTTAGGGAGGGGGTGATTTGCTGAGTCCAAAGTGAAGTTTAAGGCGAAACGCTGGGCAAGTAGTTCAACCTCATCAGTTGCCGTGCAAACAATATCGTTGTGATTTGATAGCGGGGGAATTGTTGATTGTTCGTTGTTCATCACACTATTGTAGATTTTCCAGAAATCACGAGTACCTAGTTTCTATGACTGAATGCGTTTTTTGGTTATCTCGGTATACCTTCTCTTTGCTTCACCTATTACTACTTTGCAATCATTTCTTGCCTCTATAAATTTCTGTCTATTCGCAGTTGACTTATGGCGGCCGAATTTTGGGGAATGCCTTCTACCTTTCAGCAATAGCAGCTGAACCATTAAGGAGAGTGGGGTTTGCTGAATAATTTTTACGTGGGGACATAAGCATCAATGCCTGCTTTGACTCATTCGGTTAGCTAATTTGCATACTGATCAGCAGGAGTGAGAAGGTTTCACCTCATGGGGCGTCGCTGATGTGATCCTAAGGGATTCAAAATCAGCCTGCTTATAGTTTCTCGTCGTTTTGAGCAACGGCTCTTCAGCTTTTGGACGAGATTTAAGGTGATAAGTATCATTACCACAACGTGCTCAGAGTTTCCGAGCGAGCTATGGGCGTTCGCTACACAAGCCTCGGGTAGTGAGACCAGGGTCAGGTCGAGAAGTGAGGCTTGCTGATCCGCACGATCAGGAAGGCGGGTCGGAAAGTGACAGTCTGTGAGAGGTCTTGGACTGAGGAGAAATTAAACGTAGAGTTCCCAGCTTCATCAGTAACGCTGGAGAATCCCAACGAGTCACAGGGTGTGTATTAAAATCCTTAATTACATGTATTTGGGCATTCAAGTCGAGTGTTCTATCTATGTTTTCAGTGACAAAGTCAAGCAGGGTACAGTCCTGGGTCGAAGGAAAACAGTATAAGAAATATAAGTAACTAACTATGTGATGTAAGGTCAATCTAAAGTACATGTAGGCTTGGTCATCTGATTCTAACCTATATTCTCTAGTCAAGTTCCAAATATAAACTCCTAGCCCGTGCATATGTTTGTCAGAGTCCTTACGGTATAGTGGAAGGTAATCAGTTATGTCAAAGTGGTGAGAGGAGATTGAGGATTGAAGGTTAGTTTTACTTTGTGCTAGGATATCCGGGGAGTTTGTTAGGAGAAAAGTTTCTACGTCGTTGATGTTGGTTCTAAGTCCCCGGATATTTGTGAATACGAGCCTCAAGGGCGGAGGCGAAGATGTTTTTTGTTGGGTTCTGGTTTAGGTTTTTTTTAAATTATTTTTTAAATTCATGTTTGTTTTGAGATAAAATGGGGAGAGCAAAGTGGGTGCTTGTTTGGCGCCAATAAGCTCACACTACCAGTCCATTAGTCGTGATTTGGTCCATGGGGGTTGTGGCCTCAGGAAAGCCCACCGGGGATAACTGTAGGGTCCCTTTCCATGAGCGACATGGCACATACAGTTATCCACAATATTATGCAACTATTGATAGAGCAGCCGTTCTTAGCGCTACCTAAGAGTTAGGGATCCTACTACAAGTCAGAAACAGCAGTCAGACAAGCTGTCGAACCTGTACCATCAACCTGTCGGAACAAAAGCGACCCAGACTAGTCATGTAGGACTTAGTGACGAAAAAACTTCCCCCAAGTTGCCCAGATAGAGAGAAAAGAGACGGGTTTCATTGCCTTAGTCAGGAAACAAGACCAGCCTTAGGTGTCTTTAGAAGCGTCCCAGTGCTTGTACCTATACGCCTGGCTAATAGACAAAGAAGTAGTGCGAAAGCTGGGCGATAGGCATAGCCCATCTATTCCTTAAGCAATTATAGGTTTGCAAACCGGATACTTTGTTCGAGATTCCAGCTCTAGGAAGGTTGTCGATCAAGACTAAGGAGACCTCCCTCCCCAACGGTTTGCTGCCAAGACGTAAGTGGTTAATAGCAAGGTTTTATTGACAGAGTTTTCCTTCTCTTAGATTAATGACCTGACAAGGTCTACCCGTTCAACACTCCGAGAGAGAATAGCCTGCGCCCGTGTACTAGTTGGGTATTTCCGAGCCCGCGCAGGTAAAAAAAAATTTACTTTATATATTCACATATATATATATATATATATATATATATATATATATATGTATGTGTGTGTGTGTAGATATAAGTTCGCTGCACACTTATCAGAGGGAACAGAAATGTGAAGATATGTTTCCCTCTCACAAGTTAGTACAGATAAGAGATAGACAGCTGACAAAAAGTAGTTCACTATTTATACAATGAAAACTGCGGAGAAAAATAGGCAAATTAGGACTCAAAATTAAATTAAAAAGCACAAGGTAAATAAAAGTAAATTTTGTAACATGATTAGAATTAGTAAAATTTAAGACAGAGACAGTTCAGAAATTAAAAAAAATTAAAAATTTAACAACTTAGCTTTTATTTTAATTACACCCATAAGCTTTTGTTGAAATTTTGGTCTCCATTCGCGGTCGGTGGCAGATATAAGTGTCTTATCTCGTGGCTCTTTAACTACGTCAGGCTAGTGGGTTTGGTTGGGACTACCTCTTCCTTTTTTAGCTACATTTAGAAGTCAATTCCTCCCTCACTTTTTTTTCTCTCTTTCAACCTCGAACGTTAACTTCTCTAAAACCTAGCAGAATATTAGCAAGAAAAAAAACAGACAAATAAAGATTTGTGCAACAAGTAAAGGAGCAAAAACCTGAAAAACAATTGTTTAACTAAACGTTAATACATGGATTATTTAAGACAGGGACAGTTCAGAAATAATAAAAATGTCTACTTTCTTTGAAGAAACAACGGTGATGTATCCAAATATAATTTTTATATTCGCTGGGGCTAACATCTATTTTCTCTATTCCCCCCCCCTCTCTCTCTCTCTCTCTCTCTCTCTCTCTCTCTCTCTTTCCCTCTCCCTCTTTTGCTCTAGGGACACCTCCAAGTAATCCTAATATTTGCCGCTTCACTCCAATCGTCTGACAACATTATCTAAGTGCTATGGAGTAATTTGAAAAAAAAGTAATTTGTCTTCCAACCAAGGGTGTTTTACATAATAACATTGTTCGTTTTTTTTTAATCAATGTATTCTCGAATTGCCCAATCTTTTTCTAGACGTATTCAGAAATGTTCCTTTTCTCAACAAGCCCCTAAGTGTTAATGGAAAAAGATTGTGCAATGTCACGTCCTACAGAACCCTCCCTGAATGAATCTCTACAATGATAAGCATACCAATGTCTGGGCGAGAACACAATATACATCAGCGAAGAAGAACAGGAAGCCATTTGGGAAATCAACATCTAACCGGGATAACGTGGTGAGGATACAAAAATGAATGCTGTTTCCAAACGGAATAATACTTTATTGTGTTGTTTCCCCAAGTGGAATCATTAAGGCATTTGCTTAGATTTAATGGCGTGATAAACTGAATCAGATCGACGCCCAACGAACACTGGAAGTTCACAACACACGAATCGCTTTTACCTTCAGCGCTAATAGAATAGCCATGTTCCTTTAAGTTATCAATGATCTGTCCGAAGCTTGAAAATTCCAGTTTCATGGCTAATAAATTGTCAATTAACACAGGGGGTGTCTCCTGTTACCTGGAACCAGTCTAAGTTCCAACACCACTTCCCTCAACTTTTTTGTTGGGTGCTCAGATACGTACTGATAGCATATTAAATGGCAGTACCCACAAAAGGATTACATTGGAAAGATTGCAAGTCCAACAGATAGTAACACTTACACCATCGTGTCCCTCTTTTCAGTAATACACTGTAAATAGGTCAAATGTAAAGCTGACCTATCACACCTGTATTAATATGAGTGTTAACGACAGATTCGTTAGGTACCGCATCTGGAAATAAGGCACTGCGGTTGCCACGAGAAGAACAATATCTACAAGGCAAAGAAAATCCTTCTCCGTTGTCTCGACAATCAACAACAGGGTGCAAAGGGGCATCATCTCACTCTGTCCTGGTAAGTGTCATGTCTCAGCAATCATCCTTCATGCGTCCATCTGTCACACAAAATACAGAATGCTTAACATGTCACTGACTTGCCAAGATTGTGAATTTGTCCAAAGCGGATTAGGTTATTTTCCATCCGGGTTTTGAGGGCATGTAATTGCCAGTCTATAAGAGGCTTGAGCGTACAGTCTCATCAGAGTTTTACTAAAGTTGGAATAACTCTGTAGAATGGTGTTCAGTACAGGGTAATTAGAGTTATATTGCTGTATAAGTTCTCTTTGTAATTCTTCACGAAGTTTTAAGAATACAATATGACTAATTGATGCGTATCAAGCTGTACTTTCCTCGAAGAAAATCCAGCGAAAAAGTGTTCCTTAATTCCTATGAGTTCGCCGCTATTCTATGTACAAACATTTTAACGCCTTCGAATGTTAAGTCGCGTGAAGACTTATGTTCTAAAATCTGTTTCAGGGGTTCATCTATTATGAAACCCTTATCCAAAAATTTCTCATTTGTTCTGGTTAACGCGACTACATAATTATGTTCAGAAATTGACAGATGTTCAATCATTTGAAACGCATAATCTGTTAAATAGTTTCTGAGATATTTGAATTCTCGAAATTCGCAAGAATGTTTTGAAGGCAAATGTATTCTTCGTAGCTCTCTCACTAAAAGTTGGTTGCCTCCACGAAAGCTTTCAGACGGGCAGACGAGACATGAAAGTTGGGATTCAGAGCCTCCGTCGAATCTCTATTTTCACTAAAATCTTGTTAATTTATTTTGCTCTTGGCCTTTTGGCTAAGATCAAAGTGTAGTATCTGTTCCGCTGAATACTGCACCCCATACTGGTGTTGTCTTGGCCTTCGAGTCTTGATTTACGCCAGTCAATGGGTCTGTCCTGTGCAGTTCTGGGAGGTCCACCTTGAGATATTGAGATATGCGTGCTGTGGTGGCCAGATAATATGTCCAACTTCCTTAGAATATTTCTCGTTCAATTCAATAACAGTATGACTTGGTAGATTATCACCGTGAAAGACTGCGTTTCCCCCCGGAAGGATATAGTCTCCCAGATCATTAGTTCGAAGAAGGCAGTTTGGGTCAAATGCTCGTTTTGGATGTCTCCACACGTACACTCCGCCGGTGGTCGGAAATAAGATGAGGGATGACTCATCCGAGAAAACAACATTATTCCACTGCTCTAGGGACTAGTTCTGTGAGTTTTTACCCCACTGTAAACGCTTTGCAACCGTTGTTTTTTAGTAATGTTTTTCGGATTGCAGTCTTCTCGTGAAATCCGACTTCGCGCAGTTTTAGCGGAAACTGACCTTTCAAGCTGGTCATTAAGCTCTTCAGTCATTTTGGTAGCTGTACTTTTGTGATCATTTCTACCAACTCGCATGAGAGTTCAACGGCCTCTGTCTGAATGTTTCTGTTTTCGTTCGGAGTTTTGTTTCGACCAGAAGTTTTTAACTCTTTCACAAAGACTGTCATCACTCTGAAGACCATACTCATTGACACATCAAACATTTCGGCTATTTTCGTTACGCTAGCGCCTGTTATACGAGCACCAACAATTTGACCGTTTTGAAATCCGAGAGACCTGTAATCTTAATTGTCTTTCTGATGATATCTAAATACAAATAGCAATTTTGGCAACAAAAAAACATATTTAGCAACACTAATACTTTTTTTTAAATAAAGAGGCGGTTTGATGATGCTTTAGGGAAAAGTGTTTTTATTATTTTATTTCAGCACCTCTATATAAGGTTATATGTATGAAATGCATGTCTGTTTGTTAGGTTGTATATTTGTTCAAATGCATACCCTAAAGTCTTGAAGATAGACCCCCATAACTATATATATTTTGAAACTACATTATCCAGAATAGATCGCTGGTTTCCCGTCGATCCGTAGAGGGGCTGGCAAACGGCCCGATAGCCTGAAGGTGTTTCCCTTTGCAAAGGACCGTAAACAATCAAAATACGCAGATTGTGTGCTCACCGATTGCTATGGAGACGAGTGGAGCGAGTGACCCGGCTAAGCTGTATTCCCTCACCAGCCTGGATTTGTTAATGACGCGCCACTCCGGGGAGCATGGTTAATAGACTTGGCCTTACGTGTGTTTCTTACTCGCCACAATTGCCAAGCAAGCAGGACACCCGAAGAAACTTCCTGATATTTGCATATTGGTTTTAAAAGTTGGTACTTTATTAATTAACTATTATTTGTTTTTATTTATTGAATAAACTTTAGTACGTCTATGTAATTTTGATCAAAGGGGGTACAATAGTATCGTAAAGTCTGAATTCGGGTCGAACATCTATAAAAAATGAATACGTTTTACTTATTTTGTTTGATTTATAACTCTAAAATTATAGTTTTTTTTTAATGATAGAAATGCTAATATAGAGTTCAGGACTTGGAGCATGAGTATGCGGGAAAGATCGGGTTGCCTCGACAGGGTTACATACTATATATTTACCGAAAATTTATGTCAGTTTACTTACACACTCTTTTATGCTGAGTACATTCTTTAGCCCAACTCCCAAAATTGAATTATATACAACTAGAATTATGGCCCCAAAAAGGCCCAAATTCTAGTATATATTTAATATAAAATTGTTTTAACGTCAATACGTAGTTAAAGCTACATAAATTGTTTTGGACTATTAAAATAATTTCAAACGCTATTGATAAGGTTTACCCATTCATTTATTTTTTATTTATTATTACTTATGTTTTAATTCATGTTTTGAAACATGACGTAAATCGTAAATCTATGACGTCACGCCAAAGCTATAATTATTTTGTAAAGGTGATGTTTTAAACTTTATTTGTAAGAAAACACAAATCGCTAAATCGAAAGCACCTCAGACTGAAGCTCGCAAAAGTTCGATTTCCGGTTATAGAATCCGCTTTATTTGTTGGGAAGTATACTATGCGTGCTCGGGTACAGTTTCAATTATAAAAGCTTGATTTCAAGTTTTTTTCCGTCTGAAAATATGATTTAACATTGAAACGCGGTGTGCACGAATTCAAAAGAAAAGGTTGGCAAAACCTGTTTTGAATAAACAACCAAACAGTTTAGATTATCTTTTTTATTCTTTCTGAAAATAAAGCAACAAGGAGGTAGAGTCAACAAGACTATTTACAGAAAGTACAGAAGTAATGAATTACCAGAGACTGTTTCTGGCTTCGTTATAGCGACTCCGTTTATTACCACGATTATCTCTATTAATGATGTCGGGAAACGTCGTTATAGTGACGCACTATAGTAGATCACCATAACAAAAATTAATTTCGTTCCTTTACGTTATTTTATGAACCTAACTGATAATTAACCCTAATGACCTTAGATGGAATCGAAGGAAAATTTCAAAGGTGTCTTCAGATTCTTTGTAAAAATTAATCCATATTGAAACTTATTTGAATGTTCTAACTGTTAGCATTTCGATTTCTATAACACACAAATAAACAGTGACTTATATATATATATATATATATATATATATATATATATATATATATATATATATATATATATATAGATAGATAGATAGATAGAGAGAGAGAGAGAGAGAGAGAGAGAGAGAGAGAGAGAGAGAGAAGTAGATGATACTATGTATGCTCGGATACAGTTTATATTAAGTTTTGTCCGGTTGAAAAATCGCCTATGTTTAGTTGTTATGTTTTACGGCATATCAACTCTTTTTTCGAGTTATTTAATTCCGAATCCAGTCATGTTTGTAAAAGTATTTACGTTTCAACATTTTGATATCTTAAAATATTTTTCATATTGCTTGGTTTAGTTGTTTTGTTTTACGGCATATCAACCCATTTCGGGTTATTTAATACCGAATCCAGTAATTTTGTAAAAGTATTTATGCTTAAAATTTTTAATATCTTCAAATATTTATTAAGAAAAGGAAAACATGTTTTTGTTTTTTGGCTTTGCAGAACAGGGTTGAGTTTTGTAAAGGGAAAAGAAAACAAAACAATAACATCAATGTTTGGTGCATTTTTTGTCAGGAAGCCGGTATCTTTAGAAAGCCTGATCTGGTAGCACCAGAACTGATCAAAAGAAAAGATTGGCAGTCCTGCTTGAAATAAACAACCAAACAGTGTAGGTTAACGTTTTTTTTTTAATTTCTTTTATCAAATATTCAATGTGTAAATCCGGGGGTACGTTTACGTTATTCGTAAGAAATGAATGCCTAAACGGATACGTTACAAAAAGAATCGACGTGGGTCAAAATGCACGAAAAGACGCATAAGAGAAAGGGTTTTCTTATCTGCTAAGCAACCTGTTTACCCCCCTCCCCTCTCGCGAAAACGAGGCGTATGTTTGCTTGGAAAGATGGAGGGGTGAAAATAGAACGAGGCGAGGGCTTAAAAGTAGTTTACTAATCTTAAACTTCCGCTAAAACTGTTTGATTATCTTTCTAGTCGACCCACTCGATCACCCCAGGAGACCCGATGCGTCATGGGTTTTCTGATAAAATTTATAAAAAAACGAGAAATCAAAAAGAATTTATTGACGTTCTTTTGTTGGTTAAATTTTCACCTCAACAAAAATAGGATAATCTTTATTTACCAAACGAAAGTCCGTCTGAAAGAACAGGATGTTCTCGTCTTCAGAGAGACACTATGAGCATTGATGTAGACATAGTCCTGAACGCCGTGTAAATTACTCAAAAAGAAATCCCGTACGTTCTATTTAAAGGTCGCAAAAGTGTTTTCAAATGCAAAAAAGGTTAGCAAGTCACTAAAAATCGCAAAACAATAGGTACAAATGTCACTAAAAATCCTCCCAAATTTAATGTCACAAAATAAAATCGGAAATTCACAAAGTTAAAGCAAAATGTCACAAAACAAATGAAAAAGTCACAGAAAATCGCAAAAAAAAACTAATATATATATATGAGTTACCAAAAATAGTAAAAGCCACAAAAAATTGCCAAAAAGATCGGCTACAACATTAAATTGAAATTTTTTTTTTTAATAGAAAACCAAAATTTACAACTTTTTTTAAAGTCACCAAAAAAGTGTTAAAAGATACTTCAGTTACCTTGTTAAAACGCCATATTTCCTTTATCCAGGATTGAACACGGGACCTCGAAATAACTTTCACAGTTTAATCAACGTTGATTAAGGGTTCATTTTTTCCTAGCGGGACATTAAAAATTTAACCCCCCAAATAATTCAAAATAATCAAAATCATATGTTCATTGTTGAAATGGTGAAATATAAGCTATTGGCTAAGAAAAGTTGAGTATACTTTTTTTAGAAGCCGAAACGGCACCAAATATTGTTTTTACGTATCGACTCTCGATTGAAAAAAGACTTAGATTAGCAGTTTCTTTCAGCCAACACGGGAAACGATAATATTTACTCGCACGTAGTATAAATACGCAGCCACAGAATTATTTTTCTCTTTTCTTAATTTTCTTCTAGAGACAATAGATGTTGAATGGTTTGGTAATGTCAGGGTATTGATCCAAGACGTAAAAAACATTCTAGCCAAGCCCTCGGCAATAGCACACACATGACGAAAGATACAGACAAACTACTAAACACAGCAGCAGCATATATAACCTTGCTAACCGAACTCTCTCGTACACAATTTCGTACATACAGTCTCTCACTAGCAAAACAGGCACGCTAAATACACACACATATATGCATGTCTATCCCATTTATACACACTAAAACACGCAAACTCGCATGGCGACAGCCAAAATAATTCAGATAAAATACCTTTTTTCACCTAGAACGTTATCGGATTCTTTGAACTCTCATCCTTTACGAATTCTTTATCTTTCGCTATTTTAACAAGTTGACAATAAAAATGAAACATTTTGTATGGACAGTCTTTGTCATTCTTACATTTGATAACGTTTGATCCTTAACATTGGTGACGACGACGTCGCAAATTTTGAGAATCAACACATTTTTATCTGTTGGTTGTTGCTCGGGTTTAGTCGTTATCTCTTGTCGATGATTCATGCGACGTGCATTCTTATGGCCAACGCCGTGTTCTTTGATTCTGACACTTTATTTCGATATTGATTCTAACATTTGATTCTGACACTTTAGATTCGATAAAAAAGAATAACCATATGGGTTTCCTTTACTCTCCCAACCTTTTTACCGGTACAAACAAAAGATGCTGACGTAATTTGGGCATTTTAAATCCCTTTAAGCTCTTCTGTCATAGATATACTCACTAGGTAAAATAAAAAACAAAGGCTTCTATCACTTTTGGCGGTAATTTTTATTCTAAAAACACTTACTACTTTTAGATCTGTGTTTCTTTTTTCACTTTTTAAATATCTTTAGACATCTCTTTCAATTTTATCATTTTCCCTCCCTTATTTATTTTCTCTTTCCATTTCTCTCACTTTGTTTTGAATTGAGCGGTGAAAGATTGTAAATTAGCCTGTAAAGTGTAGTATACTTAATTAATCATGAAAAGATAGTAACAGTATAGGTTTGTCTTCAGACAGACAGATACAAAATTTCCATTAGTAATAGACAAATGTGTTATTTTTGCATACACGTTTTATTATTTACTAGCTTTATTTAACCGACGTTGCCCGGGTGAAGACATACTTCCGTGTAGAGGGTGTAGCAAAAAATAAAAAATAATTCAAAATATAGTTATGTTTAGATTTTTCTTTTAAATAGGATTTTTTTAAATCGTTGTAGTTTTCCCTTATTTTGTTTTGTATTTCAATAAATATTCCATTAAAAATAAATAAAAATAATAATTCAATATGTATTTATCAAAGTTACGTATGGGCGAGAAAGACACACACACATGCGATATCTTGTTTGATAGTTGTATTAATCTCGCAATACATTTTCAAAGGCATCAAGGGTGTTCTTCAGTGATGCTCTATCCTCATTGATGATTCGAGTTTTGCATCATATCGGCTCAGACAGCAACCCGGCTTGAATCCGGAAGTGGCAAGCCGCCTCCTTCAAAGATATAGCTACGCACATCGACATTACAAAATCCATCCCTCTGATGTGACAAGCTGATACTGTTCCTATATAATTGTTTCCATTACTTTCACGTATTTCGATTGGGTTGTATTCCTCTGGATTCCCATTATGATAAGCCTGTCCCTTCTATAAAGCTGCCTAATTAATCTAAATATTTTATTCTTTTTAATACATAAGTATTAAAATATTCGATTCTTCTATAGGGAAAATACGGAGAAAAAATTACCTCTTTTCTTTAATATTTTTGAGAAAAAATTGTTTAGAAGGCGGAAATAATGATTCTTGTTGGATGTATGCGCTCGCAAGTGGCTTCATACATGTGACATTGCATTCAACTGTATTCACTCCCTTTATTTTTGATATCACTTGTTTTAAAACGAGCTCTCTAAAAGCATTAGATCTTCAAACGTTTGAACTTGTGACTTTAAAACTTGACTCGCAATTGCTTGTCAGGTGACTTGCATAAGCCTATCAATTTGCTTTCGTGTGGCCACGTGACTTCACAAAACGTCCTAAAAGTTAACAGTTTCAGCAAGGTTGAAGGCTGAATCAAATGAACTCCTTCATGCCTTGATTAAAATTATAAAAAAAAGAAACAAAAAATAAGTTTATGAAAATAAAAATCTGTGGAAAGAAAATTGTTCCGTATTTTCTAGTTTGAAGTAACAATTTCCGAGTAATGCCATGACCTTACGCTATAAAAACGAGGCAAGGATTAGTCCAGATATAAATATGTAAGCTGTCCGTTAAAACGTTTAAAGGTCCCATATTGATGGATATTTAGCTAAATCATTAGTTAACTAAAATATTTAAAAAAAACTTATGTAATGGACAGAGCCCCCCTCCCCCTTTGACGAAAGCGACATAGGATCGCCCGTGTCGTACATAACGGCTGCGCTGACTGTGATAAAAGCAGACGGTTATGCTCACCGATTCACTTCGAACCAGACCTTGAAAACAGTTAAAAGAAGACTTAAAAAAAACGACGATTGAAAGTAGTCTTGAAAACAACGACAATCAAAAGAGTTGTACTTGCGAATATTATCGGTTTCGGCACATAAAATAATTAAAAATTAGATTAAAGATATGCAAATAAAGTTGGGTACTACATTTGGTGACTTTTTAAAAATTTTGAATTGGTAAAATTCGAAAAGATATGTATTTGCAAAAATAATTTAGTAAGAAAGAATATATATATATATATATATATATATATATATATATATATATATATATATATATATATATATAGGGTGGGCCAAAATAAGGGTCCTATCTTTAAATTTGAATAACTTGAATTTGAATAACTTCCACAAAATAAAAGTTAAACTCACCAAACTTTATGTGTGTGTAGACTGACCCTTCCGAGATTTTTTGAAATAAACAAAACAAATTTTAGCCGAAAAACACTTCTTAAAACTTACAAAAACTAAAGTATTGTTTTTTACACTGTTTTGAGTTTTTTAAGCAAAAATAATGTTTTCTAAATGAGGGTACGTTCCTTAGGGCTAATACGGCTCATGCTTGCTTCGGAAGGGGTCCTTTACTTATTCTAAAAAAAAAAAAAATTTTTAAATCAATAAATAAAAAAGTTATGAATTTTTAAAAATAGGACTCTTATTTTTGCCCACCCTGTATATATTGTATTTATGTAACTTAGGGAGTGAAACAATCGAAATAGTAGTAGTAAGCAAAAACAACGAACGTTGCAATCACAAATAAAAACAATTACATAAAAATACATGAAATATTTAGGTGATAAAAATCGTACATATTTCTCGGCAGGGCATTGTAGTGCATTGGAAAGACCCTGGACTATTGTTTAAATTACCCATGCTGATTACGGCTGTGAGCCAGAAACACGTGTCCATGGTTTACTTTTATGTACGTATAAAATTTATATATATATATATATATATATATATATATATGAGAGAAAATTTATACACACACACACACATATATATATATATATATATATATATATATATATATATATATATATATATATATATATATATATATATAATAGAGAGAGATATAAATAGAGGGAGTTAAAAAGGAAGACTCAAAACTCAAAAGTTTCGTCCAGCTGTTGAGTAGGGTTTATCAAGAGAGAAAAAGCTATATATATATATATATATATATATATATATATATATATATATATATATATATATATATATATATATGTATGTATGTATGTATGTATGTACGTATTTATATGTCTTCCCTCTCTACATAGATTTAAATTATTTATACCATATCACTATATATATATACCCCAAAATTAAGATGTTCCTGTTTTTTTGCCAGCTTATAGCTTTTTTTCTCTTGATAAAGTTCACGCAACAATTAGGCGAAACGTCTTCCGCTTTTTCATTTTAACTCATACCGTTGGATTGATTTTATCCTTGCATTGTCATATATATATATATATTTCTGCCCACCTTTTGTAAATATACACATTTATGGTACACAACATTACCAAACATTCACCGGAAAACTTCATCAATGCATAACACACTACAGTAGGACTGAACAAACAAGACGTGGCCAATATTGATTTGATTAATAAAAACATATTTATATTCTTTTTTCATCTTTTTTTTATCACTTCAATCAAAAGGGAAAGGTTGCTTAGACTGTTTTCTTGCATGTAAGAGTTCATCAAATATTATGTCAACAAATTCTATTTGTTTTCTTCCGTTAAAATTTGACAAAAATTCACACATAGCAGAACACTAATTTTATTCCCACTAACCGTTATTGTTCTTCTTCTGCCATTTTTTCTTTTCATTTTCTTCATTTTCACACCCTATTTTTATTTTTATTTTATTTTAAGGAGTACCGATCTATTATGTCGCTATCCATTCTTATGATGAATAACTTCCGATGTAGTTCTAAATAACTTCTGCAGTAATTTGATTAAATCATTCATTTTTTACTATTTTTTAAGCTGTTATTCTATCCTATTACGTCGTAAAATTATTATTATTAAAGAAATAATTATTATTTATTTAGAAACATAAATAAACGACTTAACTTAATATTTGTTCAATATCTACGTCCGGTTATAATTAGATTACCCTCTATTTTATTTATGATTCTAAATTTATATTTCAATCTGATACATATATTTCTACCTCATATATATATATATATATATATATATATATATATATATATATATATATATATATATAGTAGTAGTAGTAGTAGTAGTAGTAGTAGTAGTAATAGGCCTTCGTCGGTCGTGTCCGACCATAAATGGATCCAATCCGCTAGTTTCAGTTTTTACAAAGTAATGTCAATGGCCGAAGGGGCATATAGACTTAATTTAAGCATTTCTTTTGTTGGCTAAGAAGGCTTATGCGGGACTTTCAGTCTCCGCCAGAGTTGTCACAAATGAAGGAGGAGGGTGGATGAAAAAGCTCACTTGCTTTTGCCATTTCTTTCCTCCTTGCACGCTTTTAAGCGGTTTTCGTCTTCCACTTTGCTTCCCCGATGTCAAGCTGTCGTTTGGGCTTTTTTCCATTCAACCCTGTCAGAGGCAAGACTTTCTCAAGATGACGGATCGATGGCAAGGGCATTCATGTCTCTCTTGCAGACATCCCTGTATCTTAGAAGGGGGCGCCTACGGACTCTCTCTCTCTCTCTCTCTCTCTCTCTCTCTCTCTCTCTCTCTCTCTCTCTCTCTCTCTCTCTCTCTTTATTCTAATTCTCAATAATGAGATCTTTTGGGAATTCTGCCATCAGCCATCTTGTGAACGTGACCAAGTCATCTCAGTCGGCGTTGCTCTCAGCAGTGTGCATTGATTTCAGACCAGCTATTTCAAGCACCTCAACATTTGTCTTCTTGTGTTCCCATCTGATACCAAGGATAAAACGCAGGCTTCTCAGACGGAATATCTGCAACTTTCCTTCTTGTTTGGCATAGGGTGTCCATGTCTCACTGCCATACAGCAGAATGCTTATAATGCAAGAACTATAGCCTGACATTTTTGTGCTGATTTTGAATAAGGAGTTTTCCCAAACTCGACCATTTAGTTTAGACAAGGTGTTGACTTCTGTATCCAACGAGAGAGATGTTTGAGCCAAGATATGGGAAATCTTCAACAACACATAGCTCATAGTTGTCAATTCTGATAGAGGGCTTATCAGTTGAGCCCTGGGACAGTATTTTGGTCTTTGGGAGGCTACTGATCAGGCCGAAATCCTTACAGGCAACAGAGAGGCGGTTCATAAGAAATTGAAGCTATTTTTCAGTGTGAGTAGCAATGCCCTCATCATCAGACTAAAACATGTCTGCTATCGTGGCTTGTCTTTCCTTAGTTTTTGCTCTGAGTCTGGAAAGGTTAAAGTGGCACCTATCAGATCTTGTCCTAAGAAGGACGCCTTTATTTGTATCATCAAATGCATGCTTCAGAAGCATTGCGAAAAAGATTACAAAGACGGTTGTGGCCAGAACACAGCCCTGTTTCACTCCATTGCAAATATCAAATTGTTCAAACAGGTTCCCATCAAATTGTACTGTTCTTTTCATATTCTGGTGGAATGAACTTATGAAACTGAAGGGCTTTGGAGAACAGCCAATTTTAGAAAGTGCCAAGTACAGAGTTTCGCGACTGACAGTATCAAATGCGTGTGTGCGATCCACAAAAGCAATCTGCAATGGCATATGTTGTTCCCTGCATTCCGGTTGAAGTTGTCTCAATGAAAATATCATGTCTACTGTTGATTTTCCTTGTCCTGAAGCCACACTGAGACTCAGGATAGACGCGTTCAGCAAGCGCATGTAATCTTATAAGTAGTACCATTGCATAAACCTTGCCCACAATACTTAGGAGTGATATGACCCTTTAATTATTGCAGTCACTCCGATCACTTTTGTACTTATAGAGAGTAAAATGTTGGTGTCTCTCATGCCCTGTGGTACTTCACCTTCTGCCAAGCAACAACAAAGAATATCATATAGGAGGATTGTCTTATACTGTTTGATGAGATCAGGGGGAATCTCGTCATTACCTGGAGCTTTGCCAGGGGCAACCTGGTCTATAGCATTGTTTATCTCAGAGATGGCGGGCATTTCATCGGGCTCAGGTTAGACACATAGTTGTTCCATCGCAGAAAGTGCGGACTCAGAAACTTTAATTGTCCTTGTGTAAAGATCAGAGTAGTTTTCTTTTCAGCGATCCATCTGTTTCCTTTTGTCAGTAATAACTTCTCTAGAGAAGGATTTCAAGGGGGTATATGTGTTCTGAATAGGGCCCGTAGCAACCTTTATGCCCTTATACATGGCTCTGATGTTGCCTGTGGTAGATGCATTGTCAATGCGATGGCTAAGCTCCACCCATTATTCATTAGAACATTGCCTGACCATCTGCCTGGCTTCTTGTCTGGTTTGCCTGAGCCTGTGCAGATTTTGATTGCTGGAGAGCCTGTTGTACTCACACTGCATCTGTTTCTTTCTGTTGATATAAGGACTGAGTTCCTTGGACTTTGCCTCAAACCAGTCAGTTGACTTAGCTTTTTCCTACAAAAGGTAGCCAGAGCACAGCTGTCCATTGCTCTTTTCATATATTGCCATCGCCCGCGCGCCGATTCAGACTTAACTGTGGAATATTCCTTCTCAAAAAGGTCCGCAAACTGCGACACAAGCACTTGATCCTGCATGTTCGCAGTATTCAGACGGGGCTTTCCTTTAACCTTTGAAAAAAACTTTTTTGTGAGAACCTAATTTTGCAACAGACAAGCGAGTGGTCAGTATCGCAGACAGCAATGTGGTAGGATCTGACAACTCTGACAGAATTGAGGTTTGCACGGCGGATGAACACAAGATGAAGCTGGTGCCAATGTTTACTCCGTGGATGTCTCCAATAAACTTTGTGCTGTGGCTTTGTGTCAAAGAATGAATTGGGAACACACAGTTGAAAGTGCGCGCATAATTCAAGTAATCTCTGCCCATTTTGATTCATTTTCCCGACATTGAATTTACCAAGACAGGAAGGCAAAGCTTCGTGGTCGCTTCCAACTCGAACATTGAAATCGACGAGTAAAATGACTAGGTCTTTTGGATGGATCTTAAGGAGGGTGGCACAGAGACTCTCATAGAACTCATCTTTAACATCAGCGGTGTCCATTAGAGTTGGGGCATAGACACTGATGAGTGTAATAAGGTAATTGGTGACGTTGAGTTTCAGTGTGAGGATACGTTCAGAGCCGTCTATAAGAGGTTCTACCATTTTTAACATGCTATTCCTCACAGCACCCCAAACACCATGCCCCCCCTTTCATATTTTCGTTTACCATGCCAAAAGAACGTGTAATATTTTTCTTGCAGGCGAGCAACCTCAGAAAGGCGCGTCTCTTGCAGTGCAACAATGTCGACGTCTAGTCTATGGAGTTCGTTGTTGATAACTGCAGTTTTTCTCAAGTCATTTATGCTTATCAAGTCGTGTGAAATGCCAGTAAGCATAGTTCTGACATTCCAGGTTCCCAGTTTAAGAGCTGAACTCTTTGGTATAAGTTTTGTTATAGTCGATGCATCTAATTTTTTCGGCTTTTTGCCTAGCCCAACACACCCAGATGAAGCAGGTTATACGGGCACGAGAAATCACCTAATTAGCCAGGGACTGCTCAGCTTCAGGAATGGGCAGTAGCTTTCCAATGGGGTGTGAATACCCCTCACACCGTGTAAAAGAGGTTTCTGGCGCTCCTCATTACGATCAATAGTCAGTGCTTATAACCGGTAAACTACGTTTCATCCGTATTGTGCTCCGCCAAGATGAACTCGATGGACTGGAGTGTCCTCTCCAGTGCAAGTGCTGCCAGGGCAAGGAATATAAAAATAGGAATGCAGATGAAGTCCAGTTACTAGCATTTCCCTCTATTTCCTAGTTATTACACAAGCGAGGCATACGGAATGACATACACTCGTCACAAAGGGGCGCATATTTTTTTATAAGGTTGATCTCTCGAGGCATTGCCTTAATAAGGCGGGTAATCATGGCCATTGTCCATCAAAGTGGATCATCTGTTCGGCATTGTGAGTTGGAACCATAGCTAAGAGAACTGCATCAGCTGCTCCTCAACCCTAAAAGTCACATGCTCCCATGAATTTACCTTTCGTCCTTGGACGGCTATGAACCTACAACTAAAGGCATAGGGATTTTTTAACCCACTACGTGGAGCACTCATGTAGTTTATCAGGTGAGCCGAAACCTGGTACCGGGGTGTGGACCCATATATGAGCTAAATTTACAGTGTGGACCAGAGGCTGCTGACCAGATACCAAGGTATCAGCGGCTGTCTTTCTCCAAAGGTGCTACCACTCCTCCATATCCAACACGAAGTGTTCACCGTATAGGGATACGGTGAAGATTTCGTGTTGGCAGGGTGGCTTCCGTGTACTATGCCTTGCAAAAGGGCAACCCGCGATTTTTTTTCAGCACTGCTTATTGTATATTCGCAGCAAACCTTTATATTTAAAGGCCGTTCCCCTATCCGCAAACCGGTGGATGGGAGTTTTTCTTCACCACACCACAATATATATATATATATATATATATATATATATATATATATATATATATATATAATACCATCCACTTTATAATAACGGACGAAATCATTCCAAGTGATAAGGGTAGGCGAAAAAGTAAATAGCTAGTTAGACAACACTCACCACCTGAAATGAATTCAGAAAGCAATCCTCCACTCAAAATAAAAAGTCATAAGTAGGTGTTTTTTTCTTTAGGTCATCAGAAATCATTATTATAATTTATATATGAAAAATGAAAATTACTGGCGTGATTCTATTATTTTATATGACTATCAGTGCGAACACTGGCTAGGTATATTTTCCGTCGTTTTTGAAGAATGGTTTATACCCACACACACACACACACACAGATATATATATATATATATATATATATATATATATATATATATATATATATATATATATATATATATATATATATATATATATAAACAAGAGAGTTGATCACATCTTTGAAAATTGTTTCGTAAGGGATAATATTTTTTTCTTATAGAAATTAGAAACCACAAACAATTAATTTTTTTAAAATGAATAAAATGTATTTATTTATAAGCTTAGAGTTTCGGAAAAGAAACTTGCCTCAAACAGAGCTAGACTTTTTTTCTTATTATTTTCCTTTTCATTTCGCTGGTATAGGCTTCCAAAGGGGTGACCGTCCTGTGATCTATATATATATTATATATATATATATATATATATATATATATATATATATATAATCTTAATCATCTGTAAATATAACATTAATTTCTGTAGTTCTCCTTTTTTAACCTGTTCAACAAGATTAACTTTATATCCATTATCTATCAGCAATCGTCCAATTATTGAATCATCTGCCCTTGTTTTTTTCATTCTTCCGATTTGAAAACTATAAAGAAAGAGGCAAAATGCCTTCAAATAACCATGTGTTAGATGCAGATATTTTTTTTAATAAAAATCAAAATAAAATTAAAAAATTTTCTTTTTCATCTTGACTTTTTTATCTAATATTTCGCTTGATATAACAAGCCTCTCCAGAGCTTTAGACAAATAAAAGGTATTAACCTTTTTTTCGTAAAAATCCTTCCTGGTCTTCTAGAAGTCACGTCCGATTTTGTGTGGACATAACGGTGCAAATGTCTCTTTTAAATTGAACTTAAATCGCGCATGGCTGCTGGTAGAAAATATCGGTTTTCTAAAGAAAAATATAAAAGTTTATTTATTCTAACTGAATTCTGTATTAACTTTTAAGAGTTTACGCAATGAGCCGTTTTCGATGTGCAAACAATTTTTAATGAACATTCAAATCTGAATTATTTGAAATCGTTCACCATTGTAGCATTTTGGTGTTTTCTGGTGTTGTTTACATGAACACTTGAACAATTTTTGCATGAAGTTTCGCTTTGTATGAGAAAAGTTTTCATTTAACAACAATTCTTTGACGACGGGAATTTGTTCTTGTATGTTTGAGATTCTCCTTGAAACAAGTGCTAGCGTTTTTGGCTTCGGAGCTGAAAATAAATCACAGTATGACATAAGTTTGATCTGTCAATTTTTTTATTCATAGTGCTATTACAAATTTTGAAATAACAATTTAAAGAGTTGAATATTGAGATTTATTTTGCTTTGAAAAGACGAATTTTATGATAGTGGAAAGTTTTGGTAGGAGGAGAAGGAGGTGGAAAAAATTTTTAATGGAAAAGGGCATTAAAAGGAACTCAATTTCAGCCTATAAATATATATATATATACACGATATGTATTCATATACTTATATGCATATATTCATATATACGTATATACATAAAAAATTGAACAAGCAAAAGGTAATAAGATAAATAAAGAAAAAAGAAAAAAAACGAATAAATATTATAAATTAAAAAATTAAAATAAAGAATACAAAGTAAGAATAAATAAAATAAAATACATAAATAAATAGATAAATAAAAAAGGCAAAAAGAAAAAACAAGAAAAATTAAAAACATACACACCCGCCTGTACATTGGTATGCACATACAGCAATGTCTATATATCTTTTTTTATGCAATAATGGTTCCTCATACTAATATTAACATACACACATATGCACACACAACTAAAGTAAATCAACATACACACAAACATACATATACATGCATATACACATACTCATATATATATATAAATATATATATATATATATATATATATAAATGTTATTGATATATGTTTAAGTGTTGTATCTTTGTATAATAATCGATATATTTATGTTTTATATTTATAGTTATACATTTTTTATATATATTGAATACGTACACACGTGTAAAGGTATATATATACAGTCATATGTGTATGTATGTATAAGGACGTTATCCGTATGTGTGTTGTTTTGATGTTTACAAATAGCCATATATTATTTTTTTATGCTTGCGTAATATTTGTGGTTAAATGTTAAGTCCGTCATTGATATATTTTACACATTGTCAGGTCTGTTATGTATGTGTACATATACCTGCAATATATATATATATATATATATATATATACAGGCATATCATCCTTGTTCCGTTGACAGAATGCATATATATATATATATATATATATATATATATATATATATATATATATATATATATATATATATATATATATATATATATCTCGAAAGTACTTGCAAAAAAGAATGGAGCAAGAAACCCATGGATCATATTTATATCAATTTGACCGGAACATTAGATGGACAATTCGGAAAATTGAAAAAATAAAAAAAAGTCTCATCAAACAAAACCACTCCGTGTTATTTAATAATGTTTGCCTATATTAAAATATGCTCCTAAATACACACACAATATATATATATATATATATATATATATATATATATATATATATATATATATATATATATATATATATATATATATATATATATATACATATATATACAGGGTGTTTCAAAAGTCTTGGGAACATTACAAATGCGTATATCTCATGAACTATTCCAGGTAGAAAAATGAAACTGGTGCCATTTTAAAGCTTGCTTAATCAAGTTTTTGGTCATACTAATGATTTTCGTGTTTTCTTTCCAGGTGCAGTAATGGCGTTCTCTAAACAAGACAAGGCATTTTACGTCCTCCAATTTGCAAAGACTGAATTGTGGACATGTGTTCAGCGTGCATTTCGCAGGAAATTTAAAAAAGAAGCCCCTGAAAGGAAATCCATCGTCAGATGGCATGCTAAATTTGTGAAAGATGGGTGTTTGTGCCCAAGTAAGCGAACAGGTCGCCCTTCAACTTCAGAAGATGCAGTTGAGCAAGTTCGGACAGCCTTTCAGCGGAGCCCCCGTAAATCAGTGAGAAGAGCCAGCAGGGAACTTCAGCTTGCTCCAGCAACTGTCTGGCGTGTCTTAAGGAAACGACTGCAAATAGTACCTTACAAGCTCAAGTTGGTCCAAAAGTTGAAGGACACTGATAAGCCACTTCGCCGTGACTTTTGCATTGCAATGCAAGAGAAGTTGGAAGATAACGGCTTTGATGACCGGCTTGTTTTTAGCGATGAGGCGACCTTCCATCTGAATGGCAAAGTTAACAAGCATAACACTCGCATATGGGGTACTGAGAATCCTCATGAACTTCTTGAGCACGAGCGAGATTCACCAAAAGTGAACGTGTTTTGCGCAATTTCCAAGAAAGGTGTCTATGGACCGTTCTTCTTTGAAGAGGCAACTATCACTGGTGAATCCTATCTCAACATGCTGGAAGACTGGTTAATGGCTCAGTTGGAACAAGCAGAATCTGATGACTTCATTTTTCAACAAGATGGTGCATCACCACACTGGAGTCTTAGAGTAAGGCAGTTTCTTAACACAAGGCTGCCTGGTAGATGGATTGGGAGATCTGGGCGAGGTGATGACGTTCTCATGCCCTGGCCTCCTAGGTCTCCAGATCTTACCCCGTGTGACTTTTTCCTTTGGGGCTTTGTCAAGCAACAAGTCTATGTGCCGCCCCTTCCAAGAAATATTGACGAACTAAAGGCTCGAGTAACGGCAGTTGTGGGAACCATTGACGTCAAGATGCTGGAACGCGTTTGGCAGGAAATGGACTATCGACTAGATGTCTGCCGTGTGACGAATGGTGCTCATATTGAGCAACTTTGAAGATTCCCCACAAAACTTGAAACTTTAACCTTTCCAACGGTACCAATTTCATTTTTCAACTCCTAATAGTTTTTGAGTTATTAAAAATCGTTATGTTCCCAAGACTTTTGAAACACCCTGTATATATATATATATATATGTGTGTGTGTGTGTGTGTGTGTGTGTGTGTGTGTTGATTTACTTTAGTTGCCTGCGCATACGTGTGTATGTAAGCATTAGTATGAGGGCCCGAATTTTATAAAAAAAGACATGGTTGGTATGTATTAAATTTTTCTTGTTTATTTTTTTTTTACTTGTTGTATTTATCTATAAATTTATTTATTTCAATTTTTAATTGTTCCTTCTTTTCATATTTATTTATCTATTGACTTTTTGCTTGTCTAATTCTTGTATGTGTATATATATGCATACATTTATACAAATACATATTGTATATATATAGAGAGAGAGATAGATAGATAGATAGATAGATAGATAGATAGATAGATAGATAGATTACAGATCTAAGGTGTCTCTGTGAACCGGATTCGCGCCATGTGACCGTCTGAGATTCTTATTTCCCTACGCTGATGAGAGCCGTAAGCCCGAAATAACGTCGTATGTAATTAAATATTTAAAAAATACATAATTTAATATTATCAGAAGCCCCTTTCAAGTAAAATTTAAAGTAGAGCACTATCGGAGAGATTAAAAATAGACATTCTCACTGAGCCCCAGTGCAATATTCCGACTCTGTCGTTAAGTCTTATCATGTCTAGATATTTATACTCGCCGCTTTCAGTATAAACATCACTTAATTTCTCCGTAATTACATGACAATCTCCCGTGGATTCAAAGACTAGATGATTCAAGGTGTCTCTGTGAAGCGGGTTCGCGCCCTTTGACCGTCTGAGATTGTTATTTCCCTACGCTGATGAGGTCGAAATGACGTCATATGTAGGTAAAATATTTAAAAAATATAATTTCATATCATATATATATATATATATATATATATATATATATATATATATATATATATATGTGTGTGTGTGTGTGTGTATAAGATTAAATTGAGTTCCTTCGAATTTCTTTTCTCCGTTTATAAATTTTCCTAACACTCCCTCTTGTCCACTATCATAAAATTCATTCGTCTTTTCAGATTATTCTCTGTTAGTGCCTTGATGAAGCTAGACTTTGAATAAGACCGTAGCTGAAACATCTAAGCGTGGACGTAGCCAAAAATGTTGGTATGAATGAAGAAGATTATACTAAAATATTACTCAATTTGTTATTGAGCACTATCTTATAACCACCGTAGAATCATGAGATTAACACCTATGAACTAACAGCCTTACAAACTATATATATATATATATATATATATATATATATATATATATATATATATATTACTATTTCATGTATCCACATAAAATTTTATAAGGAGATATAATTTTTTATGTATCAATTTTCAGTATTTATTTCAACAGTGCTCGATACGTAAGTAGAGCTAGGTATATATATATATATATATATATATATATATATATATATATATATAGTGAGAGAGATGAAGACTAGAGATGGAGACTGAATTCAGGAGAATTGATAGGCGTTGGAGGGAGTATGCGCTCTACTGAGTGCAATTCTACTTTTGACATTGCGTTTAACCGTGTTCTTTTTCTTTATCATTGAAAGTTTTTTCTAAAGATTTTCTCTATAAAAGCAGTTAATCTTCAATGGTTAGAACGTGACTTTACAACGTGACACACCATCTTACAGGATTGTCTTTGTCAGGTGACTTAAATAAGCTGTCATGTGACCCACGTGACGTCACAAATGGCACTACATCTCATTGAGGGTGAAAGCTGGCGGCTGGTTCAAATCCCACCTTTAATTAAAAATTAAAATTAAATAAAATCTGCAAGTCAGTAAAAACAATGAAAAAGTTCATCTAGTTAATATAGCCGACGTCACAGCTGACGTCATAGCTGACCTATTGTAACCGCCCTCATGAACGATGGTTGTCTGTCTCGTGTTTATTCATAAAAAAAGGTGCGGACGAAATTGGTTTTTAACATTTTTTTAATTGAAGCTAAGAATGAAGGAGAAAAAGAATATTTCTGTCTAGACGCAATTAAACTCATTGCTTAAAAACCATAACGCTGTTACTGGCGTGACAACGGACCAAATATGTACTATGTTATATCATTTTTTTTTAAGTGTTATCCGTACTAGCAAATGTATGCAAACGGAAGGATCATATTTTTGCTAGCCTGGTAGGATGGTATCATGACGAACAAACATGTACTACACTGCCTCCAAAGAGGAAGTTATGCCTGGGAGGATGGTATCATTATGAACGAACATATTCAACACCCACCAAAGAGGAGGTAATGAGTGGAAGGGCGATCTTATGACAACAGAAATTATACTACACTAATCTCAAAAAGAGAAAGTTATGCCTGGGGGGGGGGTCTAATGACAACAAGGAATCGGTAATGCGCGGGAGGATGATATCATGACTCAAGAACAAATACTATATTACCGAAAAATGGGGGTAATGTCTGGGAGAATGGTCTCATGGCATCAGAACAGATACTACACTACTCTCCAAATGATCATGTAATACTTGAGAGAATAGTTTCATGACAGCAGAACAGATACTACACTATTTTAATTTAGCATTGAAAGATAGTACAATATTAATAGAAGTAATAATATAGTTTCAGCTTCTGACAGACAGATACCAAATCTCCATTAGTAATAGATAGCTTTTCTAAACTAATATTGCCATTCCGTCAAAAATAACGGTATACATTTTCATAGCTTTTTCATTGCTTCCCAACTTAACTACAACTTAAAGAAAAAAACACGTTAACACGGAAATGTTTCCCTAGAGACTACTACATGGTCGTTTTAATGTTCAATATCAACGAATATTTTTATTGAATTGTCGTGTAAATTGATCATAGTTTTCAATCCTTTCATAGTACTATTCTATCATCCAACTGAAAATACCATTAGCACTTATCCTCGAGCGGGTCTTGGCCTTGGTAAGTAGTGAACCATTATATATTTTTTTTAAAACTTTACAAACGATACTAATACTTCGAGTTAGCCTCTGATTATTGTTGTTTTTAAGTGAGCCGGACTTTTGCATTGATCTCACGAAGATCCTGTTTCACTAGTGCTACGTTAGCCGAGTAATAGAGCTCTGACAATACCATTCTCCCTATCACGACAAGGCATGGGATTTCTGCTGGATAAGCAGTTACGTAATGCCGACGTTAGTTTCTGAACAATAATGAAGAAAAAAGAAAATTTTCTAAATAAAATCCCCCCCACCACCACCACCACCTACAAAAAAATAGTATCCCTAAAAAGGAGCTGAATGAATAAAAATAACATATGCACCCTGGAAAGTAATGGAATCGTTACGTATTGGTGCAGTTATATAAAATGCTAAGCGAATATATGTAGCGTTTAATTGATGAAGTTAAAAGAATATAATTATCATAATCCAGTGTTTGTTTGTTGTAAATGTAAAAAATATAAAGTTGAAAGCATAATAACGGTTTAATAAAAATTAAAGTACGTACAATTGGTTTATTTGGGCAGTTATGATATTCCGTAAATATGTCTGAGAGAGCAATATAGAGAAATCGAGAGCGATCTCCTGAAGACGAATTTTTATCTACAGAATTTATATAATGCTGTAAGCGAAATTAATTATCGTAATCCATTTTTTGTGTTTTGTAAAAGTATAAGCTCTCAATGTTTAAATAAAAGAAGTTTTTTTTAATAAAAGTGAAAGTTATTAATAACAGACTCGGAAAATATCCACTCTTTCATTACTCGTAAGTGAAAGAAAATCCTTATTTTCCTATGAATATATATTATGTTGTGTATATTCGATGTGTGAATGTATTATTTTTTAAGGTAATATGAAATTATTACTAATACATATTCGGTGTTTGCTTAAAGTTAAATAATACAACTTGATGTAAGAAAATGTGAATGATTATTTTTTTGAGCATCCGTAAAGTTTACAAGCGGTGCAGCGAAATTTACTTATCTTACGAAATATTTGAACCAGGAGTAGCGGTCAAGGACTTGTGACTGTCAGAGTAGTATCTCTTCCGACTATTTTTATGGCATTACTAATCAAAATGAAAACTGTTTGTCGGATTAAATACACAAAGAAAGAAATCAAATGGAAATAAAAAATATATATTTTATCTGAACATAAACGTGCAGTATCTGACATAATTAGAAGATTTTTAATGCAGCTTTTGTTCATGAAGATATCGGTCAATCAAATAATGAAAAATCTCACTTTACTTTATATATAAGAAGTTATCTATAAATATTTATAAAGTTAGGTATGTTCATATGCATGTATATTTGTATGTACAAAATTCCATCCTAAACTAATTAACCGACCACTATACATTTTGGAACATAGCAACTAGACCCAATGAATCGAAATGTTGGCTATATTTTATTTAATTTAGTTTTTAAAATGGGCGTTTGAAGCGCTATGTTAATATTCAGATACCTCTTTGTTATTTGTGAAATTTTAACAATAGGTGTTAGACATCAATTAAAAAATGTTTTTTTCAAATTTCAGTTTCTATGAACTATTTTAAAGGGTTTTTAGGGGGCATAATATAGGCACAAACTCCTATTTAAGAATTCAGATTATCAGATTTACATTAATTTTTATCCCTATTTTGATTTTAATCTTCGTAATGGAACATACAAGTAGTGTAAAACTGTTCTGTTCGGAGAATTCAATTTACCCGTCCCATGGCGGGTATTCTTCTACTGTGTCTATATATATATATATATATATATATATATATATATATATATATATATATATATATATAGTAAGCAGATAACTATTTCAATGTTTTTGGCAGGTTCAAAAACTCTCGAATGTTCGTTTTCTTTTCATTCTTTGGTCAGAAATTAATCGTATGTCATGAAGCTGAATGATGGCCGCCCTGTTAAGCAATGCGCTTTGAAACAAACAAAAAACTTACAAAACAAAAGAAATACACGAGACAGGTGTACAAAAGAAGCCAAAAATATGCAGGTGTTTTTTTCGAGTGGGCGCCTAAGATGGGGTTAGGGGTTCAAGTATCGGGTACAGGTAGTCTAAAAAGAATTCATAAATAAAATAAACATACGTCGCATTTTTTTAGGCGTCGTTAATAAAATTTAAGCCACGCAGTTTTATGTCCATTATTGAAATGACAACATACCATTGGCCGCATTCCTCTAACCCGTCGTCAAGTGGTTCAGGTATTCAAGTAGCGGATGCCATCATCACTGACACTAGTGACACCAAAGGTCAGTGTTCGAACCTCGATACATGTAAATGATTTCCGTCTGATGTTGTCTGTCTTATGGCATATCAACCATTTCTGCGTTTTGTATTATTTGGATTAGTAGGAATACTATTCTCATCTTCATTATTACATTCACAACGTTTCCGCCGATGTAACCTCCGACCTTATTCAGGTGCGTTTTTTCGAATTTGGGAATCTTTATGTCGAACTGTGTAAACTATAGGGAATTGAACTGAATTCTTTATTTAATCCAGGGGATAGATTGTTCTCATTCTGCTAGGCATGACGGGGTAAAAGTGTTGATTTATTTTATTTTATTCTTTGTCGAAGACTGTCACTTCGAACTGATTGTTATAATCAACAACTTTAACCGTTACCTTACGGCGAATAGACTCGTATGAGTTTGTAATGGCTCAAGAAATCTAAGTATTAATTTGTAATTCTTTAGTAAGAATTTTACCTTAAAGCCCAAGAAGAATGTTCCTTTCTGTATTATGTAATGCTAAATTATGAAGCGCATTCTTTTTTTTGTTTGTTTTTTACGACATATCGATCTTTTTGGTTATTCAATGTCGAATCCAGTAATTTATTTAAAAAATGTTATGCTTAAAGTTTTTAATATCTTCAAATATAAATTAATCGTGTTTATTTGAAATAATTCTTCATGGCGTAATTGTATGCGTATACAATTCGATGCAGTTCCGTGTCATAACCAGGACTGATCATATTTTTGTGACCACTCACGGTCAGGGTTGAACTAGCGTTTATTAGGCATCAGGACATCATTAAACTAACCTCTTATTAACATTTAATTCTCTAAAGTTGCTGAATAATGCATATTTTAACTAATTTAAAATTATATCTTGTTGCTGACCGGCCTCCTCATTTGTGTGCTGTTATTTTCCAAGAACTGAGTCTAATTCTGTAAGCTGCAATCTTGTTACAGTAACTATCATGCAATTAATTTTTAAAAAACTCGTTTTTAGAATAATAATGGATTTATTAAACAGATTATTGTTTCGTAGCTAAAAGGTCAAAACAACGTTTGGAAGAGGAAAGACAGAGTTACATATGTTATAAGCGTATTGCTTAATAATTAACTGTATTGTTAAGCCATCTTAAAACGCATCCTGTCTCATTAAAACTCCAACCAAATCAGAAAGCCTTTTATTGGCCTTCTCTCCCTATCTCTCACACACACACACTATCTATCTATCTATCTATCTATCTATCTATCTATCTATCTATCTCAATATATAGAGATAGATAGATATTTATATATATATATATATATATATATATATATATATATACATTATCCTGTATCTCTACAAAGCCACCATCCGCCCATGTATGGAGTACTGTTGTCACATCTAAGCTGGTGCATCATCCACTAGTTTCTCCCTCTTAGACAAGGCCCAAAAAAGAGTCGCCAACTTAATAGGTCCCTCACTATCCACAAAGCTCCAGACCCTTTCCCATCGCCGCAATGTTGCATCCTTGTGCTTGTTTTACAAATACTTCAATGGAGTCTGCTCCGATGGACTAGTTGCTCTAGTGTCCCCTCGACGCAAATACACTAAACAACCCGACAATCAGCTAGGCCCCATCCATTCACTGTGGAGGTCCCCAGATGCCGAAGAGCGTTCTACTCCAACAGCTGCTTTCCTCGTGCTGCTTGACTCTGGAACTCTCTCCCTGCTCCCTGTTTCTCCGACGTTACTTACACGCAGAGGTTTAAAACTAATGTAAACAGACATCTCGCTGCACAGCTCCCAAATTAGGATGACACCCTAAACCTACTCCCTAATTCTCAGTAGCTCCTTACATCTACAGTGGCGTCCTGCCTTGTTTAGGGTGAAATATCTATATATCTATATATATATATATATATATATATATATATATATATATATATATATATATATATATGTGTGTGTGTGTGTGTGTGTGTGTGTTGTTCTATAACGTCATGTTTGGCTGCTTCATCGGCTTCGATCTCTTCATAACTCCTTGTCTGAAACGCTGATGTTTTCTAACATATATCTCAATAATAAATACTAGATAATAGCTACGTGTAGATTTACTCATCTAAATATTTAAGAATTATAACAAACGGGTAACTCCAAAAACTCAAAAACTCCGACATTGGCACTTTATCGCCGGGTGCCATTTTACATCATATCTAGGACAGATGCATATTTATTGTATATGATTAATTGAACACATTTTGTTATTTAAACTCATTCATGCTATTCTAGTCATTCAAACATATACACACTAAAACAAAAATCGCGAAAGTTCAACGCTTTGTTAGCCTACACAACTGTTGAACTTTCGATTTTTCTTTCTCTCTACGGTCAGAAATAAATCGTATGTTTTGTTTGATTTGTTTATTTTACGGCATATCAGCCCTTTCTGTGTGGTCTAATGACGAAAAACAATGTCTATTTTAACGATTAATTGCATACCATTATTTTAATGCATCGTGTTGTTTTCTCAGAATATTGAACTATATCTAAGTTATTTCCCTTGAATTATACTGAGCAACGAGAAGAATGCAATTTTCTACTTCCGGAAACAAAAAATGTATCTAAATTCTAACCAATTGCGAATTCAATATCGGATATTCTTTTTTTTACTGGCTGAGTTTTCCGACCGGCTCTCCAACTTTTCATCAAACTCACAATTCTGTCAGAATTTGCTACGGGTCGCATTCAGACGATACTCACAGATATAGTAAACAAAATAAGTCCTATTCATGTATACATGGTCTTAATGCGCACGCCTCTGTCTCTCCCACTTTCTCTCTCCCCTTCTCTTTCTATCTCTCTCTCTCTCTCTCTCTCTCTCTTTCTCTCTTTCTCTCTATGTGTTTACCCTGAAAATACATGTTTTTTATCGATTGCGTATGGACAATGAACGTAACTTGCATGTGGTTTTCAACACTAGGTATCACATCCTTCTTAATTTTGTATTTAAGAAACCGTCTCCGTGAGAATATATATATATATATATATATATATATGTGTGTGTGTGTGTGTGTGTGTGTGTGTGTGTGTGTGTGTGTGTGTGTGTGTCCAACTAATTCTTAATTATTACGACTTTTTCAGGTTTTTTAAATTCCTACCCTCGCATGTGTATTCAAGAAAATACAGCACACAAAATGTGGACTGTGTGTTTTCGAAAGAAACCGAAACACATGGTCGCTACTAAAACATAGAAATAGAATTTCAAATATTCGAATTCGTTTCACTCATAACTGGGAGAGAATTGGTATAGCTTATTTCATATTTCCATCACGCGTCCATGTAAAGGATTTAAATTGTCATCATCAAAAGAAGCGAGTAACCCCTGACTCACTTGACATGGTGTCACTGTTATGGAAGCGGACAGAATTATACGTAGTTAAACAGAAGGAACGAAAGTATAATAAAAAATATGCTTCATCTTTATATCTGCTTTTGTATTTTTCGGGCTCGTCTATACTGGCCCCTCCCAATTGGATTGAAATCTGGGGAGACAGGAACATTTTGTGAATGACCTTTACCGGCGAAAGGCGTCAAGGCTCCTACATTAGAATAACTATATGTCACATCTTGCGTCGGCGGTTGACTACAATATGTATATTTTTTAATGTAGTAAGAAGTCACCGCTTATCAAGGTTAAAAGACCACTCGAGGATAAGGGTCAATGATTTTGTCAGGTAGCCGGAGTGACAACACCATCACAATTTGTAACGATAGTTGAAACTGGGAAGAACTATTTAAGAGGGCAGCTCAAGAAGAACTTGTTAACATTGGACTTGAAAACGAGCATGTTTTAGTCATCTGGGAAGTAGCTCCATGGAATTGTGTTCCGCAGACGGGCAGTTATTTGAAAGTAAGTTTCCTCATGAAAGTTCCGTTTAGTTATAGGTACAAAGAGGATGAAAGGAACATTATTTACAGTGGTTGCAGCTAGACGAGTTTTTGTTGTGAATGTTTTACGAGGTGGGCATAGAGTTTAGCTCAATGGAGAACCTACTATGTAAATAACGATAGAGTAGAGAAATACTAGCAACCTGTGAGAAAGACGCTGTAACGAAGAGAAGAGGAAATTTCTCACTAGATTTCGAAGTCGGTTTTGTCTACTGTCAAAGCAGGAAAGTGTTCTCTGAGCGGCGTCTCCCCGGAATCCTAAATAACAACATTACTCAGGAATAAACACGAATAAGGCACATCAAAACAATACTCTCTGTAACATTGCAGAATGATGGCATTCTTCGATACCCACGGATTGTCGTCGTCTTCTCTGTCGAAAGAAACAACTTCTCGCGAAGATGTCCCAACAGCAACAACAGCGTGTTCGCCTTCCCCTACTTACGACGATAGCAGCCATATTCCTCTCTGCCATGGTAGCTCTTAGTAATGGATGAACATAAAAGACAAATGCCAACTTGTTGTTCAATGGCTAATTTTTTCTGCTGCTTTATTCTTGTATAGCATTATGTTAGCTCTCCTCGGACGCTCCCGGAGAGAGGGCTTCCAAAAACAGCGTTCGAACACACTGGGCTCACGGGCTAAAATAGACAGATAATGCTCTCTTCTCCCTCACGTTTCATTTCGGACTTCTTATCTGTGATGTCATGTCCTTACACTTAGTCCCAACTTCTAATTTGACTCTTAAATTGAATTTTCTATTATGTGTTTAACGTAAACCTTATATGAAAATTTTCGAGTTTAACCTTACTTTTACGAACCTGCCTCTAAATATTACAACACTCTCCCCCATAAACTATATATATATGCATAGGCCCATACACATATATATATATATATATATATATATATATATATATATATATATATATGTGTGTGTGTGTGTGTGCGTGTGTGAAGAGCCGACCTACGAGAGGATAAAAACAAGCAAGAACATACAGAACTCTACATCGCATTGCGTTGTGTATTACTGTAACCTTTGGTTGAACAGTTAGAAGTATGTATTCTATATTTTTCTTCTTTTTCCCCATTGGAGATCACAATTTTCAGAGTATCTTTCTCCTTCATCATTCAAGGGTGAAATTAACGATTTGGTAGGAAGTTATACGTTAGTTTCAAACGTCTGCATTTGTTAAAAATGCGTTCATTTGAAAATTTCCAAAAAGATTTCTCCTTGATCAGTCAAGAGTGAAATGAATGGTCTGGTAGAAAATAATACGTTAGTTTCAAACATCTGCATTTGTTAACAATATTTAATTACTATTTAATATATGCATATATATATGCACAGATAGATAGATAGATAGATAGATAGATAGATAGATAGATAGATAGATAGATAGATAGATAGATAGATAATGATAAAATTTGAAATAATATTCCAACTTAATGGAAAATAAAAAGAAGAAACCCTAAATTATTTATGTATTCATCAACGTTCCGTCTTTATTTCAAGACTTCTTCGGGATGATTGATTTGAAGAAATAATGCACAAGTACAAATATTTGAAAACGTGTGGTCCGTTTGTGATTTGAAAAGAATGTTTTGTTTTGTTTTTGGAACGAAACATAGCCGTTAGACTCTCATATGTGTACTGTGTTTATAAAATAGAATGAGTGTTTTTTGTTGTTTTTATTTAAGTTATACCAACAAGTACATTTAAATCTTTAAAATACTCGCACCATATCTTCCTGGACTGCATTCAAAAATCTTTATCATCTTCTGCGAATCTTTTGAAACACTAAAATTTCTATCTTTTCGATAAAGTCAGAACATTAGCCATCAACCTACAACAGAACCACACAATGACACCAGATTCAATCACAAATATCCCCAAATCAGTTGCAAAATTAACCATCCGCCACATAGTCAGACTGAAAAACAAGCTTACTAAATTATTTTCAAACAGAAAATAGAGAACCATAGGACGCCAGAATCTAATACCACTCAAGGACAATTAGATATAGAAATTAAAGCTATAAGTTTTGGATTAAAATTCGCAACTGAGATACATTCAAATATCACAACACAATCTTGAATTATTATAGACATGAAGACAAAGACTTCAGATAAGGTTTTATACAAGGAATATTTCAGTCATGGCCACTCAACCCCATGATTCAGTATTTTATTTACCTCTTCTCCAGGCACAAAGTCAAGTGATGAAATTAAGGACCATTGGTCTTATCTGTGATTTGGGTGGCAATAAGCATCCCCAAGGTCCCAGCACTCTCCGTACTCTTCCAGTTGAGGCCTGGTTTGTGCTGTCCCTCTTCGGTATTCTCACCTTCCTTGACCGTCTACGACTATTTTGTGTGGTGCCAGCCAAGGTCGGCACAATCTATTTATTTTTTTTTGGGGGGGGGGGGGAGCTTATAAAATTTGTTGCTATTTTTGTTCCTTGTTTTATGCGCTTTTATGTGGTTTTGTTTTCTTCCGGTTGTAACTCTACGGACTCTTTCAGTTGAGGTCTGATTTATGCTGTCCCTCTTCGTTCTTCTAATCCTCCTTGACCCTCTACGACTATTTTGTGTGGTGCCAGCCAAAGCTGGCGCCATCTATTCTTGGGGGGGGGGGCGGGGGTCAGCTTATGATGTTTCTTGCAGTTTCTGTTCCTTAGTTTATGCGGTAGCATTCATCCTGTGTTTTTTTCTTCCTGTTGTAACTTCCATTTGACTGTTTACCATTCGTAGCTTATGCGGGTTGGTTTCCGCATTCGAGGATTTTGCTTAAGATTGCAGCTGTTTTGATCATTGCCGTCGTTTGTATAGTCTCAGTGATCCCTTTGATTCCAATTTCTGCCAGTTTTTTGTCTAGGTTTTTTTTTTGGCTGTTCCTAGTGCTCCTATGATTATTGGTATTATATTAACTTTCTTCATGCTCCATATGCCTTTCAGTTTTCTCGCAAGTTCCGTGTATTTGCTTCGTTTTTTTTCGTCTCTTTGATATTCACTCTGTTGTCTGCTGGAACGGCGAAGTCTCCGATTTGGCAAGATTTTTCCTTCTTGCCGATTATTATAACATCTGGTCTCCTTCCTTGTATGAGTTTAATTGTTTGTACATCCATATCTCAGAGGATTTCGTTTTCCAGTACTGTTTCTGGTTTATGTTTGTGCCATTTTTGTGCGTATTCTAAATTCAATCGTATGCACAGTTCTTAGTGTACTGCTTTCCCCACGCAGTCATGCCTGTATTTGTATTCTCTTTTTGTGCTAGTTTGCTGCATTCACTTATTATGTGATTTACTGTTTCGTCTCTTTGTCAGCACAGTCTGCATTTTCCTGGGTTTTATATATTTTAGCTTTAATGTTGTTTGTCTTAATCGCATTATTCTGTGCAACCGTCAGTATAGATTCCGTTTTCTTTTCAAGTGTTAATTTGTTAGCCATGCCCAGCTAATTTCGTTGGTTTCTTCAATTGTTAGTCTTATAAAGCGTCCATGTAGCTGTTTTTCTTCCCACTTTTCTTTTATTGTCTGTTTGTTTCTGGTTTTGGTGCTTCCCGAGTTGTTCGTAGGAATAGTGTCTCTCTCTGCGGTGATTAGCCTTTCCGTGTTCTGAGTTATGTATTTCTCCAGCTTTTTTTTGTGTCTTCCACACAGTCTTCTATACTTACCAGCCCTCTTCCCCCTTCGTTTCTTTTCTATGAAGAGTTAGTCCGTATCGTCTTTTGGATATAGTGCGTTGTGCATAGTCATTAATTTTCTAGTCCACTGGTCAAGGTGCCTGAGTTCTTCTTTAGTCCAGCCTATGAATGGTTCAGAGTATATTATTAGTGATACTGCCCAGGTGTTTATTTCTTTTACTAGATCCCTGCTATGTAATGTCGTTTCTAAGAGTTTCCTTGTTCTTCGTAAATATTCTTTTCTAATCTTCTCTTTCATTTCTGTAGATTTGATGGTGTCTGCTTCCAGCAGTCCCAAATATTTATAGCTCTCGTTTTCGCAAAGCGCCCTCATCTCCTCTTGGTGGCGCAGTTCAGTTCTCTCTGTTGTCTCCGTTTTTTCTCTTTTCATTTCTAGCAGTGCACACTTTTCCATGCCGAATTTCATTTGAATGTCCTGACTGAAGATTCTGGTCGTATTTATCAGCTTTTCTAGTTCCTTGTTGCTGTTTGCAAAAACTTCCAGGTCGTCCATGTACATCAGGTTGTTTATTCATTGTTCTGTGTCTGTAAACTTGTATCCGGCATCACATTTCATGAGTATGTAGTTGAGTGGCATCATGGCTATTACAAACAGGAGTGGTGATAGAGAGTATCCTTGGAAATTACTTCTCTTTATTTTTATCTCAGTCAGGTGTTGTCCTCCGGCTGTCAGTTCTAGTATCCATGTGTCCATATTAATAATCCTGTCGAGTAGTTTGTATACTTTTAAGCATTCAATTATTTATGCCTAAGGGATTCTGTCGTAAGCTTTATTATTATTATTATTATTATTATTATTATTATTATTATTATTATTATTATTATTATTATTATTATTATTATTATTATTTGTACTCACTAGGAGTTCTCACACAAGTCATAGTCAGTGATTGCTCACCGACAACAACCACTGGTTTTCCCTGAGTCTTAGTGACAACAAGCCTCCTAAAAGTTCCAGTACTCTCCAACTCTTTTCAATCACCACCGCAACTGACCTTGCGATATCGCAACAGCTGCCTACCATTGATTTCTCGCTGGCAACGACCATTGGTCTTCTCTGGGGTATATAAGCCTCCCCAAGGTACAAGCACTCTCCGCACACTTCCAGTGGATGTCTGGTTTGTGTTGTCCCTCCTCGGTCTTCCCATTCTCCTTGACCCTCTACAACTATTTTGTGTGGTGTTAGCTGAGGACGTTGCCATCTAATTTTTTTGAAGGGGGGGGGGGATCTTATGATGTTTCTTGCAGTTTTTGTTCCTTTGTTTATGCGGTGGTGTTCTTCCTTTGGTTTTGTTTTCTTCCTGTTGTAGCTTTCATGTGACTGGTTATCATTCGTAGCGTATGCGAGTTGGTTTCCGCAGACGGGGATTTTCCTTAATATTGCAGCTGTTTTAATCATTGCCGGATGGAATCAAAGGGATCACTGAGACTATAGTTTGTATAGTCTCAGTGATCCCTTTGATTACAATTTCTCCTAGTTTTTTCTCCGGGTTATGGGGACTGTTCCCAGTGCTCCCACGATTATTGGTATTATAATAAATTTCTTCATGCTTCATATTCCTTTCAGTTCTCTGTCAAGTTCCGTGTATTTGCTTCGTTTTTATGTCTCCTTCATCTCTACTCAGTTGTCTGATAGAACGGCGAAGTCTACAATTTGGCAGGATTTTTTGTTGCTTTTATGAGTTTATCTGTTTGTACATCTATGTCCAAGAGGATTTTGTGTTTTTCGTTTTCCAGTACTGTTTCTGATTTATGTTTGTACCATTTGTCTGCGTGTTCGAAATGTAATCTTTAGCACAGTTCCCAGTGTACTGCTTTCCCCACACAGTCATGTCTGTTCTTGTATTCTTTTGGGGCTAGTTTGCTGCATTCACTTATTATATGATTTACTGTTTCGATAAAGATCCACAGAGTCTGGGTTTTCTGTTTTCCTGGTTTTTACCTAGTTTAGCTTCATGTAGTGTGTCCTAATCGCATTGTTATGTGCAGCCGTCGTTAAAGATTCCGTTTCTCTGTTCAAGTGTCCTATTCTCGGCCATGTCCAGCTATTTTCATTGGTTTCTTCTCTTGTCAGTCTTATGAAGCGTCCATATAGTTGTTTTTAATGCAACTTTTCTTTGATTGTCTTTTCATTACTGGTTTTGGTGCTTCCCGAGGTGTTTGTTTGGACGGTGTCTCTTGCTGCGGTGATTAATCTTTCCGTGTTCTGGGTTATATATTTTTCCAGCTCTTTTTGTGTCAGAACAATAATACAGAATAACATATTTCAAAATTGTCTTAGAAACGATCGTATGCCATACAACCCGACGGTTTTGAATTCTTAGAACAATGTTAAAACTTTATTGACCTCAATAAATTTTATATATATATTAAATATTAAATTATAGTATTATAAAAATATATTTAATTATTATATTATTATTAAATTATATTAAATTCCCGAAACAGTTTTTCATGGTAAACAACTGATGATCCCTTAGATAATGTTAAGACTAGCGTAAATTATTGGAAGCAAACTAATATAGTGACCGTAAAAAGTAAATTGACTTACAAGAAAGTAATTTTCCACCGTAGGACTTTGGACTAAAAGTGTTTGTTTGTGTTTTTGTTTTGTTTTGCCATATAGTTTTAATGGTTGAAAAACTGCCAAGACATGGGTTAAGACGTCAAAATTTGAGTTTGAAACATAACTTGTGTTCCGGTGTTCGAGTCCGGCGACCGATATGAATAATCTTCTCTACACTGACGATTCTCGAAAGGATGAAACGTATACGTATGTAGATAAAAACAAGTATATATATATATATATATATATATATATATATATATATATATATATATATATATATATATATACATATATATATATATATTTCCTTGTTTTTTTTAATCCTGTTTCTAATGATCTCTGATCGCTCATTTAGCATTCTTCTTTTGATTTTTCTCTGGATTTTCCATTGGATTATCCCCGGGTGTAATATCACTTCGTCTTTCTGATGAAGAGGAAGTCGCGTTTCAACAGCCTGGATTACCAGTGAGTGCTTTCAACTCTTATAGAAACATGTGTAAGATTATTTTTTACCGAAATTGTCATTAAATAATAAAATTATATAATGTTGATGTAATACTTTATTCATTAATAGCTCTATTGAATTTTATTTTTATTAAAATTTTAAATATTAAATATTGACCTTTATCGTTTTGTTAGGATTTTAGTCAGAGTCGAACTGATCAGAACTATATAGATGATCTTTTATATTATTACCTATATATATATATATATATATATATATATATATATATATATATATATATATATATATATATATATATATATATATATATATATAAAGAGGTCGAAAAAGTTTTCTCTTGCACTCATATCTGCTACCACATAGACGGGTATTAGTTATGAAATCTCAACGCACCGGCTATTTTCTTTAATGTCGAAGGTTCGTCCAAGGCATTTGATTCAGTGACAACAAAACAATAGCCATTCTGTTATTCTGTTAGTCTCAAATCGAATTGGTTCACCAAACTGAACAAGACGCTACCTTCTTTCAAAACAGTAGAAAAAAACAATACGTTTCCTGAAACAAGAAACCTATATTAAATCAAATGCATCCCAGTTCAAACAATAGTTTATCCGTTATTCTGTAATTTAATAATTGATTGTTTCACCAAAATGAACAGTAACTACGCTGTAATCAAGTCTGCAGTGTGAGTGTTTTGCACTAACAAACGATACATTGCGTTGCTTTTCTTTTATTAAAGCACCTATTTGACAATTGAATGCTAAATTCCAATGACTACTTTTTTATTCAGTTTTCAGAAAATCCATATAACATTACAGCCCGTTTTGTGTGTGTGGGGTGTGGCGTGGTATATACGGAACGTTTTTGTTCTTGTATTTTAAAGAGGAATGCTGTCTGATCAACACTACTGGGAAGCCATGAGATAAAATACTGTTTTATTTTTCAATCCCCGATACAGTTCTTCATGGTAAACAACTGATGATCCCTTAAATAATGTTAAGACTAGTGTAAATTCTTGGAAGCAAACTAATGTAGTGATTGCAAAAGGTTAATTGACTTACAAGCACAGTAGTTTTCACACGAAAGACTTGGGACTAAAAGTGTGTTTTTTTCTGTTTATATATATATATATATATATATATATATATATATATATATATATATATATATATATATATATGCAAGCGTCATTAAAGACCACGGAGTTCTCTCTCTTCGCGATCTTTCTTGTCAATTTCTCGACGTGGCGAGAGATTCTTCGGTTTTCGCTGTTACCCGGTGGAGTATGACACCTAGCGTTGTGTCGTGGGCTATTTCTCTAGCGCTTTCGGTCTCTCGACCGTCTTCGGGAGCTGTGTCTTATTGTTACTAAGAGCCGTATTTGTAGTTTTATTATTATTTATAGTATATCTAACCGAAGAATCGCTCGCCGCGTCGAGAAATTGACAAGAAAGATCGTGAAGAGGGAGAACTCCGTGGTCTTTAATGATGCTTGCATAAAAAATGACTTGCTGCCGAACTATATATATATATATATATATATATATATATATATATATATATATAGTGATTGGGAAGATTGCAATTTAACTGAAATATAATTATTACAAGAAATAAATAAAAGAAGTGTATAGCATATACTCGAACGAACTAGGACTGCTTGAATAGATGTATAAGAAAAATGCTATAATCTAAGCCCTCCTCCATAAAAAAAAAATATGTTCCGGCATCAGTCTCGATTGGTACTATTTGTAACTCTGGAGGAGCTGGGAGGATGGAAATACTGATGGGGAGTAGCAAGAAAGCCATCGACTGCTATTAACGAGAACATGATTGTAAACGGCTGGTGCGAGAACACTAACTGGATTGCAATGGTGATGGAGAGGATCGCAGAATATTGGGAATCTGGGTAGACGTTTTTGTTAGTCAGCCTCTATAGAACATCACCTTTTCACCGGTGTGAGCACGATTAATTACTAGTGTGAGAACTTCTAGTGAGTAAAGAAGAAAAAGAAGAAGAAAAAGAAGAAGAAGAAGAAGAAGAAGAAGAAGAAGAAGAAGGAAAAGAAAAACAAGAATGTAAAAAAAAGAAGAAAAGTAATAACTCAAAGATTAACAGAACGCGCCAACCAATAAAAAGGAAAAGTACAACAATAAACATAAGTGATAATGAGATGAAAACGAAATGCATTGAGATGCGCGACGTGTTTGTCTAAAGATGAAAGAGGCTGAGACCGACAGAGGGGGTAGGGTCATTGGGTGCAAGGGTGCTTGTCTTTATACCAACCACAAGAAGAAGATTAAGAAGACGAAGATGAAGAAGAAGAAATTAATAATACAAAGTGGAAGGAATGAATAATACGAAGAACGAAAGATTTAAAGAAAATAATTACGAAGAAAAAGACAAGAAGAGTGAATGAATGAATGAAAGAATGAAGGAATTAAGATAAACAAGTGAATAATACGAAGAATAAACAGTAGAAGAAGAAAGAAAAAGAAAAAGGAGAAGAATATGAATAATACAAAAGAAGAGGAAGAAGAATGAATGAATAATACGAAAAAAGTAGAAAGAAGGAAGAAGAAATAAGTAGAAGAATGAAGGAATAAATAATACGAAGCCAAAAAGAAGAAGAAGAAGAAGAAGAAGAAGAAGAAGAAAAGGGGGTGAGGGTGAGGAAATGAGGCGCTAGCAAAGCAATAGCAACTGAAAATAGAATCCGAATAACAAAAAGCAAACGAAGTGATAATATAACAATTGCCGAGAAATCTCGTGTGGGAGGTCAGACGATGCGTTCGTGCGTTTGTATGCGAGAGTGATAGAGTAAAGCAGGGCAAGAGCTTGTCTGCGTGCTGATAGAATATCTCATTTCCGTTTTGTTTACAAACCAAAGACAAACATGTTGGAATTCACCAATTATCAAAGCCAAGTTTATTGTTTTTCTAATGTTATTCTTACTTTGAAACCATTCATAGATTTTCTACTTCTTCTTCTTCTTCTTCTTCATCTCTCTTCATCTCTCTTCATTCTGCAAACCAATTTACCTGTCTGCTGGTCGTCGAAATTACTTTTAGCGTGAGGGAGAACAAATACACTTTGCTCAATAGTTAATTCACTCGTATAGTGCGTTCGATTTCAAGTATACTTTCTTTTCCCCTGAAAAGGTAAAGATGATATGATCTGAAAACGATCACGTGTTTCTCTTCTCATTGCAACCTCTCTTTAATTTCTCACTTTTTAAGATCGCACAAATGCTAATTTAATTTTCTATAGAATACCCGGTGCTCGACTCTGACTAGGCCCGGCCAATGTGTATAATACCAACATCATTCAGAAAAAAACATATATCTATATATATATATATATATTGCTATAAAAACATTTATTTTTAAACATGAAGAATTAAAACATAAAAGAATGAAAGGGCGAGCTGACCGGTTTCGAACCATGCTCAACACAGCTAAGCTAAGGTTTGGCATTTTTCTTATTTATAACCTTTGTTTAGCTCTGTTGAGCGAGGTTCGAAACTGGTCAGCTTTCATTCTTTTGTGTTTTAATTTCTCATGTTTAAAAATAAATATGGTCTTTATATAGCAATAATAAAGTTTTGTACCACAAAATATATATATATATATATATATATATATATATATATATATATATATTCTAATTCAGTAGAATACAACATTTATGACATAATCAATATTTTGTAATCATACTCCAAAAATTTAACATCAACAAATATTATTGTGCACATATGTTTCAGAAATTGCTATTCATTCCTTAGTGTGTATATTGTTTAACACAGTATAAGGGAAAATCCAAATATGGACTTATGGGGTTTTATAATCGTTGTATCTGGACGATTTCTTATGTATACAATTAGAGAGAATTTTGTATTTTTTGTTTAATAAGTAACCAGTATGTTTAATTATAGATGATGATCATTCCAAGCACAACCTACATAATCTATCAAAAGGCTTATAAGCTTTTGCTTTTTGAACTATGAACCATTTAATGTTATATCGGATATTTTTATTTTTAAGATCTTATATATGTTAAGGAAAAGAAGTAAAATTTGAAAGATCTATATTATTGAATTTATGTTTCTGTCTCGAAATTCAATTTTTTGGAGAGTTTCACTGCTTTCTAGTCAAGTCTGCATTTAATGGCGGTTATTTTCGAAAACGGATGAGTATTAATCTGCTGCAATATGAACAGATGTTAACTTTCTTATTTCTGCACTCATAAATATTTTAAAGCGGAAAATTATTGACTTTTTTTTTTCAGATAAAAAATTAAGTATCATTTATTAAAATATAATATTTTATAGAACTTTTTGATAAACTTGCTTTATATATCTACTTTGATGAATGAATTTACTCTTTTAAAGAAATATATATACATTAGACTTTTGAATACAATTAATATAGAAAAAAGAAATAGTGTTTGTTGATTTTGTGGGTTATTTTTCTTTGATGAGTTTATTACAATTTTTCCGTTGTTAGTTTTGCCTGTAATGAATTAATGAGAATTTTTTTTGTGCTGAAAATAATTTTATGAAAATATTGTTGAAACATATGTACACAATAATATTTGCTGATGTTGAATTTCTGGAGCATGATTGTAAAATATTGATTATGTCATAAATGTTGTATTCTATTGAGTTTAGTTTTATCACAATGAGAAAAGAAACTCGATTCGATTATATAAATATGAGTTCTGTTGGACTTAAAGTCATAACCATTGACTTAAATTTCACTTGAAGTTTTCATTTTCATCATAGAAATTTAGAAAGCTTCAGTTTTTTTAGTATTTATATAATTGAATCGAGGTGTTTTCCTTGTGATACGACTAAAGTTATATATATATATATATATATATATATATATATATATATATATATATATATATATATATATATATATTTGATTTAAAAACAATTATTTCTGGCCATTTGATTTAAAAACAATTTTTGTGTATTATACACATTTATGGTATACGAAATTTACCAAACATTTACAAAGAGGCTTTATCCGTGTATAACACCATTTTTGTATACCATAAATGTGTGTGAAATATGTAGAAACAATTGTTTGTGAAAACAATGTTTATTGAATGAATTAGGATTATGTCATGTTAAATTTAAAAGCTCTAGTCGTATGATACACTATTGAGCTACTATATAAACCTTTTATATACCAGAAAAATACCCGTCTCATCACGGATAAAACAAAACGGAACAGTTTGCACCACGTTTATATCCACTTGCGAAGATTAAAATCTACATTGTTATTCTACTAAACCTTATGCTTAGAATCCTTATTCTAATTTTGATCAAAGTCCATTACATGATTGGTTTCTAGAAAATGTATAAAATTAAAGGCTTAAGCTTAAGGGGTCTTGAGAAGACATTGAAATTCGGAAAATCTTGCTTAATTAGTGTCTAAAGATGATGGATCAAATTTAATGCAAATCTGAAATATTTTGATTTTCGAGTGGGATGCTGTGCCATTAGTATGCCCCCTAAACATCCTTTACAATACCCCCAAACATATTTTTTATTGTTAAAATTGCACAACAATCTGAGGTAATCGAATTTTCCAGAAGGATTCCACCCTCTCGTTTGCACCTTAGCATGAAACTAAATTACACTAAATATAGCACAAATTACGATTCCTTACGCCTAGCAGATGTGTTCCAAAATTCATAATGATTGGCTAATTAGTTTAGGAGTGAATCATCTACATACAAATATATACACATACCTAATTTTACATAGATAGATAGATAGATAGATAGATAGATAGATAGATAGATAGATAGATAGATCACTTTATCGTAAGGCACCGACGTATGCTTCGTGTATATATATATATATATATATATATATATATATATATATATATATATATATATATATATATATATATGTGTGTGTGTGTGTGTGTGTGTGTGTGTGTGTGTGTCTTTTTTAAATTCATTTTACTTCTGTAAATAAGTTCTCTGGGGGTAACACCTGATCTTTGTATGAGATACATAGATATTCGAGTGTTCCATTACAGTTCTCCTTTACTTCTCAAACGCTGAGTAAGTAAAGAAATGACGAACATTAATATTCCTTTCATTAATTGACCTGTTAACTATGGGTCTTGTGGTCTCTTACTCTTACCGGATTCTAAGACAAGAATTCATCTAGTCTGGTGGAGTATCACGCTTAGTGTTGTTACTAGAAGCCAGATCACTCGGAGAAGATGTTCCATTCCTCGTATGAACCAGTGTGTAGCCATACTGAGAGGATCTTATTTGGACTTCGAATACTATATTATTTTGAATATTTGTTCAGGGTTTACTGAAAAAGGGGGGGGGAACATCCTCATGCCAGGATGTCCTGATAAACCCTTGTAAAAAGAGATTCGAAGATGGTGTCTAGTAGACATTCAAATTCTCTCCTATATGCGTGTATATGTGTGTGTCTGCGTGTGCGTGGCTACGTGACATCCATAAAACCGCTGAAATTTGTTCACATCGAGTTATATTTCATGATACTTTTCTCTTTGCGCACTGTTATATGCATTCTTAGTCAAGGAAGAAAAAACAGCACAAAGCCATTAACATCGACTTTTTTCTCCCTTCTCGTCATAATACTTATATTGGCACTCGTCAGTCAAAAGGAGAGAAAAACAAAAGAAAAGAAAAAATCAGAAAATTCTGTTTTCAAGAGTTTTCCCGTTCGTTACCCGTGTCGGATCCGTGATGTTGTTGGCTTTTTTTTTCTCGGGTAGCAAACCGCTTCTCTAATAATCACCCGCGTAACCTGATACGTCATCTTGCCTTATTTCGTCCCTCTTGCAAAACCGACAACAACAACAACAACAACAACTTCATTCCGGCCAAAATTTTGAATTCATTGTTTGTCTTTGTCTTTGAAGTAAATGAAAACCTTGTCGTCTCCTTTATTTCGCCCCTCCCCTCTACCTTCTCCAAACACTGGAATTTCGCTAGGAAATTAAAGACGATATATCAGAGAATATGTTATCCTTCCATCTTACCGTAACCCATTCCAGTCTGTTTAAGGATTAATGCGTTTTCTTTCGTTCCTTGCACCTGTGCGAAAAGATCATAATAGCAAAGACACATTGGCATACACAAAATCATAATACAAATCACATCTTTAAATGACTGCTAAACCTCTCAGGCGATTTTACTTTCAACATCTCGTAAGATGGCACACAGATTTAACATTAATAATAAAATTATGTTACTCATTTTTTACGGTCAATGAAAAACAAAAATTGAATTATAAAAAAAATTAAATAATGAATACTCCCGGACAACGCCGGATCGGGACAACCAGTATATGTATATTAACCACAAGTTAAAGGTTATTATTCCAAAAAATACACGCACAAATGTTCTGCTGTTAAGATTTTTCACGTGCTTCATCGGTAAGTTATCCGGCTGTAGTTACTCGGAATCTTTCTATTTTCGCTATCTTTTTTTTTGGGGGGGGGGGGGGGTCATCCCCTCCGGTTTGTCCGTTCAATCTATCATATCCTTACAGTTTCTGCTCCTCTTCGATGCAGCGTAGCGAATTTTTTAAAAAACAGAATCCATGTATTCCGTCTTGGCCAGATGTTTTCAAGTTTTCTTAAGGTCGCCTTCATGGTATCTTCATTAATTTCACTTTATTTTTCTTTCTTCAATTTCCTTAAACTCCTCATTCATATTTTTCAGCAACTCAGAAGTCCTGTTGTACTCGTATCGTTTTCCCCATATAGTGTTTCAGAAGTGTTTTGTTTCTGTTGAGTTCAGTTGCTCCCATTTTGCCTTTCCTCTTCTTAAGTTTTGGTAAAACTGGCTTTCGTTATTTGAAAAGTCCGGTTATATTTGTACTGTCTAGATTTGTAGCTGTATCTTTTCAGTCTTCGTTCCTTTGCTAGTATCTCCCGCTTTAGTTCTTTTTGTTTCTTGGCTTGCTTTCCTTCTTCTTGATCAATCATGTTTTTCCTCCTATATTCTGTTCTAATATCTTTAGCCTAATTCACAGCTTTGGCTGTTTTTTAGTTCATTGATTTAGTATTCCATCCGAGCTTTACTGTTCCTTTCTGTTAGCTGAATTTTGCTTCTATATTTACAGATTTGATCTTGGCAAAAATCAAGTCATTTATGTATGTTATATTGTCTGTTGGAATGTATGAGAGGAGTCCCTTAACTTCTTCCGTTTCTGATTTTACTTTCTTCTAGTTTTCGTTTCTTAAGGGCGGTAGTTTAGTTTTCTTTCATAATTTCTTTGATGCGTTTAACTTATGTCGTCTCGTAGTCAGTGATTCCTATATTTGCACTGTTTATATTGTGTTTGGTTTCTACCTGCGAATTTACACGTGGGTAGTTTTTTGTTCTGTTTTACTTACTTTTCCGCTTATTTCTGTTAGTTCTAGCTCCATGAGCACTCTCTTTTGATGTTTGCGTCTTGCTTAATCAGCGATCCTCTGTTTCGTTACAGAAAAGTCAGCAGATATGCCCCATAACCCTAACCCCATATGTTCTTCTTTGCGTGATATTGTTTTTGGAATAGCAGTCGATTACTAGTCGTTTTCCCGTCGTGGTCCCTTTCTTCCCCTGGATTGACTTTGGTTTATTGTGTTGATCACATTTACTCATATGCATTTAGTCTGTCGTATTCTGATATCTGAAATAAGAATGTCAATCGGGGATCAAATATTGCCGATTATGACGCTCAGATCTCTCTTCCGAGCTCAACAGCTTTTAATTTTATGATGTCATTTTTCATAGTTTGGTTAATGTGGAAACACCAGACTCAGACTTAGTTTACGTGTGATCCTGTCACAGAGATAATGTGTATCTTTCACATGTTTAGAAATAACCGTGCACTTCATCACATAAGAAAGGAGAACAGTTAAAAGAAACTTAACTAAAGTTCTCGAAATTTTGCAAGCGTCAATAAAATCCGGCTTGAGACAACAAATAAATGGTTGTCGAAACGAAAATAATTTCTTTTAAAAACATGAATAGGAGCATATAAAATAAGATCCTAGTTACAATTAAATACAATTTATTAGTATTGAAACGATAAAATACTAAAAAACTGATTACAAGTAAGAAATCAAAGATAACCCCGTAACAAATTTGAAACGAAGATAAAAAAGACCACTGCCATAGAAAAACAGTTTCGTTTAAAATATTGTTAGACAATACAATGACCAAAATCAAAAACGGTTACACACGAAGTAATCATCAATAAATTGGTTTTGTTCTATAACCATAAAGTACAGAAAAGTAGCCGTAACAGCAAGCAAACTGGAGCAAAATCTCGGACACAAATTACACTGATGAATATGTATTTATTTGCGCGCACGTGGTCAACGCTGAACTATAATATCTTTTCACCGTAAAACTGGAAATACATGAAAATAAACAAATCTTACAAACATGTTCTAAGACAAAATAAAGCAAATTATAAAAGAGTAAACATTCAAATAGGTTTAGAGAATTATGCGTTGCTTACCTCTATTTTTGCCAAGCTACTTGCCCCAGAGTCAACGTCTATCACAGGCGGAACAAACGTCCGACTCCCATATTGACTGATTCGAAAAGACCGGCTCTGGGAAAGCAGGTGGTGTAGAGGTACGACAGTTACCCCGTGCGCATGTCTTCCGGAAGAGGACGGTGCTGAATACAAAATGTCTCCTTCCTGAATTATGACCGGCCAACATGTGAAACTCGTACGTTTACAGTAGCTTTTATTCAAAAATCAAAAAGAATAAAACTTTCATACAATGGGTTGACAAGAGCATAAAAGTAACCCATTAAAAAGTCAATACATCAAAGAATTTTCACTATTATTTGACTGTAAACAGGATCGAAGTTTTTACGAGGGCCTTTTTTGGAACTAAGTCTTTTTTCTTTTTTAGCCTTTCTTGATTTTATTCTGTTTTTAAGGGCTCGGCCTTAATTCTTTTTTTAAAAACCTCTATTTTCTTTATTCTTTTTTTAAAGATCTCTCATTCATCTTTTATAGACCCTTATTCCTTTTTAAAGAGCCTATCTGGACATTTCTTTTATAACGAGAAAACAATTACATCGCCTTTGCAGCAACAAAGTCCAGCGATACGTCCGTCTTCTAGAGCCGGTTGTCTGGAACCAGAGATTGGCCGTTTCTCGAACATTCGGTCGAATGCGGCGCTAACAGGGAGCAGTGCTTTTCACAATCTCTTAGCACATAAGGGGCATGGTAACTTTCTCCCCTTTTTAGAGACTGATATCACACACATCAACCTAAATAAAGCGTCAGTGGCAAAATGTTGACCTCTCTCCACTACCACAAATCTTTTCGTCTGAATAAAATGTACCCGAAAAGCAGAACAGTAGATGACAAAAATAGAACTACGACAATATAAAAAAAACTCTAATGACAGATGGTGTATATTTGAATGAGACGACGACAAACGTACAACTTACCTCGTGTGGGGAGCCGGGCACAACGAAAGAAAAGAAAGAGAAGGAGCAATGCGTTTTTATGGGAAGGAAGTACTTCCGGCGGAAACGGCGGAAGTGCTTCCGACGGAGACGGATTGTGGGAAGGAGGCTGCACTATAAGAGCAATCAATGTTTGGGTAAGAGTGGCGGGGCAGTTGCCTGAGAAACACGTAGTGCCGTCGTCTAAAGTGATAGAAGGAAGAAGGAGAGAAAACGAAGGGAAGAAGAAGAAGGAGAGAAAGAGGAATTTATTTTTATTTCGGGTTGCTACCTACTGCCCGAAACTTAAGAACAAGCTACATCCCCGGCTTCTCTTTCTTTTACTTCTTCAGCACGGAAAAATGACAGACGTGAGTGTAACCACGATGGTGAAGTCATTCGACGGAAGTACCGACGTTTGTCAGTGGATAAGGAGGGTTGAGCTGGTCGCGAAACTGAAAAACGTTACGGACCTAGCATCTTTCTTGCCGTTATTTTTGGAAGGAGACGCCCTTGCCCTATATCTCGAGCTTAGCGAAGACGAACAACAGAATGCGGAAATTATAAAAATCCGTTTGAAAAGCGCGTTCGCAGAAAGCCCATGTGAAGCGACAGAGATGCTGAAAAATCTACGGTGGGCAGGTGGGTCCGTCGATGTTTACGCCAATAAGGTGAAGCGATTGGCCGGACTGGCAGGATATGTGGAGCGAGGGTTTGAGACAACGGTTAAGCTATTCTTCACCACTGGATTCCCAGAAAATGTTGCAAAGGAATTGCAACAGCTGCCCGGATTTGACAATGCCGATGTCCACGCATTAATCCCCAGAGCAAAGGTGCTGACGTGCAGGCGATCCTCGCGGGTGAAGGACGAATCGGCAGTTGCACAGAGCGGTGCACGAGGCCAAGTGAAGGTGGCAATCAAATGTTTTGAATGTGGTGGGCCGCACCTCCGGAAAGACTGTCAGAAGTATCTAACGCGGATCATATGTTACCGGTGCCAGCAGAGTGGCCACCTAGCCAGGGACTGTCCGGGAAACGCTTAATGGGGTATCATCATGCCGGCCGATACCCCGGCGCAAAGACGGCAGGGATAGCCCCACGGATCGTGGTCGCAGTGGAGGGGAGAGAGATCGAGGCACTGGTTGACACTGGCTTCTCAACTACCATGGTTCAAAAGGGCCTGGTGAACAGATGGAGTGGGGGTAGCAGCATCAAGGCATTCGACGGCACGGAGGTGAAATGTCGTGGGACCAGTTCGCATCGACATAAGAGGACGACGACTGACTATAGAAGTATTGGTAGTCGATCGTCTGGTGCCTGGGGTAGAGGCAATCCTCGGCATGGACGTACTCTGCCGGATGGGGGGCGTCACTGTTGACACAAATTGACGCGTTGAGTTCGGTGACGACCACTGTGCGGCGGGTGCGAACCCGGAAGCCTCGCCATGTGATGGAGGTGGAGTGGCTGAGTGCTAGATCAGCGATCAAGACTTCATCGCAACATTTCGCGATGGTAGGTGGACTGCCAGATGGAAGTGGACGACGGGGCCTCCGTGCCTGCAGAATCGAGTCGGGAGGTATGACACCAAATTAACGGAGTCACAGGAGGCGTCCTTTGAGGACGAAGTGGAAAGGTGGATCAAGGAGGGGATTCTCGTGCTATGGAAAGAGGAACTTAAAGGAGGTCTGTTACCTCTCATGGCGGTGATCCAGCCGACCAAGGATAAGGTCCGCTCCGTGTTGGATTACCGGGAACTGAACAAACATGTGTCTTGCCACACAAGGGGTGACGTCATGGACGTTTGTGCAGAAACCATGCGGAGATGGAGACAGAAGGTTGGGGCGTCCACAATTGTTGATCTGAAGTCGGCGTATCTGCAAATCCATGTCGAGCAAGATTTCTGGAAATATCAGCTGGTACAATTCAAGGAGAAGACGTACTGCTTGACGTGTTTGGGTTTTGGGGTGAATGTCGCGCCCAAAATCATGACTGCAATACTAAAGCGGGTGTTGAAAGAGGAGGAGGACGTAAATGAAGCAACCGACTCCTATGTAGATGACATACTGCTGGATGAGACAGTGGTGCCAGCACTAAGAGTAGTGGAACAGCTCAGGGGGTTTGGTCTAACAGCAAAGGCCCCTGAGCTGTTAAATTGCGGTGCGGCTTTGGGACTCCACTTAGAGGAAGATGCAATGGGAGAGCTGCGGTTCACGAGAGGGAACGCTATTCCAGAGGTCACGGACAGAATGAGCAGGCGACAATTGTTCTCGGTTTGCGGGAAGTTGGTGGGCCATTACCCTGTAGCTGGGTGGCTCAGAGCAACCTGCAGTTATGTGAAGAGAAAAGCAGGAGGGGTGAAATGGGAGGACAGCGTTGGCGAAAATGTGGTGGCTGTGATGCGAGATGTCCTAAAGGAGGTGGATAAGGAGGACCCAGTGAGAGGAAGGTGGAGAGTCCCTAAGACAAAAAAGGGGTCGTATGGTGTGATGCAAGTAGCATTGCCACTGACGTCGCAGTTGAGATTGGAGTGGAGGACACGGCCTGGCTTAGGAAAGCGACAGACTTATCCCACATAAACGTAGCCGAGTTGCACGCAACTATCAAGGGCATAAACCTGGCATTAAGGTGGGGACTGAAAGAGGTGGAGCTACGTACAGATTCGGCGACCGTGCTGAACTGGGTGCAGGCGGCTGTGACAGAACAGCGGAGAGTAAAGACAAAAGGTGCTTCGGAAATGATCATCATGCGTAGAGTCGGGATCCTACGAGAGTTAATCGCCGAATTTGGATTGAAAGTCAGTGTTTCGTTCATACCTTCCGCCAAGAATAGGGCAGACAGCCTAACGAGGGTGAGAAGAGGGTGGATGGAAGCCTTGGACGAAACGACAGAGAGTGCTGATGAAACATGCTGCATGACCCATGAGGAAGTCAAGGACCAGCACTCTATGCACCACATGGGAGTTGACAGGACTTTGCATCTAGCCCGCAAGGTAGATCCGAGTGTTGCGAGGGAGGTCGTGCAGAAAGTAGTCCAGCAATGCGTGCGGTGTCAATCGATAGATCCGGCACCGGCGTCACATCATCAGGAGAGCTCCAGGTGGGCGAAAATTGGAAGAGACTCGCCGTTGATGTCACCCACTATCGAGGGGCTCAATATCTAACCATGATTGACTGCGGACCAAGTAGGTTCGCGATTTGGAGGGAGTTGAGGAGAGAGACGGCTAGTGAGGTGGCAAGCACAATGAATACAGTGTTTCTGGAACGTGGACCCGTAGACGAAGTCTTGATGGACAATGGGGCGGCTTTCCGATCAGGAACAGTCAGAGAGATGCTGGAGAGATGGATCATCAGACAAGACTTCAGAGCCGCGTATAGGCCGGAAGGAAACGGCATAGTGGAAAGGTACCACAGGACCATCAAAGCGTTGGCTGAGAGAGGGGGAACCGCACCAGGAGAGGCCCTGTTCTGGTACAACATGACTCCCAGATCAGGGCAGGTGAAGGAGACGGTGCCACAAGAACAGATATATCGATATGTCTGGCGGCATTCAAGCGTTCCGCCACCGGAACAGAGTCGAGCAATTAGGAGCACAGTGCGACTAGAAGATGAAGTGTGGGTAAAGCCGCCTGGTGCGCGATGTACAACACTGTGGGCGCGAGGAACAGTTACAGCCAGGAATTCAGACAGTAATGTGTCTGTCGATGGCGTGCCGTAACACGTTCTGGACCTAAAGACCTGTGGAGAGGCATGAGACGGAGATGCGAGAGAGGCCAACAACGACCGATCTGAATGGAGGTGTGCATGAAGGGTCACCACGGAGATCACAGCGATGCCAGCGACCTCCAGTGAGAACTTAAGACTATGTAATGTGATCAGAGATCAGGGGGGGGGGTGTTGTATATTTGAATGAGACGACGACAAACGTACAACTTACCTCGTGTGGGGAGCCGGGCACAATGAAAGAAAAGAAAGAGAAGGAGCAATGCGTTTTTATGGGAAGGAAATACTTCCGGCGGAGACGGATTGTGGGAAGGAGGCTGCATTATAAGAGCAATCAATGTTTGGGTAAGAGTGGCGGGGCAGTTGCCTGAGAAACACGTAGTGCCGTCGTCTAAAGTGATAGAATGAAAGAAGGAGAGAGAACGAAAGGAAGAAGAAGAAGGAGAGAAAGAGGAATTTATTTTTATTTCGGGTTGCTACCTACTGCCCGAAACTTAAGAACAACAGACTAAATAAGGGGAACTAGTGATATTAAAATGTATCTTACTATTTCTCTGGATACGATTTACATTTTCCCTTGCGTCCCCTTCTTTAAAAGATGTTTAGCTATTTTAAAGGGGTTGTTTTTTAGGGCTAGAAGGGTTCTACTTCATAACCTATTTGTTTGGCGTTGTTCGAACGCCCGAAAATGACTTTGAGAAAAGGGAGTTACTAGCTTGGTTATTTTTTAAAAATGGTTTGTTTCTTTGTTTGTTTTTGCCATCATTATTTACTCACTAGGAGTTTCTTGAAAGGACCGCAGTCAGGGGCACCAATGTTGAGGATTTGACATTATCAAATGAAAGAATGACAAAGTTTATTCGTATACAATTCATTTTATTCGACAACTTTTTAAGACAATGGCAGATAAAGAGTTCGTGATGAATGAGAGTGCAAAGAGTAAGGAGAAATAAAGTACATAGGTTCATTTCGGCTGTCGACTTGTGCGTTTATTTAAAGAGAATAGGCATGAAGATGTGTGTGTATATTAGCGTGCTTTTGTATTATTTGGATTATTTGGACTACTTTCATTATCATGGATGATATGCTCACAACGTTTCGGTTGATGTAATCTCCGACCTTCTTCATGTGCATCTTGTCGAAATCAGGAATCTTTCTGTCGAGTTTGGGCATTTGGAGTGAATTTCGAACGGAATCCTTGAGTTAATCCACGGAGATAGCTTGTTCTCGTTCCGTCAGGCATGACCTGGTAGAAGTCTTAAGTAATTTGTAATTGTATTCTTAGTATCGCCCGCACTGGGGATTGAACCTTCAACCGCCAGAAGACTGTTACTTAGAACTGATTATTACTTAGCACTTTATTTGTTACGCCACGAGTCCTTGTGTTCAAAATTCCGTATAGATTCCCGAGTTCAACAGAAAGAATCCCAGGTTCAAGAAGATGCATAGACCGAAACGCCATGAGAATAACATCCAAAATGAGAATAGTAGTCCGAATAATCAAAATAATCCAAATTATCAATCCTCATCTAAAAATTACGATACATAATAGCATGCCTTTGTTTTGTTAGTGAGAGAGTGTGCGCATCTTTGTGTGTCAGAGTGTTTAGTTGGCAGTGTGTATATGCTGGCGCTGTGTTTAGTAATTCGTGAAAGTCTCCCGTTGCGTCTACCGAGAGCCTTCGGACAGAAGCTGAAGTTAACTTTTAAGGACGTACTCACGTGCGCCCGTTGTGGAAGAAAAATATCGGAAAAAGAAAGAAAGCTGTGTGTTTGCGTGTTTATAGTACGCGCTAGAATTCGGAGTGAATATCCTTTCATCTTTGTTGGTTGAAAGAAACTGCTGATTTGAGCGTTTGTCCTATCAAGACTCGATACGTAAAAACAACATTCACTGCTGTTCCTGCTTCGAACAAGTTCTCATATGAGTTATTATCAGTGATTTCTCACTGGCAATAACAAGTGGTGTTACCTGAAATCTGAATGGCAAGTTTCCACAGATTCCATGCACTCTCTGCATCTTTTGATAATCGTTGCAATTTATTTTACATTGTTGCAACGGCCGTTTAAAATCGATTTCTCGCTCGCAATGGCCATTGACCTTTTAAGGAATTTATTATTATTATTATTATCATTATTATTATTATTATTATTATTATTATTATTATTATTATTATTATTATTATTATGTGATACTTAAAACCTCTTACGCCGGCTAGTATCCTATATATAAAGACACCATTCGCCAATGCTTGGTGTATTTTTGTTAAATCTGGCTTAGTCCACCATCCACTAATTTCTCCCTCTGGACAGGGTGCAAAAAGTCCCTAACTAATAGGTCTCGTACTATACACCAAGCTACAGCCCTTGCCTCATCGCTGCAATATTGCATACTTGTGCTTGCTTTACAAGTACTTCAATGAAATGTGTTGCGACAAACTTACTGCACATGTATCCCCATCAACTTAAATACCTCCGACCCACCCGACAAACAGCAAAATCTCACTCCTTCACTGATGCCCAGATGCCGGAAAACTTTCTACTCTAATAGCTTCAATTATTGAACCGCTTCCCTTCGGAATTCTCTTCCTGCTCCCCGTTTCCCCATCTATACCAACATGTAGAAGTTTAAAGGTAATGTGAACAAATATCTCGCCGCACAACTCCCCACTTAATCTACAGTAGACTCTTAAGCCTCATTGGCAATATTCCTTGTTTGGGATGAATAAAAGTGTTTAAAAATACTTTTAATGTATACTTTTACAAATTGTTTAAGTTTTTTATTATTCGAAAATTATATGGGGCTGTTGATTCTGGAGAAAATGTTAAAGTCCTCAAAAAGCGCGACTTTTAAAGTAACATTTATTAAATTTGTTTTTCAAATGATATATACCTCCTCTCCGACCGCTAAGTGGTGCGGCCTGTTTTGAAATAAACTTCTTTTTTTTCCGCGGTCCATTCGGATTGATTTCAGCAGCACGCCCTCCGAACGTGATCTTATCTCGGGCACCTGACTGAATCGCCACTTGTCAGCTTTAAAAGGGGAACGACGGCATTCCTTAACACGAGATGATGAGGGTCGGGGCAATTGGGGACTGATGGGATGGGATTGGTAAGGCGATTTTATGGAGTGAAGGTAGGGGGATTTTTTTGCCGCGTCCCTTCTCTTTGTCTTAGTAACTGCTTCAATCGTTTTCTTTAGTTTTCCACCTTTTTTTATTTTAAGATCTAGCATATTTTTCTCTTTTCCCCCTTTCTTCTCTGTGGGTGTGTTCGTGCAGTAGAATGAACAAAAAATAAAACAGAAAGAGAGAGAGAGAGAGAGAGAAGCGGGCGAGGAGGAAAGGATCTATGTGTAAGGACCTAGAGATAGCAAGAGAAAATTGTATGTATAATAGCGAGAAAGGGTTAAAAAGAGAGAAAATTGCATATACGTGCGTAACGGACAGAGAGAGACAGAGGGGTGAGAGAGAGAGAGAGAGAGAGAGAAGATACTGCGACGATCAACTGCAATATTTTTCTGTCATTGGCTACTCTACGCGTATGAGTGGATGCGTCCGACTGATTGACATAAACAGAGAAAGCGGGAGATAGATAGAAAGAGAGCGAAAAAGAGGGAAAAGGGGTATGAGTAAAAGAGAGGGCTAAGTGTGTGTCAATCACAGAGAACGCGAGAGAAAGAGAGAGAAAGCCTTCTAGCCAGGCAATTTTTAAATCGTGTCCCAATCCGGAGTACCTCGTTTTGGGGGAGCAATATTCCAACTATTTAAAACCGACCTCGTGGGGTGGCAAGTAAATATGTACCTTGGATCGGAGTGAAGTATGATTTTGTTCGTTACTAGATGACTCTCCTCCCAGGCATTACCTCCTCCTTCGGGAAAGGGTATCGTTTGTCACCAGCGCGTCCTTACCGGAAAATGCCGGCGGATTCGATCACGGCAAATCTTGTGGCTGTGCAAAGTACCTCCTTCTGGCTCCAGTGGAAGGCAACAAAAAATAGAGGGGGTGTATTTTGGTTTGTGTTGAGACGATTAATCGGAATCGGAATCGGGAATCGCAAAAGTCGGAATTTTGGGGGGTATCTAAATCGGTATCAGAATCGGAAAAATGTTAGCCTTATTTCCAATGCTAAAAGCGATTCTTTTGATTTGTTTTTTGTTGTTTTGTTTTTACTTATTTTTTATTGCTTGTACTAATGATAAAAAGATAAATATTTATTGTTTTTAAACTACCAGTAAAACTAAAATTTATAGATCATAATTATGAATTTAGGTAAAAATGGCAGCGGAAAAAAATAGCCGGGTAAAAATAGCACAGGTAAAACTACCACGAATGATGGCACAAGTGAAAAATTAGATGAAAATCTCACGATAAGTTTATCAAAATTTTTTGATAAACTTATCGTGAGATTTTCATCCACATCCACAAAAAATGAAATAATACCTTTTTATGCACTTAGACGATTTTTTAATCATAATCGGAATCGGAATCGGTAATTGTATCGGAATCGGGAAAATATTGGAATCGTCCTATCACTAATTTTGTTTTTTCGTTTGTGTGTTTTGTTTGTTTTACTAATGAGTCATCACTGATCAAAGCCAAAAACCGTTAGAGAACAACGGTTAATGAAATGGACAGATTGTCGGTTGACTGATGATGAATATTATGAGAGGATTTAAAATGATGAACGGAATGTACAAAATTTTATTACTTCTGAGGACAGTTTATGACAAGTATTTGTTCACATTGGATTTGAAGACGACCATGTTCTAGCCTACAAGGAAGCAGTACTGTCGTAATGTTTTCCACAGATGGGAAGTTTTTAAAAAGAAACTCTGTTCATAGAATTCCCGTTTGATGTAGGCACACGGAAGAAAAAAGGAAAGATGTGGTAGAAAGACAAGTTCTTGCTGTTAATGTCTTACAAGGAAGAACCAGAGGTTAAAGTTCAGTCGTGCAACTTCCATGAAAATAATGATAGAGTAGAAAAAGACTAGTAACGTCTCTTCTGTGAGAAAGGCGTTGTAGAGAAGAGAAGAGATCATCCCCACACTTGATTGCTAAGTTGATGGTGTACTCTGCCAGGGCAGGAAAAGGTGTTCTGGGTGGCACGTCGCCAAACGTGACTTTGACTCTTATATAGGTAGAGAATATGGCACCAGGGGTCAGGTACTTTCTGGAGCCGTAAAATGAATCAACCATTTTTCCATCAAGCTTAGCAATAGATTGGATATAAGATTTTCATTTTAGATCAAGAGTGAAAGTCAGTACTAGGAGCTTATCGAAACAAGAAGCTTTCTCAAGGAGATGCATTCATTTTTTAACGGGGCCCTTAGACAGCGTCCACCGCATGCATATATATATATATATATATATATATATATATATATATATATATATATATGTCATACTCATGAAACAGGGGGAAAAACGAAAACTATATGTTTTAGATGCCACATTTATTTAATGAGAGCCGAGTTGAATTCTGTGTGTAAAACTCATACATAAGTCTGGGAAAGTCTGAAAAGAGTGCGTGCGTATGTGAAAAAGTTTAGGGAATGTGTCTTACATACCTAGGATTTTACGGTAACGTTAAACACACGTGTTGTCAGAGGTATGAGCAACCAAAAGTGGTCAACCGATTAGTATGACGGGTGAAGCAAGCAAAGAGAGAATCTTTTGTGCTTCGGCTTTTCTTAGCAGTCTAGCATGGCTAAAAGGGAGATCATTAAATGCATGGAAAAGATGTTTTATATTTTTAATTTTTAAAAAATCTTTTCCAGTTTTAAATCTCAACTGTAACTTTTCAGCTCCCTTTTTTCAAAACTTATTAAACTTCCCTTACACCTAATTTAAGCAAACATACATAACACTCTACGCAAATAATGCGTCCAAACGTCCATCGTTAGGCAACATTTTCGTTGGACTTTTGGAAAACCAATTATTTTCCAAAATGACCAAGCCGGCTTTTTAAACACGTTACATTGATGACACTTTTGGGAGTCTGAACAGTTTCTTCGTTTTCTTTGTGACTTGCATCCATCGTTGCAATTTACTATGGAGGTCGAGGATTGTGATTCCCTTCCATTCCTTAACGTTTTAGTTTCTAAAGCTGTTTTAACGTTTGAAACCTCTGTGTATAAAAAAACAACCTTTACAGGTCTTCATCTGAATTGGTTTCCCTTCGCCCCTAAATCAATAAAAACAACTCTTATTGGTACTCTCACTCATCGTTCACCAACCCGACTCAATGCGGAACTTGGTGAATATGGTAAAAGTGGATGAATAGGAAAAAGTGGCACAAGTGAAAAATCTCGATAAAAATCTCACAGTGAGTTTATCAAAATCTTGGATACAATACATAAAGAGAAAACATTCAGAAGTTTGTCAAATTAAAAATAAAATGATATCTATATTTAAAAGTAGATGAGGGCATTTAGCTAAGCTCACTACCATATCCCCCCCCCCCAAAAAAAAATGAGATTATACTCTTTTAGGCGATTACGTGTGAAAAAAAATAATTTAGAATTTAAAGTAAGGGGATTAGTTTCGCATATAAATTTAATGTTAGATGATTACCATTTCGGGGGCATTCTATCTTTTTAGGGCAGTTAACTAATTTTCTAACTCTAAGCTCGACTGGCAAAGCCGTTAAACCACACGAAATCGCATCAAAAAAACCATAGCCAAAACAATGGTTAACGGTCCAGTCCTAAACGTTATAATAGCCTGGAAATGGAGGATCATTTTACGTTAATTTGGGCAGCACTTTTTATGTTCGCCATTGCCCGCCATAAATCACAATGAAGGATTTGTTATTTTTTCGTCTGCTTTGAATATTTTAAAAATGAAAAAAAAATTTATGATTAAAATATTTGCCGATTTTACAATATTTTGTTTTCTCTGTTTATGTTTATATTCGCCCGTATTTAAAACTTAAATAGAAGGAGACAAGAACCCACCCATCCTGAACGATACTCATTTTTCGTTACCGAATTGTTCTTGCTTTGTGTCATTATTTACTTGTGCCATTTTTACTATTGCAATTTTTACCGTGACATTTTTTCCGTTACCATTTTATCGAGCACATGTTTGTATACATGAATATATATGTATAAGTGGGTTTTTATATTCATGTGTTTGCGTGTATATGTTTCTATATATTTGTGTGATGCCCGGAAAACTGGGTAACGGAAAATTGGGCAATTTTGGCAAATGTAGAAAAAATAAGCAATTATGGAATAAATCGATTGAAAATACATTTAAACCCGTTCTTAAGGGGCGGGGGTATATTTTTAAATAGTGACTACCTCCTTCTACAAAAAAATAATATTTAAAAATAAATAGTTTTAAATATTTACTGTTTTTAAGCAAATAAAATCGATTTTTCTAAGTTAATTGTTCGTTCTAAGAACACGGTTCTTGTATTATTTTTTCAAATTATTATATCAATAAAAAACGTAGTAAATTAAAATACTATTATGAGATTAAATCCTTCACAATACATTTCGGTTTCTTCGTAAACAAAATAAAATGTGATAAAACAATTTATTTGAATGAAAGAAAAAGTAAATAAAGTTTCAGTTAAATCTGTTTTTAGGCAACATGACCACCAGCGATTACTGAATTACAGTTACATTTTCAAAACTTGAAAAAGTAAATTAGAAATTTATTTCATGACAAGAAATACAATTTAAGAATAAAATTTAATTTTGTCCCAAACTAGCTGTGTCTATCTGTCGTTGTCCAAGAGTCTTTTTAATTTGATTTTTTTTGTTGTTTTGTTTTTTTTAAACTACGCTGTCTGTATGAATATTAATTTAATTGTTACAATATCATTTGGTCATTAAATTATTAATTGAACCGAATAAGGTAAGCAACGTCCTAAACAGAATGCGATGAAAAATTGTGTGTAGGTGATAAAAATGGTTTTATTTTTTTATTTTTTATCTATTTAGTAGTACGTATGTAATCTGAAGAAAAAACATGTTTTAAATGTGTAAATATGCTCGAATAATCGAGATTTTAACAAAAAGGAAGCGGAAGTAGTGCATTTACCTAATGGCGCCATGTGTTTTTTTGTATCGCTCAAGACGAAAAAAGTATTAAAACGCTTTTTCCCCTATTACTACGTAATACAAAATTGATTTAACTCCAAAATGGTCTTAATGTCATAATCTTCACACAAAAAATACATATTATCGCCTATACGATAATTTTATTAAACATTTTGAAGAAACTGTTTCGGTCGTCAATCTTAACGCTTACCACAAATTGTTATAAAATGATAACTAGTTTTCTTAAGATAATGTTGTTTTAATGTCTATTTATAAAATTATTGTATGTAAATAGCTACCAGAACTTTCAATCTTTTCATACATAAAGATTTGCTAAGAATTTTAAATCCAGTTTCAATGACTTTCTATTCGATAGTCTAAATACTTCCAAATTCCTTTAAAATTTCGAACAATCACGAAGTATTTGATTTTTTTCGACTATTAACAAAATATTAAAAGGGCTGACTTATTTACGAAGAAACCGAAATGCATTATGATGGATTTAATCTCGTAATAGTATTTTAATTTACTACTTGTTTTTATTAATATAATAATTGGAAAAGATAATACAAGAAGTGTGTTGTTAGAACGAACACTTAACTAATTTTCCTATCTGGTAAAATTGCCCAATTTTCCGTTGCCCAATTTTTCTAAATTCATTTGTGTGTATTGTTGTGTGTATATGTATAAGTGTGTTTATATACTCGTGTATTTGTGTGTAAATGTACGTGCTGTGTATATCTATTACGTGTACTTGTGTATATATGTGTTGTATATGTGTGCTGTCTGTGTACATGTGTTTGTATATGTGTGATCTTGTGTGTGTATATATGTGTGTACATGTCTATCTTGTATATTTATCTTTACGTTTACATGTGTGTGTATTTGTGTTTATATGTGTGCATATATGTGTTGTATATGTGTTTGTGCATATATGTGTATGCATATGTTTATGTGCATGGTTTTATGTATGTGTGTGTTTGCCTGTGCGTATGTTTGCGCGTAAATGTGTTTGCAAATGTGAATGTGCGTATACGTTAATATGTGTTTAAGAGAGAGAGAGAGAGAGAGAGAGAGAGAGAGAGAGAGAGAGAGAGATGGAGATAGACAGAGAAATAAGACAGAGAAAAGAGGGGTGGGTTATGTGTGTTTTTTAAATCTTGTCGAGGACATACAGCCCCCGCCAAAAAGAAAATGATGGCGGGCGTCTATAAAAGATGGGGTCGTTGACGGTGTCAGAGAGCCATAATTCAAACCTCATGTGACTTAAGACAGGCGTCGGCTACAATGATCGAGGATGGCAGTCGGTGGTGGTGATGCACGGCGGGGGTCGGGTAAGGTATGGAAGCGGGTCGCTATTTACCATAAAAGGCGAAATCTAATAATGGGGGAGAAGGCCACATGCCCTGCCCAGGGTCAACATTTTCGGCACGAGGCGTAGAGATGTGCGTGGTTTCTTGACAATTCAACTAGAAAGAAAGAAATAGAAAAAAAAAACGAACTCTTTTCGGTTGACGTGGGGGTAGGGAGCGTTTTCAAAAAACTCGAAATTGATGATTTTTTTTTGATTTCCTTCTTTTTTTGTAATTTGAACTAAGTTGGCCATCAAACTCGCTGTAACGTACTTTTTTAGGGAGAAGAAATTATTTTACTTTTTAGGAGGGGGTTAAATTTGCTATTAAAATGTAACCTAAACAAAACCGCCCATGAAGAATCGGAGGTTCGAAGGCTAAACTAGTTCAAATTACTAAAAAGAGAACGAGCAAAAATATCAATTGTAAAGTTTTTGAAAACGTTCACCGTTAAATCGAAAATAACATGAAAAAGAAAAAAGAAGGAAGTATGTAAGAACGAACAAAAGAAGTGTGAACAAAGAAAGAAACAAACAAAATATATGAGAAAAAAGAAGGAAAGTAAGAAGGAAAAGAAATTAATAAGATGGATAGAAAGAGAAGGGGAGAGAAATACAGTAAATAAATGTATAAGAAAGCAAGAAGTACGACCAAAAAGTTTTATATATAAGAAAGAACAAACGAAAGCAGATAATATATGAGACAGAAGATTATATTTATCTTCCTCCCACAAGGGAAGATGTGACACAAGGTCGGGAAAGTGGGAAATAACCAGCGCTCGAGAATTTGAGCACTCTGGCTTTTTAAAAATAGCCTGGGCAGCCCCGTCGGCATTCCCCGGTAGAGGCGCCTCAGGCAGTAAGCAATAAACTTACTTCTCCCCAAAGAGGGGAGGCAAAGCCTGGGAGGGTGCACCTCCTAGAACTGCACAGGACCGGCGTAAATCCAGACCCGACGGCCCGGACGATACCGGTTTATTAGGCGGGGTAAAAAACCCTGGTTACTTTGCGCAACGATTAAAAAAAAGAAAGAAAGAAAGAAAAAAAGAAAGAAAAAAAGAAAGAAAGAAAAAGAAGTGTGATCAAGGAAAGAGAAAAGAAAGAAGGAAATAAAGAAGGCAATATAAGAAAAAAGAAGGAAGAAGAAAAGAAACCCAGAATGAAATAAGGAAATGAATAAAAAGAAATTCTACTAAAGAAAAAGAGACAGAAATAATAAAGGGGAATATAAAGAAAGAAAGAACGAAAGAAAAAAGTAGTAAGAAAATAAGGAATAAAATATATTAGAAAGAGAGAGCGAAAGGAAAGAAATATATTTTTTATGGAAATCACTCCAGACAAGGCATGAAGCCACTTGATGTAAGGAGCTAACAAGAACGAAATATGATTGTCGCAAAGACAGGAGATGCCTATTGGCCTTAGTCTTGACAAGACCAAGGCTATATGTAGGAGGAAAACAGTCAGTAGGAAGAGAGTTCCACAAGCATGCAGTTATTGGAAAGAAGCCACTGGAATAGGAAGCTGTATTAGAATGAGGTATCAAAACAGCGAATTGATGAAGACCACTAGATCAATGAGCTGGAACAAGAGAAGCAGAAAATAGATCACACAATTCCGAAGAACACATGCCATAATAGTATTTATAGAAAAGGGTGCAGAGAATAAGAAAGGGTGGGGGACAATCTAATTACAGATACGTTTCTAAACCTTATCAAGAACCCTCAAATTTGGCAGAGATTCACCAGCTCAAATATGACAACAGTACTCAATACATGGTCTAATAGTAGATTTGTAGAGATAAAGTCTCAGGTGTGAGAAAGTGTTTGTGACGATAGAGAGAACCGACTTTATGAGAAGCAGAAAGAGCAATGGGTCTAATATATGAACCCCAAGAAAGATTTGACGAGAAAAAAAGACTAAGAAGTTTTAGAGTCGATTTCTCCTCAAGGGCAGAGAAATCCATGAGAATCTCATGAAGAAAAGGGGCACGTCTACGATTGAAAGATACGAGCTGAGTCTTAACTGTATTAAACGAAACAAGCCATTTCTTACCCCAATTCACAACTAAACCCAGGCCAACTTCTAGATCATCTGTATATTTCAACTTATTCGGGAGAGATGGGCGAGAAGCAACACCAGAATAGAAAGTGGAATCATCAGCATAGAATTTAATTTTCTGAATAATATTCTCTGGAAAATCATTGATATAGAGAAGAACCCGTGTTGGGCCTAGAATAGAGACCTGAGGAACACCAGAATTGATAGGAACAGAGAATGAAAGGACACCATCCAAAGTTACTCGAAAGCTTCGATCAGAAAAAAAAAACCCTGTAGTATATTAGTTCCCTCTCCGTTAGCCGTAGAGATATGCACAGGGGTTAGTTCCAACGTAACACTATTTACTGCAGAGCGCGATAAAATTGAAATACTGACCCCTGTATTTCTAATAAAATGTATTTTAGTTGCTCCTATTTCAGCAGTAATTTATAATAATGGCGAACCTGAGGAAGCAAGCGCAGTCTGCCTTTTTAGTTTTCCGAATCGCTAGGACTGAGGGATGAAGGACGAGAGTTAGGAGATATTTGTACCTTTTTTCTTCGGCCATCTACACCATGGTTTACACATCCGGGTCTGTTCTGCAAAAGAGAGATGAGCTCTACAGACATTTCGTCTTTGTTTTTTTACTATAAGGACGTAAACCCATGGGAGTCGTTTCGATATCCTGACTCGGCTGTCTATTGTGGTAGCCTGTCCGAGTTTGGTTGTCAGTCACTCGAAATGCTGATGCATTCTTTATTAATGGCATTAGGTTGCGGGACGATCGGACCAACTATACTAACCGCATTTCAGTGTGGGTTGCTATTACTGGTGCTATCTTATGAGAAACAGACCGGATAAATTTATGTATGCCTATTTCCTCACTGGCTTCTATCCTACTCGCTATAGTCATCATCTCTCGGAGGTATTACGATGGGCGGCCAGCTAGTATGATGGTCCTCATTAATTTCTCCAGGAGTTCAGGTTTGGTTTTCTCATACGCAGACAATACTGACTCCTTTAATTTACAGTAGTCGCGTGAATTTAAGACTGATGATGTTATGTTAGTTACCACATCAGGCGGAAGTGCGCTAATGACGGTATAGAACTTTGTGTCATCCGCCGTTCTATGCCTGAGGTGAAACTAAGTTTAGATTATTGAAAACCACCCTGCAACACTAGTTTCAATAAACTGTGGTGGCTTGACACTAACAACATGTTGCACTTCTATATTCTTCTAAAAAATAATTGTGTTACACCCTACAAGTGACAAAATTAAAAGAAGCTATACGAGAAAAGCAATAGTAAACAGTCAGAAAAATATAGACATGGAAAGAAGTAGGAACTCATCGTCACATGATTTCTTCTCTCTCTCTCTCTTTCTCTCTCTCTCTCTCTCTCTCTCTCTCTCTCTCTCTCTCTCTCTCTTTCTCTCTCGTTTTTTATGAAAGTTCTTGCATATCAGAAGATTTCTTTTTCTTTGTTTGTTAATAAGTGTTCTCGCTTCGCCTCGAAAGTTGTGTTTTTGTTGCTTCGCCCCGAAAGTTTTTGTTGCTTCGTAAAATCACACACAAATGGTTTGTTTTTTTTGGTTTTTGTGTAAAGTATCGTTTTGTTTGTATGTTTGCTTGTTTATTTATTATTTATTTTTACACACACACACTTTTGTATATATATATATATATATATATATATATATTTAAGTAAATATTAATTATTTTTACCTACAGACATCGATGTTACATGCTTATGCAGTCTTCAGTGTAGCGATGTTAATTCATGTCGGTCGGAGGGCTTGAACCCGGTTTTTACAATCGCCAGTGATTTGCAGTCGGGTGCCGTTCCCCTATGTGTGTGTGTGTGTGTGTGTGTGTGTGTGTGTGTGTGTGTGTGTGTGTTGTAAGCTGTTTCCGTTTCCTTTCGAACTATTATTATCATCATTATGATTTTTTACTATATATATATATATATTTATATATATATATATATATATATATATATATATATATATATATATATATATATATATATATAATATGCGTGTTTTGCGTTTGATGATAGTATCAGAAAGTTGTTTGCATGTGTCACGTCAAAGTTCACCAATTTGTGGTGTATTGGTTCCCAGCTTTGGAATGGGTATTTTAGACGACGGTACCATCTTTCAGCATTGCCAAGCACCACACTAACAATTAATATATGTCTAGCTAAATTGGCGAATGAACTGGCTCGATGAAAACATATATGTTTGGAATGGATCACAATTTAGCAAGTGCTAAATTTCAACAATAGAATTTTGTTAATAAAAAAGGAGAAAATCTAAGTTAAAGAATAAACATTTGTATAACAAAAATTTTACAAAGATGTAAAATATAAAAGACCAAAATTTGTTGATGGTTGAAAAGTTCGCAAAATAGGAAAGATAACACTAGCGTTCAATTGCTTTTCAAGTTCGTTGTGCGTGCGTGTGTGTTTACCGTTTATCGGAAGGACAGCAGTCGTGCTTAGTGGGTTCTTTTTGGCTTGGTACTTCAAGTCGATGTTTCTAGGGCGGGTGGTAGTTGTTGATGAGAGTCGAGACGCGTCTTCTGTCGCCAGAAAGAACTCTGCTTTTCTTGACCAGTTCGCTGTTCTATAAGTGTTTCATTTCACACCTACTTGTTACCTTCAGATTGCAAAACACGTGTGAACTCTTTTCACTGAGTTCACACTCTGCGCCAAAATCTGTATGCACTTATCTTATTAGCACATTACCTGGGTGATTCCCTCTTTCCGTTGTGGTCGGTAAATACATCTGAAGAATGCGGAGGGTACAACGGTCGAAACGTTTCCAACATGGCGGCAACCAAGATACGGACAATACAACAACATTACATTTCAGAATTCTTTAGATGAGGATTTATAATTCTGATTATCTAGATTATTCAGACTACTATCCTCTTCTTAGTTGTTATATTCACTACTTTCCCGCCAATGTAACCTCCGACTTTTTTAGGTGCATGTTTTTCAAACTTTGAAACTTTCTAGTCGATCTTGGGAAACTTTATGCATAACTGAACTTATATTGTTGATAGCAGTTGGTCGGACTATAACTGAGCTTTCATAGCTAAAATTATTGTGATACTATAGACTGCCTCTCCCTCACCGTAAAAATATTGTTATATTCTGCTTACCTTCCTTTGGGTAGCCGTGTTTCGTCTTTTTGTTCTGTGTGTCTCGGGCTCTGAACGATAACACTGGACGCTGTTTTAGTTTTAAGACGTTTTATTTATACAAAAAACAGATGACACAGTTTGTGTGGTTTGTACGTGGGAGAGAGAAGAAGGGAATTACTCGGGGGAGGATTTATCGTCCAACAGCTGGACCAGTTTGATGGCCACATTGTGCATCGGTCCCTGCTGCTGCAGAGACCCTCGCTTCGCACGTCCTTCTTTCTTGGTGGTCAGGAACAAGAGACCAAAACAACCTCTAACGAGCGTGATGTGAATGGTCTTGGCAGGAGAAGAGTATGCGTGGACGACAGCGAATGATCACGACGTGCAGATCGATGAAAGGCCTCAGTTAAGTCTTAGCTGATCTCCTGAGCTTGAAAGATGGGAATAGAGTTCAAAAGTAGTGACTCCAACGACGGGATCCCAACGACACACACACACCAGAGGTGTTCAACTAGACAAGTCTACGCAACGTATATATCGGTGTCTGCGTTGTTATTTACTTTGAATGCAAATTGGAAACCGTGCTTCGTGCTCGCTCGGCGATTGCTAATGCTAGAATCGACACGACTAGAATAAGAATATGAAGAAAACTTTGTTTCAGAATTTCTAGAAAATATGGAAAACTTTGCGTGCAAAACATTGCTATACGATATCTAGGAAATAGCGAAAACTTTGCGTACAAACCGTTTTTTAAGAATTTCTAGAAAATAGCAAGCCATTTGCGTGCCAAAAGTTTTAGGATTTCTCGAAAATAGTGCAAAGTTAGCATGTAAACCTTTGCTTTAAGATTTCTCAAAAGTAGCAACAGTTTTATGTCTCCATTTTTACACGCAAAAATGCCTCTACTTCTAGCAATCCTTAAACAGCCCCATATATCTCAGTAACCAAGACCAGGACTATGTCAAATCATGACAAATTATGACAAAGTCACAACAGGAATAAAGTCTCATAATGTATTTCAATGTCACTCTGCTTGAATTTCTGATTAAAGCGACTCATTATTTGTATCTATGCAAGCAAAATATCTTAACAGATATGTCAAAGTCTATGAATGTGCGAATGAAATCACAGAGAATATAAAGCGGTAGTGGTTGTGACCGAACAGATTACTGATACGTCTAGTGAGATTTTAAACTTAAGCCTGACAGACAAACGAAAATGAGATTTTAATCTTAAGCGTGACAGACCAACGAAAATACTATTTTAAATTCAAGCGTGATAGACCGACCGATGGATAGACTGAAATACGACGTATTCTTGATTTTCATATTTGAAAAAATCTGTTTCATTCTTTCTAATTAGCTGTAATTTGTAATTAACTGAACATGTCACCCATCTCATGCTTAGCTATCTTCGTATTTCTCTCACCACCGCTTACTCTATGTAGATTCAACCGCTCTCTAATATTTCTTATGTCTCTGTGAACCTTTACAGAAAAAGCGAATCTCTTTTATCAGCGTCGCCATTTAATTTACATGCGTGTGTCTGTACACATCACAAAAAACGTATGTAAATTAGATGGAAAATAATAACTCTATGTAATACTATATTATCCATAACGATAAGATGTGTATTACTATTTTTAGTTACGCAAGAGAATGTCTTAACAGATATGTTAGAGTTTATGATTTTTCGAATCAAATCAAAGTAGAATAAATAGAGGTTCTGGATAAATATAGGAAATTTTTAACTTAAGCGTGACAGACCAACGGATATACTATTTCAACCTCAAGTGTGACAGACTGACCGATGGATAGACTAAAATACTACGTGTTCTAGATTGAGCTATGTGTCAAAATCTGTTTCAATCGTTCTAATTAGTCGTAATTTGTAATTAAACTGAACAAGGAAGGAAACGTGAAAGGGGGTTCTTAAGATTCGCCTATTCAATCTGCGCATTTAGTGATGAAAATGCTATTTCAAACTTGAAAGACGATTTAGACGCGTGGGCGCGCCTTCTTAATATGTCGTCTGTTTCTTCGCCCGCGAACGCGTTTGTTATTGGTATGTGTTATTCCTTTTAAGTGGGTCACGTGATCTAGAATCGTGTCGTTGGTTGAGCTGTCTGAACGCAAACGTCTGCTCTGTAACAAGTCGGCAAAAAAATGGCGAGTCACATGCTGGGCATAAAATGGCTGTCGTGTTTTTCTTTCTTCTTATTTACTTGGTTCGTCTTCTTTGTTTTTCTCGTTTGTTCAGACTAATTTCCAATATTTTGTTTGGATCTCTTTGGTCTTTCCTCGGATGTTTATTTTCCAGGACATTAAAATAACAACCAGAAAAACGGCAAACGGTTTAATTTCCCAAACGAATAACACACGGTGTAAATTAGCTCACAACGCTATGCAGTTCTAGGAAGGTTGCCACTGGGAGAATTTCAACTGTCAACCAATGGGTAGCCTCTGTGGCAACAACAAATGAAATACAGGACGAAATAGAGAATCGTCAAAAGAAAGAAAGAAAGAAGGAAAAAGAAGGAAAAAGACAGAAGGGAAGAAAGACAGAAAGAAAGAAGGAAAAAAGAAAGAGAAACAGAAAAAAGAATGGAAGGAAATAAAGAAAGAAGGAAAGAAAGCAAGGCAGAAAGAAAGAAGGAAGCAAATAAAAACGGAAGAAGCAAAGGGCAGAAAAGAAAGAAAGAAAAGAATTACGAAAGAAAGAAGAAAAAAAGGTTTAAAAAAGAAAGAAAAAAGAAAGAAAGAAGGAAAAAGAAAGAAAGAAAAAGAAAGAAAAAAGGAAGAAAAGGGAAAGAAATAAAGAGAGATAGAAAGAAAGACAGAAGGAAAGAAAGAAAGAAGGGAAGAAAGAAAAAAAGGGAAGAAAGAAAAAAGGGAAGAAAGAAAGAAGGGAAGAAAGCACTACAAAAAGAAAGACAGAAACAAATAAAAACGGAAGAAAGAAGGAAAATTAGGAAAAAAGAAAAAAATTAAGATGAAAGAAACAAAGAACGAAACAAAGAACGAAACAAAGAAAGAAAATAATAAAGAAAATTGTTAGACTTTGGGTGTACTTGCTGCACTTTGGCCAGAGTGCATGAAGGGATTTTCAAATATACCTTGGACGCTATTCAAAGAAGTATTTGTTTCTGATATTTTAATTTCTAGGTTGATGGCTGAGTAAAAGACCGTGGTTCAGATGAAGAATTCGAAGACTCTTCTTCCCGTGTGTCAAGTGACCATCATTTCAGGTCTCGACTTACACTGGTGGTATGGGTTTCGTCTTGAACATAAAAATAAACAAGGCCTCCTGCGACAGGTTCATCTGAGTGCATAACGACGTTTGGTAAAGAATCCGTCAGACCACACCGGCAGGTCCTAATTGGGTTAAAAGGTAGTATAGAGTTCTGAACATAATGAGATAAAAAAAAAATGTGTACAGCGATAAATATTATTTCCTGTTGTTGTTTTTGTTAAATATTAGTAAATTTGGGACAATTTCGAGTTAAAATCTAATTAGAAATATGAAGTGTAAGGAAAATGCCCTTTCAGCGCTTTCTTCATAGTCGCTACTCCAACACTTATTTGTCTCGACAAGATCCACATTGTTTTCCTGGAACTTGCCACATTTTTTGTAGCTTCTCGAAGAAACTCGTTGAACCTACTCTGCCATAACGCCTGCTCTGACCCTTCCTACTAACCACTGCTTCCACATCGCTGTCGCGATTCTCCAGCTCACATTTCACGGTCTTCAAAGTATTCAAGAAAAACACGGCTGCAGATAATATTTCCGATTTTTTATCCCACGCGAATCATCATGATACAGATCACTCCCTTCCAATATCCCGATACTTTCCAATCGTCCATTGTGTCCATCTCTCAAACCCACTAACAGTAAACAGAAACAGCTATGCGTTGCACTTTCCTGTTATTAAACACTTAAAACGGTTGTGAAATGCAATGATATAAAAAGAATATCAAACTTGTCTCGAACACTCTGTATTCTTAAATCGAAAACAATATTCCACGTTACTTCAACATGTAAAATCGAAAACAATATTCCACGTTACTTCAACATGTAAAATCGAAAACAATATTCCACGTTACTTCAACATGTAAAATCAAAAACAATATTCCACGTTACTTCAACATGTAAAATCGAAAACAATATTCCACGTTACTTCAACATGTAAAATCAAAAACAATATTCCACGTTACTTCAACATGTAAAATCGAAAACAATATTCCGCGTTACTTCAACATGTAAAATCGAAAACAATATTCCACGTTACTGCAACATGTAAAATCGAAAACTATATTCCACGTTATTTCAACATGTAAAATCGAAAACAATAGTCTACGTTACTGCAACATGTAAAATCGAAAACAATATTCCATGTTACTTCAACATGTAAAATCGAAAACAATATTCCACGTTACTTCAACATGTAAAATCAAAAACAATATTCCACGTTACTTCAACATGTAAAATCGAAAACAATATTCCACGTTACTTCAACATGTAAAATCGAAAACAATATTCCACGTTACTTCAACATGTAAAATCGAAAACAATATTCCACGTTACTTCAACATGTAAAATCGAAAACAATATTCCACGTTACTTCAACATGTAAAATCAAAAACAATATTCCACGTTACTTCAACATGTAAAATCGAAAACAATATTCCACGTTACTTCAACATGTAAAATCGAAAACAATATTCCACGTTACTTCAACATGTAAAATCGAAAACAATATTCCGCGTTACTTCAACATGTAAAATCGAAAACAATATTCCACGTTACTTCAACATGTAAAATCGAAAACAATATTCCACGTTACTGCAACATGTAAAATCGAAAACTATATTCCACGTTATTTCAACATGTAAAATCGAAAACAATAGTCTACGTTACTGCAACATGTAAAATCGAAAACAATATTCCATGTTACTTCAACATGTAAAATCGAAAACAATATTCCACGTTACTTCAACATGTAAAATCAAAAACAATATTCCACGTTACTTCAACATGTAAAATCGAAAACAATATTCCACGTTACTTCAACATGTAAAATCGAAAACAATATTCCACGTTACTTCAACATGTAAAATCGAAAACAATATTCCACGTTACTTCAACATGTAAAATCGAAAACAATATTCCACGTTACTTCAACATGTAAAATCGAAAACAATATTCCACGTTACTGCAACATGTAAAATCGAAAACTATATTCCACGTTATTTCAACATGTAAAATCGAAAACAATATTCCACGTTACTGCAACATGTAAAATCGAAAACAATATTCCACGTTACTGCAACATGTAAAATCGAAAACAATATTCCACGTTACTTCAACATGTAAAATCGAAAACAATATTCCACGTTACTGCAACATGTAAAATCGAAAACAATATTCCACGTTACTGCAACATGTAAAATCGAAAACAATATTCCACGTTACTTCAACATGTAAAATCGAAAACAATATTCCATGTACTGCAACATGTAAAGTCGAAAACAATATTCCACGTTACTTCAACATGTAAAATCGAAAACAATATTCCACGTTACTTCAACATGTAAAATCGAAAACAATATTCCACATTACTTCAACATGTAAAATCGAAAACAATATTCCACGTTACTGCAACATGTAAAATCGAAAACAATATTCCACGTTACTTCAACATGTAAAATCGAAAACAATATTCCACGTTACAGCAACATGTAAAATCGAAAACTATATTCCACGTTACTTCAACATGTAAAATCGAAAACAATATTCAACGTTACTGCAACATGTAAAATCGAAAACAATATTCCACGTTACTTCAATATGTAAAATCGAAAACAATATTCCACGTTACTGCAACATGTAAAATCGAAAACAATATTCCACGTTATTTCAACATGTAAAATCGAAAACAATATTCCACGTTACTTCAACATGTAAAATCGAAAACAATATTCCACATTACTTCAACATGTAAAATCGAAAACAATATTCCACGTTACTTCAACATGTAAAATCGAAAACAATATTCCACGTTACTTCAACATGTAAAATCGAAAACAATATTCCACGTTACTGCAACATGTAAAATCGAAAACAATATTCCACGTTATTCAACATGTAAAATCGAAAACAATATTCCACGTTACTTCAACATGTAAAATCGAAAACAATATTCCACGTTACTGCAACATGTAAAATCGAAAACAATATTCCACGTTACTGCAACATGTAAAATCGAAAACAATATTTCACGTTACTTCAACATGTAAAATCTAAAACAATATTCCACATTACTGCAACATGTAAAATCGAAAACAATATTCCACGTTACTTAAACATGTAAAATCGAAAACAATATTCAACGTTACTGCAACATGTAAAATCGAAAACAATATTCCACGTTACTTCAACATGTAAAATCGAAAACAATATTCCACGTTACTGCAACATGTTAAATCGAAAACTATATTCCACGTTATTTCAACATGTAAAATCGAAAACAATATTCCACGTTACTTCAACATGTAAAATCGAAAACAATATTCCACGTTACTTCAACATGTAAAATCGAAAACAATATTCCACGTTACTTCAACATGTAAAATCGAAAACAATATTCCACGTTACTGCAACATGTAAAATCGAAAACAATATTCCACGTTACTTCAACATGTAAAATCGAAAACAATATTCCACGTTACTTCAACATGTAAAATCGAAAACAATATTCCACGTTACTACAACATGTAAAATCGAAAACAATATTCCACGTTACTGCAACATGTAAAATCGAAAACAATATTTCACGTTACTTCAACATGTAAAATCTAAAACAATATTCCACATTACTTCAACATGTAAAATCGAAAACAATATTCCACATTACTACAACATGTAAAATCGAAAACAATATTCCACGTTACTGCAACATGTAAAATCGAAAACAATATTCCACGTTACTTTAACATGTAAAATCGAAAACAATATTCCACGTTACTTCAACATGTTAAATCGAAAACAATATTCCACGTTACTTCAACATGTTAAATCGAAAACAATATTCCACGTTACTTTAACATGTAAAATCGAAAACAATATTCCACGTTACTTTAACATGTAAAATCGAAAACAATATTCCACGTTACTTCAACATGTTAAATCGAAAACAATATTCCACGTTACTTCAACATGTAAAACATTCACAACAAAATTCGTCAAGCTACAACCATAGGAAATAATTTTCCCTTCTTCCTTTGTGTACCTAAAACTTTACGGAACTTGTATGATCAGAGTTTCTTTCCAAACACTACTCGTCTGTGAAACACATTACCACGAGACTGCTTCCCAGCGGACAACAACATAGTCGTTTTCAAGTACATTGTTAATAAATTCTTGTTGAGCCGCCCTTTTAAATAATAAAATTCTTTCTAGTTCAACTATGCTTACTAACCCTAACCACGATTTGGTCTCACCGTCTATCTGAAAAACTCATTAACCCTTATCCTCGAGTGGCTGGTGTGCCTTGATAAGTTCGTTAGTTCTTAAATCATGCAACATATTACTTACAATGTAAACAATATAAGGTTATTTTGGTGTAGAGATGTTTAGCTGCGGGTGCACAGAGGTACCGAAATAATAGTACATTAACATTAGGAATTGTATTAATAGTAGTTTATTTTGGAAATTTTACCTTAAAACATGAAAGTAAGCACGTTTATATTGTGTTTAAATGTACAATTAAATTATTCAAAATAGTCGAATTTTACTGTTGAATAAATTGCTATTTTGCTATTTTTCGTTTTTCTTACTTTCATTTCTTACTTCTTATTTTATATTTCAAATTTTTTATATGTGATAGATGTTGTTTCTACAGCACTTAACGTTTTTAAATATTTTTATTATAAAATTTTTTCATTTTTCTTATATTTTAACTTAAAATATCTTATTTTTTTTTAATTATTTTATTTCTTTTTAAAAATTCGTTCCATGACTTTTCTTAGTCCCTATTTTTCTAATCAATTTCTATTTTGGTATTTTCTAGATTCCCCACATTTTATTATCTTTAATTTTAAATTATTGATTATGTTTTCATATTTTTAGTGTAGTTTTATTACACAGTATTAGTATTACTCAATATCCTATTGCACAGTATTAATTCCTCCACCAATCTACTTTAGGATAGAGGAAAGGAGATCTCCGAAAATACGTCTTTTCTGTTCTACAAACAGAACTCGAGAGAGTTTACTACTTCTGAATTTTTGTCACGTACTTCCTTTTTTACGTCACTAGCTGAGAACGACTTACGTTCTTTACTACGGAGTGTTTAGTAATTACATTAAATATTTTATGCTGATAAGCCGCAGTAACAGCGAAACACGTGTCCGTGTATAACTATTTTATTTCTCTCTCTCTCTCTCTCTCTATATATATATATATACATATATATATATATATATATATATATATATATATATATATATATATATATATATATATTTATATATATATTAGTGATGCATGTTTGGTTGAATACCACGGAATTTTCGCGTTTTAAATTTTCTTTAGTAATGGTTTCGACGCGGAGAGCAAGCTTTCGTGTCTCTGGTGGTAGCTGGTATAATATGGCTCCAAGGGCTCTTATTTCAGCTATCTCCAGCGCTTTCAGTCACCTTGATCGTCATCAGGAGTAGCTATTTTTTTCATAAGAGGCTTGTTGTCGGTTTTAAGCTTGCGGTTTTTACACTTTTCTCGAAAGTTTTGACAGAAGAAAATAAAGAGGAAAAGAAAAAGAAAGCGTGTGTGATTGAGTCTATTGTTTATTTTTGCATTTGTATATTTATTAATTTTGTTTAGATATATATTTTTTATATATTTATTTATTATTTTTAACATATTAGTGTACTGGTATCAAAAGCTACTTTGCTAATATTGGGTTGTTTCTTTATTATAAATATTGCTTCGACTATTTTTAGTCGATCTATGCAATTATTTTTATGTATGATTTTATTGTTAGTTGTTAGTATTTTTCATATTTCGACTGACTGTAGTGTTTTGTTGTGTGAAATGATGTGACGTTAAATGGCGGTGGTGTCGGATAAATTATATGTTAGACGCCTGAACAGAGCTGTTGTTGTGTGACCAATATAGGTACTATATATTTTTTCAGTTTTGTTTTAGGAAGACATTCCTCAAATGAGCATGTGAATTTATATATTACGTTATTTTGCTTAGGGTTGAGTTAATGGTGTTATTATTTTTATTATTAAATTAGACATTTTAAATTTTGTATAATATACTGTTAGTTTGATTTTCGTATGTTGTTCGATAGGTTTAGTGTATCGTTGTATTTGGTTAATTATTGTTTTTAAGTCAAGTTTATCATTAGGGTGCATTTGAGTTTTGTAGAATGGATGAAAAGTTACGTTTTTGTTGTGGCTTTTGTTCTTGTCATTTGCGTGTATGGAGTTTATATATAATTCCATGAAAATGCCAGTATACTGAAATCATATGCCCTTAATAGGGTTAAGATGAATATTCATATACGCTAAACACTAAATTTACAAAAGCAAAGAAATTCCCAAATTTTTACACTTTTATTGTCATTAAGGGTATGCGAGCACAACAGGGCTATGTATTTTACTGGTAGGAATTTTTCTTATAAAAAAATATAAACATTGTTACTATTTTAGCACTGTTAATATAAGCATTGCCAATAAACATTTTAACTGGTATTTTACTTACTTTTATAGTATCCTTATCAATCACGCCCAAGTGGAACCATTATTCATACGACACAAGCAGCATTGTTATGTATTAAGGAAAATGAAGGTATTCTTGTTGTATATAAGTCAATTTTTAGTTTCACACTTTAATTTATTAGAATTAACGACTTTCACCATTTATTTTTTATATATAAACGATTTTTACTGTATTTTTTCAACAATACAATAATTTTTTTTACAATTCAGATTGAAGATCCGCAAACAAGAATTTTAAATCTTATAAATTAAAAAAATGTAGACTGTAAACCTTGGTATTTTTCATTTCTCTGAAATTTTCGTTTTCTCTGAACTAAAAACAGTACTCTACGGCTCTAATATCACAAATATAGACAACAGAATGGCACTTTATTTCGGTTCTTACTTTGTAACTTTGCCTAAGGGTTCAACACGTAGCCTACAGCCAAAGTCTAACTTCTTAGTGGATCGACCTAGGCCCAGTCGATATTAGGTAGCTTCCCTAAGAACATCAAATCGATCAGAACGTTTGTCAATAAAAGAAGACGATGAGTTCCAGCCGAATTCCCTTCGGAAAAGCCTAAGAGATTTTGTATAAACGATTAATTCTTGTACGATGTTTTGCGCTGAAGAAAAATTCCTACCAGTAAAATACATAGCCCTGTTGTGCTCGCATGCCCTTAATGACAATAAAAGTGTAAAAATTTGGGAATTTCTTTGCTTTTGTAAATTTAGTGTTTAGCGTATATGAATGTTCATCTTAACCCTATTAAGGGCATATGATTTCAGTATACTGGCATTTTCATGGAATGTCACTACTTTTGTAAAGGCTATGCCTCAATACAATGCCTTCTCATAACTGATATAGTTGGTAGTTTGACTAATCAGTGTTTCTTCCAATATTCACAGGTAAATATTTTTTTTAATTATGATGAGTGTATATTTATTCATGATACAATTCAAACTAGAACACATTTTTTCACAGTTAATATATATACTTATATTAACTGTGAGTTAATCAACGTTGTTTTCTTTAATGCCTTCGTATTCCTATGGTAAAATGTAACATAGTTATGGGATTGAGTTATGTTTAAAAAAATGTTAGGTGTCGTTTAGAATTATGGTTTATTCTTGTAAAATCAGTACTTTTCTGAGCAAGAAACAAAAAAAAAGAAATTGACAAGAAGTTGATGAATTACCTGTATAAAACTGTTCTATGTGGCGCCCTGTAGGAATGGTAAATCAAAATAGGATCCCTTCCTCCCTGGAAACCGCCATATCTATATATTAATACGTTAATGTGTACGTACGTGTGTCATGCTCCTAAAGAAATTCAAAATAAACAACAAAGAAGTTGGACGGAGAGACTTGGAATCGAAACCGTAACATCTAGCTGAAAATCCGTTACATTACCACTGAGCTAACTAAATGAAGTCGTTAAGTAGATCAAAATTAAGACAGCCAGTATTATTTTTGGGTTTTTTTTTACTAACATTAAGCACTGTTTGTTTTTTGTTTTTTCAGTGAAACACAGAGAGCGCGTACGAAAGAAAGAGAGTGTGTATGTTCGTAAGAGAGTGATAGAGAGAAAATATAGAGAGAGACTAAACGTAATTGAAAAGTGAAAATTCAAGAAAAACAAATAAATAAATCGTAAAAAGTTATTAAAAATATGTAACAAAAACGAAAGGGACGAAAGTAACAAGTACAGTTTCGTTTTCTTTTGGTAAGCCTGCCAGTTTTTACGGTATATCAACCCATTTTAGTAGAGTGTCCATCGTACACACGTTATTTGAATGCAAATTATTATTTTTAAAAAGTATTTCACTCTTATCCGGAGGGTTGCTCATGATAAAGCAAGCGTAACTTACTAACAAATAGAGGGTGCTTTGTTACATTGGGACCCGCACTCACTTTGACCCCGTCGTTACGGTTAGGTTCAGTGGAGTATGCGTAAGACAGTGAAAGAGTGGATGCATTGTGTCTGTGTGTGCGTTGGTTCAACATAATGGTCATTTTTAAGGTTTTTTGAAATTTTCTTGAAAACTAAGGTATATGGTAAACTGAAATTTAAATGCCCTCAACTAGACCCTATAACCTCTATATCTGCCAAAAATCAGCTGAATCTATCAAATAGTTGATGAGATATAGGGTGGCACATACGTACGTACGAACACACGGATAATACAAAATCATGCCTGACCTTTCTGGATCTCTGGGTTGCCTTGACTAATGATGCTGAAATTCTACACACTTATAGAACCTATAAAAAAATTGTGCAAAGGTTTAACTAATTTGGTTTATTGGTTTTTGAGTCATGATTGATCAAAGAAATGAGATTTCCAGCATAGGCCATTTTTTATGTCTATTAAAGGATAGAGCGCTCTCGCGCCTCGCTTAATTCGCATATTCCGCTTCATTTCAAATGATACTTCGGCCTACATTATAAATAATAATAATGCTTGATTTACTACTTCATTTCTGTTAATTATTACAACTAATATTTCATATAACATAGTACAATTAATATAATCTAATGAACACTTTTCATAGGAAGTGCCTGGATTTGCGTGTGTGCGCTATTAGTTGAACAAAAAAGAAAAAAATAGATAAGGAGATACATAGTGAGAGAGGGGGGGAGAGAGTGACGGGGGAATCGTTTCGCACATAATTGGTTGCGTTTCGTTACAGAGCAAAATTAAACCTTCGCTTTTAAGTCTTTAAACTGCCGACTTTTATACTTTTCTTCACAGAACTGAAAGAAAATCTTCTTCAACTATTTCATGTCGGATAGGACTGCAGTTAGATATTAATGACCCAAATGATATCATCTACTATATAACTAGCGGGGCTACCCGGCGTTGCTCAGGGTCATAAAAACATATAATTGAAGAAAAATCGCATGTGTAACATCTTTATATTCCTACTTCTATTTCTCTCCCTCTCTCTATAGCCGTCTCTTTATATTTCTACCTTTCAGTTCCCTAGTCACCCCATTTCACCGCTACTTTCTCATTTTGCCTTTTGCAAAAGGTGTTTCTTCCCCACCATTCCTCCTACGTTGCCTAGGGCAATAGTATGATCTATTTCTATAAAAAGTACCACCTCTGTCTGCGACTTCTATATAGGTACTTATCTCCGCCCCGGTGTTCATACTATATACGTATCTATCGCCACCCCGGTGCGAATGCTAAATACGTACCTATTGCCGCCCCGGTGTGCATACTACATAAGTACCTATCGCTGCCCCAGTGCGAATACTAAATATGTACATATCGCCGCCCCGGTGAGAATGCTAAATACGTACCTATCGTCGCTCCGGTGTGAATGCTAAGTACGTACCTTTCGCCACCCCGGTGTGCGTGCTATATACGTACCTATCGCCGCCCCAGTTCGCGTGCTATATACGTACCGATCGCTGCCCCGAAACGCATGCTAAATACATACCTATCACTGCCCCGGTGCGCATGCTATATGCGTACTTATTGCCACCCGTGTCCACAAGCTGTATACGTACCTATCGCCCCTCTTGAATGCTAAATACGTACATATCGCCGCCCCGGTGCGAATGCTAAATACGTACATATTGCTGCACCGGTGTGCATACTATATAAGTACCTATCGCTGCCCCAGTGCGAATACTAAATATGTACATATTGCTGCCCCGGTGCGAATGCTAAATACGTACCTATCGCCGCCCCGGTGCGCGTGCTATATACGTACCTGTCGCAACCCCGGTGCGAATGCTAAATACGTACCTATCACCTCCCCGGTGCGCGGGCTATATACGTACCGATCGCAACCCCAGCACGCGTGCTATATACGTACTTATTGCCACCCCTGTGCACATGCTATATATGTACCTATCGTCACCCCTATGCACTACTATATACGTACCTATTCCCACCCCCCTTGCACATATTATATATATACCTATCGCCGCCCCGGTGCGCATATTATATTCATACCTATCGTGGCTCTGGTGCGCATACTACATACTTACCTATCTCTGCAAGGGTGCACATACTATATATGTACCTATCTCTAGCCAGTTCGCATCCATAAGAACTCATATTAATGTGCACCTGTCGTGTCAGAAAAACAAAATAGTGTTCATTCATGTAGTGTCACTATCATAAATGGAAATATTTTTAGGTTAAAAAAAGAAAGAAAAAAATTTTTGGGGCCCCCCTAATTTGTTTTTTGTATCCTCCTCCATACATAGAAATATTTTTAATAAAAAAAAATTGTTTTAATTTTTTTTCAACACCCCCAATTTTTTTTTACTCTCCACATTCATAGAAATATTTTTAATTAAAAAGAAAAACAAAAATGTTGCCCCCCCCCCAAAAAAAATGTGTTACCTTCCTTCATACATAGAAATATTTTGACTTTAAAAAAGAAAAAAATTGTTTTATCCCCACCCACCCCAAATTTTTTTTCATCCTCTCCCATACATATAAATATTTTTAATTAAAAAAAAAAAATTACCCCCCCTCAAATTTTTTTTTATCCTCCCCTATACATAGGAATATTTTTAATGCAAAATAAAAAAATAAAATTGTTGACCCCCACCAAAAAAAAAAAAAATTAACCTCCCCCATAGATAGAAATATTTTTAATTTAAAAAGAAAAAAAAAATTTACCCCCCACCCCCCAAAAAAATTTGTTTCATCCTTCCCCATATATATAAATATTAGAACCACCCCTGGTCCCTATACTGCAGAAGCACCCATTTTCCCTATTCTGCAGAAGCTTCCGGGTCCTATATTGTAGAAACACCCCTGGTGCTGGGTCCTATACTGTAGAAGCACCCCTGGCCCCTATATTGCATAAACACCCATGGTCCCTATTCTGCACAAGCCTCCGGGGTCTATATTGTAGAAGCACCAGAAGCACCCCCTTACTGATCACCCCTCCTTTTCATCTGCACAGTAGCTCTATCTAGGACATTGATCACTTTTCTCCCGGACAACGCCGAGTACTTCGAAAATCAAGGAGGCATCCAGAGCACTATTAATATCACTCTTACTGATTTCTCCTCCTTTTCATCTGCACAATAGCCCGAAAAGAAGTGTATATGCTGTTAAAATATTATACAAATTTATCACTACAGTAGCTCTATCTAGGATATTGAGCACTATTCTCCCTGACAACGCTAAGTACTTAAAAAATTAAGGAGGCATCCAGAGCACTACTAAAATCACTCTTACTGATTCCCCTCCTGTTCATCTGCAAAATATTCCGAATAGAAGCGTAAATCGTGTTAAAATATCATACAAATCTATGACTACAGCAGCTCTATCTAGGATATTGAGCACTTTTCTCCCGGACTACGCCGAGTACTTAAAAAATAAAGGAAGCATCTAGAGCACTACCAAAATCAATCTTACTAATTCCCCCTCATATCTATGTGTACAATAGTCTGAAAAGAAACGTAGATGGCGTTAAAATATTATACAAACATATCACTACAGTAGCTCTATCTAAGATATTGAGCACTTTTCTCCTGGACAACGCCGAGTACTTAGAAAATCAAGGAGGCATCCAAAGCACTACTAAAATCACTCTTACTGATTTCCCCTTATTTACATGTGCACAATAGTCCGAAGAGAAACGTAGATGGTGTTAAAATATTATACAAACTTATCACTATAGTAGCTCTATCTAGGATATTGAGAACTTTTCTCCTGGACAATGCCGAGTACTTAGAAAATCAAGGAGGAATCCAGAGCACTACTAAAATCGTAGCCTTCCTATGACGTTATTGATACATCCGAACTGAAGTTATGGTATGACTGATGCAACCAGACAGAATTTAGGGCAAAACCGGGTACATCCGGCAAGGGATTATGGGACGTTTTCAGTGACTCAGCATTTTTATCAGATTACTACATAAATACGTTAGATAATAAGGTTTTTTGGAATTTTCTGGAAAACTAGGATATATGGTAAACTGAAATTTAAATGCCATCAACTAGACCCTAGAACCTCTATATCTGCCAAAAATCAGCTGAATCCATCAAATAGTTGATGAGATACAGGGTGGCACACACGTACGTACGTACACACGGATAACACAAAATCACTCCTGACCTTTCTGGATCTCTGGGTTGCCTTGACTAATGATGATGAAATTTTACACACTTATAGAACCTATCAAATGAAAATTGTGTGCAAAGTTTTAAATAATTTGGTTTATTGGTTTTTGAGTTATGACTGATCAAAGAAATGAGATTTCTAGCATAGGTCGTTTTTGAAGTCTATTAAGGGATAGAGCGCTATCGCGCCTCCCTTGATTGGTCCCCGATTTATAAAATCGGGGTACTTATGTTTTGAGGCATGTCCGTCCGTCCGTCCGGATTTTTCTCCGCAACCATCCATTGAATTTCTCTGAAATTTTGCATGAAGTTGTAACTTTGGTCAGGTTAGAAAGTGACATGCTCCGATTTTTGAAAAAAATCTGGTTAGCCCCCCAGAGGGTCAAAAGGCCACGAAATGGCAAAAAAAACGACATTTTTTGCCCCATAACTTTTCATCCATCCATTCAATTTCTCTGAAACTTGGCCAAAATGTGGAGGTAATTGTTCCTAATAGAAAATAAGTATCGCTGACTTTGGAAAAAATCTGGTTCGCGCCATCAGGGGGTCAAAAGCCCCCAAAATGGCAAAAAATGACCCTTTTCTCCCATAACGTTCGATCCATCCGTTCAATTTTTCTGAAACTTGGCCAAAATGTAGAGGCAATTGTTCTGGATATAAAATGAGCATCCTTGACCTCAGAAAAATTCTGGTTCGCGCCCCCAGGGGATCAAAGGGGGTAAAAAATGCCCCAAATTGCCCAAATTTATTGTTGCATTTTACACTCGCCACATCGAGTCACATGCGCGGCTGTTTTATTTGTTGATCGACTATTCTACTGGGGAAATTGTTATTGATTAGTGTTTGTTTTATGTTGGCTAGTTCTTTATAAAATATTTTTCTAGATGAGGATATAGTTGTGCGCGATAGACGAGGGTTTTTATAAGGGCTATTTTATATTTTTGTGGACATTCACTGTGATAGTTAAGAGGGCTTATTTGTTGTTTTTTTTATATGTTGATGTCGTGTATTGCGAGGGTCAAGTACACACCACCAATGTCCAAATAAACTCCTTAACAGCGTCAAATACCCAATTGAGCAGGGAATCTTTTGGTTCTTCTCAGAACTAGTTTCACAACGCACAGAACAGCAGCTGGCTACTCTGCAGTGCATACGATGCCCCTCGAGTCATGAAGATCAAGTTCTCTCAAACTCCGAGAGTCTTTAGGTGTGTTTCCGGCGAAGGCATGCGATGCCACCCTACATCTTCGAAAAGTGACAGACTTGATGTCGTGTATTGCGAGGGTCAAGTACACACCACCAATGCCCAAATAAACTCCTTAACAGCGTCAAATACCCAGTTGAGCAGGGAATCCTTTGGTTCTTCTCAGAACTAGTTTCACAACGCACAGAACAGCAGCTGGCTACTCTGCAGTGCATACGATGCCCCTCGAGTCATGAAGATCAAGTTCTCTCAAACTCCGAGAGTCTTTAGGTGTGTTTCCGGCGAAGGCATGCGATGCCACCCTACATCTTCGAAAAGTGACAGACTCAATTCAGGTGGCTATATTGAGTTACTATCCAATGTTCTCAGGCGTTGGGTGGAAAGTGTGGCTGCGGAAAACGATATGTAAGGCAGCAAAACTCAGTTTCGTGTCATACTTCCGGGAAACCTAGAAAGTGGCTGTTTGAGAACTTCCACGACTTCACCAGTCCTAACATTCCTCCCAATTCGCCTGATTGCAACCCATGGACTTATATGTGTAGGCACAATTGAGAAAAATACCAAGCGTGCCGCTTGCAACATGAAGGACGAGCTGATTGCCAAGATCAAACCGATGTTCACGACGCAATGATAGTCGCGTGCGCTAGGTCCTGCCTGTAAGCCGTTGTGAGGATTAGGGCGGCTTCTCGAAGTCAGCTATATTTTGCAAAAGATCCTTTAATATATACAGTTCGGATTGTGGGAATACATCAATTATTAGTTAAGATATGGTGTTTTCTCTTTTCTTTCCAAAAAGGCTCAAATGTGTATTGAACACCCTGTCTATTTTGTATCTGATGAATATATGTTTACTCGGTTTGGCTTGTTCATGCGTTTAATTATTAATTCCTTTTTTTTTTTTATTATTATTCAGCAGTTTTTAGAATTTTAAATAATACTATACATAATAGTTAATTAGTGCAAGATTGCAACATTTTTAACGAACTTAAATGTATTAAAAATTTGCTAGACATGTAATACTATGTTTAGTTATTTTACTGGGGATAATTTGGTTATTATTCTTCAAATAAAACTAAAACTTAACCTGAAATAACAGAGTTATCTAATTTTTTGTTTTAATTTGCGGAGGACAAAAGAGCGCACTTTTCACTATAGCGAGCGTACGTTAGAAATATTCCTAATACAATATTCCTAATATTCCTAATACAAAAAAAAAGGTGTGTGTTTGTATATCTTAGGGCGGGGTGATATTGATTCGTAGTGACAAGTAATATTAGGAAACCACTGATTTAAATCAACACAATAATTAATAGCATAAAATTAGAAATTCAAGGGAGGAAACTTTTACATGAGTAGTCTCCCTTGTAAGCAGAATATTTGTCTCAAATTCGCTGATATTAAGCCATTGAAATTTAAAATATCGTCGATTTCATTAATCATTTTTGAATTTTAAATCAAAACGATATGTAAAATTAAGGACGTCCTCAGATCGCTAAAACAATCGGTCACAAAATTAGATGGCAAGAAAATAAATTTTCTGAAGATCCTGCTGCGCCAAATCAGAATTCGAAATATACATGATCGGGTTAAGACTTATATTTTATTATATATTTTGTATTTGAATTTCCATGGAAGTGAGTGATGGGCCTAATGAATACTGTCGTGGACGAGTAAATCTCGTCAGCGGAGTGCAAATCGTATCAGACCTGTGTGGAGTATGTGACTACGATCCTTTGCGCTCTAATACTGTTAGGTAAGGTAGTCACCTTCAATTTCCCTCTAGCTGTGGTTGAAATAACAACTTGTGTTAAATTAATTGTATACAATGAATTGTTTACAAGGAATCGTTTACAACAGATATAAACATCACCTAAGGGATTAAATTGCTATTAAAAATACAAACCAAAGTAAACCATATCTTTGTTGGTAATATTAATTAACTCGCGAATTCCGTAGTAACTAATTAAAATTAATTAAATAAAATAGGTTTTATTTTCATGTACTGTTATATAATTTATTAATTACGTTCTATTTAATTTATTTTTATATACCTTTTGCTGTAATTTTGCAGTTTGGCGGTTTTTATCCCTGGTGTGAAACAAGCTAACAAAGATACTAGGCATAGAAATTTCATTTTCATTAAAAAAAAAAAAATGTGTTTTTTTTTACTGGCGGCAAAAAGAATTATTTCCCTTGGAAAGAAATCGCACATGGCAGAGTGATTCCCCCTTGGTTCAATAAATTGTTTTGAACCATTAATACCAAATTTATACTTTTTGATAAAATCATGAAGAACGACTATTACAGTAACAATAAGGTAAATTTTGTATTAAAATACGCATCAGTTAAAGTTAAGTATTGTTTTTAATCTTAAAAATCATAAATCACAATTTACGACATACAAAATATATCGAGCACAAAATATTTTTAATATGTTTTAAATTCTTTCTTGGTTAAATTCTGAGCTAAGGATTGCATAAACTATTTACAATACTAATTTTGATTTCCTCGTTTAGAATATTACCCGCGTATGTGTTGAAATTGTGCATACTTTTGGAAAGAGTAGTGTATTAACATGACGTCAGAAATTACAGAAAATCGCGAAAATTGAAAATGGAAAGAAAGTTGATTTCTATAATTTGGATGATTTAGAGAGATGGGTTTATGGAGAAGATCATGAGGTGTCACAATCTACCATAAAAAATGCTTTTTTTTTAGTTAATTCATTTTTTCTAGTTATTTTTTTAATAGTTGAATATTTTTTCTAGTTAATTTTTTGTTTACTTATATTTTTTGCTAGTTATTTTGGGGGGACATTTTGCCCAAGTGACGTCAATGTATAGGAGATAACTCTATTGTACTGACGAAAAAAGTGATTTCAATTTTTAAAACAACATATCTATTATTCTATTGATTAAATTAGGGAGAAAAAATATTATTATTAAATTAAATTAGGAAAACAGTAACTTCTTATCGGCTATGTAAAAAAAATGTTTTGGTTTTTTTTATTTAAATTAGGTAAACATCTTTTTCAGTGACTATTGAAATTTAAAATATTGTCGATTTCATTAATCACTTTTTGAATTTTAAATCAAAACGATATGTTGAATTTAGGACGTCCTCAAATCGCTAAAACAATTTATTGTGGACCATATATTGACTACCGTTGAAATTAGACTTTTACTTCACTGGTTCCAAACGTAATGGAAAACGAGGTCCACTTCACAGCTTTACTGGGTTTGATAGGTAATTCTAGCGCATGTGAAATACCCAGAGCTTTGACAAAAAAAAAAGAAAGAAAACTTATAGATGGATACCAGTGGAGATGCCGTCAATGTCAGTCATTACATAGCATACGTAAAGGATTTTTTTTTTTAAACAAAGCCGTTAGCAAATAAAACAGCTAATAATGTTATTGTTCTGTTGAAGCACTGATATGAAACAACACACAATTCAAAAGAAAATCAGCGTTGCATCGGACACCATAGTAGTGTGAACGCAATTCATCCGAGACGTCTGTGAACAAGACATTGTAAACAATCTGATAATGCTTGGGGTTTCGATGAAAACAATAGGGCTGAAGAAGTTGAAATAGATCAATGTTTCTTCTTCAAGAGAAGCCTGTTCAGCAATAGTGCTTGAGTGTTCGAAGCTGTGAAAACAGTGATTAACAAATGAGACATAACCACAGTAAAGTAGTAATTCGCTTCTGGATTTTTCCTGGAACACGGATAATATCTGATAAATGAGCTGCATACGAAGGTCTGGAACATTTAAAAAATGGCAGATATCAACGTGGAAGTCGAGCTAAACTTCGTCGAATCTAATGATGACACATGCAAACCATTCAAAATTTGTTTAATAATTTATTCAATGTTTTTAATTTTCGATTCATTATCCCCAACCCTCTTTTGAAACGTATAAAATAATTAACATTGAAATTTATGTTTTTAATTCTTAACGATTAATTATAGATTAACGATTAAATCAGATAGATGAAAACCACTTTTTCATTTTTAAATGAAAATCTGTCATAAGATTCTGCAGACAGCAGAGAACAGTCGCTGTAACCACATAGATGAAAATCACACAAGAAAAGAGAAAAATGCTGCTTTTTTTTGCAGTGCAGTCGTCCCTCTGGTGAGGATGAATCGGGTTGTTTAAGGGCTTAGTCTCAATAGATCGCAGTGTTGTTACTGCTCTACAAAGTGTGGCACCCAAGCCTGAAGTAAAGTATTTGTCCTGTCCGTGCACATCGCCACATAAACGACAATGACGACCTGCCAGCAGCCCAAATAATGCTGACAAAGGCCACCACCAAAGGCTGATGCTTGTAGTAGTGTAGGAGTGGTTAAGTGCGTCGTCGACCACATACTACATACTGCTCAGTGATTAAACACGCCCCCGGTGGGGATGCAGGACCTCTGGCATCAGCCAGGGATGCCCTGCCGGCCTGACGCCTACAATCACCGAGTGAAGTGTGTGTCCTACCGTATACATTTTACAAAGAATTTGGTGTAACAAGCTTAAAAACTGGTGTATCTACTCATCTGAGACTTGGTTGATGTTCTTGGCCTTTTGGCTAAGATCAAAGTGTAGTATCTGTTCTGATGGATACTGCACCCCATAGACTGGTATTGTCTTGGCCTTCGGGGCTTGATTTACGCCGGTCTATGGGTCTGTCCTGTGCAGTTCTAGGAGGTCCACCCTCCCAAGCTTCGCCTCCCTTCTTTGGGGAGGAGTAAGTTTATTGCTTACTGTCTGAGGCGCCCCTACCGGGGAATGCCGACGGGGCTGCCCAGGCAATTTTTAAACCCCACTTTCCCGACCCGACCTTGCGTCACATCTTACTTGTGGGAGTAAGATAAAAACTGGCCTTGTGCCTAACTCCTGGAGAGGAGTAAATCAATACTCATCTGAGACTTGGTCCGATACTGGAACGGGGGCCACTAAAAAAAGTGGAATCGTCCGAAGCGCCCATTTCAGTCAGCAGCTTTTTTCCTTTTACTGGATCCAAGCCACCTGGTGCAACCTGGTGCATATACCCGTGGCGAGAAGCGTTGGACTTTGTCAATTTTTGGCTAGCGGCTGTCCGTAGGCATGAAGAAATGCGTCGCAAACCACAGACCGTGCCATTGCTGCCCGCCTGCCCACACCTCCAGCGAAGGTAAGTGGGCTCTGGCTAACCCCGCAGTGCCCTTACTATTTGGTTGGCTGGCTTCCAGGGCCTTGGACTGTTGTCAGTAAGCGTGGCAAATTGTGTCACGAAACACTGTCCTGCCAGCCATGCACCGCACGGTTATTAGCTGTGCCTCCATTCTGGTATTGGACCAGGTCTCAGATGAATAGTGACACTAAAGTTCTGGGGTTGGTACACTAAACGATTCATAAAACGTATACGGTAGGACAGTTATGATAGACGACTGGTGTCACGACTTATCTGAGCCCTGGTTCGACTTTGGAGCGGCGTCACTTTCGTTCTAATCGTCATCTGTTGACTCTCTCTTTCTTTCTCTGACAATTGTTTCAAGCCTTATTGTTTGTTTTTTTTTTCTCTTTATGGAATAAGTGTACGTGAGTAAACAACCTTATATCATCTTAAAGAGTTAAATTACGTGAACCGCCCTTTTCAGTCGGTGATTTTTCGCCTTTTACCGGATCCGAGCCACCCAGTGCGTGTACTTGTCACAAGAGGCGTCACCGGAATGTAGAGACATGTCAGACTTTGTCAACTTCGGGCTGGCTGCTGCCCGTCTTCTGTTGATAGGTATGGAGAAGTATACGTTAAGCTGTTCATTCAATTTCGATTTACTTTTGTCACTTCTATAAGTAAAACGTGGCGTCCCTTAGATTTTAGTCGCGTGCTGCATCACCACCAATTTTTTGTTAGCTAATATTTTTTGCTAGTAATTTTTTTGTTAACTAATATTTTTTGTTAGCTAATAATTTTTCATAGTTATTTCTTTTTTGTCAGTTAATTTTTTTAGCTAATATTATTTTTGCAAATAAATTTCTTTTACTAGTTAATCTTAGTTATTTTGGTTAACAAAAATATTAGCTAATAATTTTTCCTATTTATCTTTTTATACTTTTTTTTTGGTTGTTAATTTTTTTAGTTGGAAGATATACTGCCTTAAAATTTCCGGCGGCCAATCATTCTTACTTTATTATTACAGCCTTCACGGTGACACTGTTTTAACCAACAGTGGAGGTGGTCACATATATAAATACATATTATTTGTTGTTTATAGAAGGGATTTTGTTTTCCTTTCATTTGACGATTCTTTTATTACGAATAAATAGAGCAGTTTATGTCAAGATTATACACCGATACACTCTCCACATCAAATAAGCACTACTTAAAATACTCGTGGGAGAATGGATACACATGCATGGAACTGTTCATACTCACACACAATACCTTCTACTATTTGGTAAATAAAACGTATAGAATTGTTTTGTATGGATTTCGTTGTTAATTCATTTAATTTGCGTTAATTCCTCTACACATCATTCGATTTACATTCTCTAAAATTAAGTTGTTCGTGCCAGTGTCCCTTGTGGATATGTAAACCTCGCGATCCGTTAAATGTTCTGATCTAATCACACGTTGCAGCCGGATACTAGTACATGTCGCTTTTATTTAAATCTGTCCACTGAATGATATATCTCCTTCCCTGCTACAGTCACCCGAGTGGGCATTATTTGGTTTTTGTACTGTTTATTTGTAATTAACAACATGTGATAGCATGTGCGATACTCGAGTTTCCCCTGTTTCCCGAAGTTGTGCTGCGTGCAATATGTTGAAGGGCGATAATTAGGATATTGTTTAAAGGAGTGACCTACCTTAGTTTTCATTTCGCAACAAAATCAATACATGCAGTGTCATGAATAGAAAATAACATATTTTAATATTAATATTAAATACTTCATGTTTCTTCTATGATTCGAGGACTAAAATAACCTTGTGTTGTTAACAAAGACAGACGGAAAGTACAAATAAAATCGACGGCAACTTATGTAAAGTGTAGTAAATGCACTGGCGAGACAGACATCGTTACGTAAAGGGACTCCCAATAAGACCCACCCACCCTACCCTATATTTAACACAATGAAACTGGAGTAAAGGTTAATATTCCATGAAAAATGCCAGTATACTGAAATCATATGTTCTTAATAGGGTTAAGATGAAAATTCATATACACTAAATGTACAAAAGCAAGGAAATTCCCAAATTTTTACATTTTTATTGTTATTAAGGGTATGACTACATATCAACCAAACCATTTCATTATCACATCACTACAGTATAAATCTCTATGCATGAGTGGATGAAGTGTGTGAGGTGTGCTGAACAAAAATTCCTACCAGTAAAATACATAGCCCTGTTGTGCTCGCATACCCTTAATGACAATAAAAGTGTAAAGATTTGGGAATTTCCTTGCTTTTGTACATTTAGTGTATATGAATTTTCATCTTAACCCTATTAAGGGCATATGATTTCAGTATACTGGCATTTATCATGGAATGTCACTACTTTTGTAAAGGCTATGCCTCAATACAATGCCTTCTCATAACTGATATAGTTGGTAGTTTGACTAATCAAGTTATATGGTAAACTGAAATTAAAATGCCATCAACTAGACTCTAGAACCTCTACCTCTGACAAAAATCAGCTGAATCCATCAAATAGTTGATGAGATACAGGGTAGCTCATACGTACGTACATACGTACGTACACACAGATAACATGATTTCATGATTGAACTTTCTGGATCTCTGGGTTGCCTTGACTAATGATGCTGAAATTCTACACACTTATAGAACCTATCAAATAAAAATTTTGTGCAAAGTTTTAACTAATTTATTTTATTGGTTTTTGAGTTATGATTGATCAAAGAAATGAGATAGACCATTCGTGAAGTCTATTATTTTTGGAAATTTAAAAGAAGAAACATTAAATAAACTTCTGATGAATTAAAAAAATTTACTTTACGAAGATAATGAAAATTAGAAACGAAAACAGTTTTCGGAACACATATTTAACGGCCACCAATTAACCCGTTTAAAAATTCCGTGAAAAATCAATTCATTGTTATTCCAAATTCTTTTTTTATTTAGTACTTATTAACTTTTAGATGAATTAATTTTTTTCTTGCGTTTTAGTAAAATATATTAGGGGTATTTTTTTTTTCTTAATTCACTTTTTGCTCCCGAAAAACAGCTTTGTAAAACATTATAAAAATTACTGATATAATTTTTCAACCCCTTTACATTCATATAACATCAAAATTTCGCCTGACTCGAATATATTTTGTTCAGATTTCATAAAAATCAAATGAGTGGATTGACACGCATGCCTGTAGCAGTTGCATGAGTGAACTCTTTTTTTTTTGGTCTACGTGACCGGCACTGAGATTGGAATTCAGGTTGCTGATTATGTAACCATCGCCTCTTCACCGCATGGGCGAATAACACTCCTGTGTAACGAGATTCATATGTGATGAATCGTTTTGGTGCGAACACGGGCTGACATGAATCTTCAGTTCCAATTCGTTTCTCAAACAGACAAGACGTATATCCTGCGCTCACTTCCTAGGCCAATGGTAGACGAGTTGAGGAACCCCAGGATATTATTTCGCCTAATCGGCATGAATCAGCTCATTGTACTATCTTCATTTTGTTCCTTTGTTCCCGTGAATAAAAGTTCTTATCTATTTAATTGTGGAGCCATTATTTATTTTGTGGAAAAATTGTGATCCCCTTTTTGTTTATGTAACATTTCTATTTTATTCAGGTTCGGCCAGACGTATTACTCTTCCAAGTAAGTTTTTCATTCTGATTTTCTTCAAGATTTAAACCACAAGCATTAAAAGTGGTTCCCAACTAAATCCTAATCCAATAATATTTATCGACCAATAGTAGATGAAAAAACACAAGCCACGCCCCAAAATCGCATCCAAAAAAAATTACATTTTTCATACAAACCGGCTCCCAGAACAATATTTACCAAAAAGGTTAAAATAGCGGTCACGTGATGTGCTTTCAGCTATGTCCGCTGCACCTCAAACAATTAGAATCCCTTTTTGCGGCCAAGCTCAAAAAGTGCTTTCTGGAACTGATGACTTCATATTTAAAATAAGATTTTCGTTGAGAAAAAGAGTTGGGAAAAAAATCAGCACACGTTTAACCAGAGCAGTACGTTTGTGCTTCCCTCGCTCCTTTGGGTATCGGAAGCTAATATTCATTTCTCAACTCACAGACACACAGTCATACACTTATGCACCCTGACAGGAAGTAACACACACACACATACCTACACGGTTGCACGCATTTTCACACTCATAAAAAACAGGCATAAATACATTCATTTTATTGTTTGTAACATTTTTTACTGAACCGAACATTTCAAATGAACAATGACATACATAAAATATATTGTAATTTTTTACATATATAAATATATTGGGAAATGAAAAAGGAAAAACCAAAAAGGATGTTTTTTATATATAAATATTTTGTGTTCTGTTAAACAATGTTTACTTCTTTCATTGAATATTCATGTGTGTTTCTCTGTTTTCAACATTTTAATATCAATTCCATTCAATTGTCAGCATTTTTTCTAAAACACAACTAAAGTCAACATCTTAACACGTCGCTACAGGTCAATCAAAATATGCCATATTAATATGTTTTAAAAAAAGGTTACTTCATTTTCTCATTAATATATACTATAATCTGTTGAAATCCGATAATAATGTAATCTTTAAATTTACTATTTTTCTTTGAAAAACCTTTTATGAATGTAATTTGTTGGGGAATGGTGGGGGGGTGGGGGGGCAATGAAATGAAAAAAAATTTTAATGAAGTGTTAACAGGTTCGTCATTACAGCACAGTGATGGTGTATCACGTTTCTTCACACTCGATCTGATGTCTCCATGTACTATGGCTATTTTAGAGACTGGAGATAATATTTTTCATCAGAACTGTCTAAATAAGGCTAGAGAATATGACCAAGTTGAAACATATAATAGTATGAACTTACACACAATATTACACAGACGCTCACACACCGACATAAAAAAGGCAAACATACATACACACACTTATTACATAGACTAATAGCTTTGTTGTTTTGTCTGTAAGAAGAATTTGAGTAGATGTGTTCATTTTGGCTGGCACCGTGTGCATTTACATTTGGCAGTGTGTGTAAATGGGATAGGCATTTAACATGTGCGTGTATATTAGTATCCCTGTTATGTTAGTGAAAGAGTGTATGCATGAACTGTGTATATGAGTTAGCAATGTGTATATGTTTTTGCTATGTTTAGTAGTTCGTGTTTGTCTCTCATTGCATCTGTCAAGGGGCTTTTGCCTCAAAATGCCTACACACATGCGTTGTCTCTGAATAAAAACAAGAAAGAGAGAGAAACATGCTTTGTTTGGGTTTTTATATTACACGCAAATATTTAGAAATTAATACTTTTTATGCTGTTATTGGTTGAAAGAAACTGCTGATCGGATATTTCATCCAATTGAGCGTCAATATGTAAAAACGACATTCGCTGCTGCTGCTGCTGCTTCAGCCAACAGCATTTATTGATGGTTAAATAGTTTGTCAAGAAAGAATGTTAAATTGGTTATGAAATATGTTTAATATGTAAACAGAATAGAGAAAAAGAATTTAAAATACAACCATTCCCATTGCTGTAAGAAAAAATACAAATTGCCGAAAAAATGTGATGATGTATACAAGTGAAACCTGACCACTGAGGGATGAGGACATGCGTTACATGGAGAGAAATGATATGAGAATGGTACGATGGATGTGTTATGAAAGATGAGCTGAGTTCTGATGATCTCAGAAGAAGATTAAATCTAGACAGTACAGGGAGATGTGTGCAGAACAAGAAACTTTGATGGTATGGACACGTCGAAAAAATGGATAAGAGTTCTTGGAACTTTGATAAATACGGTGAGCTGATTGGAAAACGATGGAGAGTAAACTTGATTTCGAGACGCAAGGATGTCCTGTGCCTTGCTGCCTCAGCGGGGCTCTATCAGAGAGCCCACTGTACATAATGAAATGAGTGTGAGAGGCATCAATAAAAGTAAGCAACATAAAATCCTTCTTGTTCGCGTCTTCATTGTGTACTAACTTGCTGGAGAAAAATAAGTAGATGATCAGCTGCTGAAAGATACAAAGTAAGTCCAGATTTCCAGTATGTATTTTAATATGTGGCAGACGATTTACAAGTGAATCTCCTCAATGAAGATAATGGCTATGTGACACATAACGATAGGAAGCAATGTAACACATAACCGTTTTAAGTACGTTACACACTTTCGTAATTTGGAAACCGTTTGGGAAGAAATAAGAGGGATTACATTACATAGTTATCATTTCTTATAATTCTTAATCAGGATACTCATCAGAATTGTCAGCATCAGCTGATTCTTCATTTAAATCTCTATGGTCGTCATCATTATCCCTGTCAGATTCACGATCAATGTTTTAAAACCATGATGTCTCCACGAGTCCAAATGTGGTATCATTACATCATTTTTATCATAAATCCATCCAGGTATATCAGGTTTAGCAATGCGTTCTCGTTTCCAAACACAAAGCTCGTAGCAAACTCGATTTAAATATTGTTGATGTCTGTCTCTGCAAGGTGCTAATGAACTCAACTCAGTTTCCTGATGCATTAAGCATCGCATCTTCCTTGTCATATTTTGTTTCAACATGAAGAATCTTAATTTTAAATCACTTATTCTCATACAAAACACAAGCAAATTCCTTATTGGACTTAAAACATCTTTATTTATTTTCCATGTCTCTATTAATTTTATAAACATATATATCATATAGATGTACTTGTTTTTATTTTTAGGTTCAGCTTATCACATGTGTTTATAGGTTGCACACTTCATGGTGCTATGATGAGGCATAGTTTGTATAACAAGACTTTTTTTTTTAATTGTAATGTTTGCCTTTCCTGTAATTGGTACTCTGTCACCAGTGATTGATTATAGACATATTTTTCTTGATTTTATCTCTGGTTTTCTTTTCATCTTTTTATAAGGTGACATTCGTAAAATGTTGACGTCACTACTGTTGTCAAGTTTCAGTTAAACTGTTAACCCTTCCAATGTCAAGTTCAAGTGGATATCGGCATGGACTGAAGACCTAGGTGTTCCAAGTTCGAATCCAGTCGGTTCCACAGTATCACTTTCACTTAGGAATGTTGGCAACCTTCTCGTGGTCCTTCCCGTAAGTACCCGATGTCTTTCCAGAAAGATTTCTAACTAGAAAAACGTTGGGGAAACTAATGCCAACACCAGAATCATCTGATTCACACGAAAGAAGAAGAAGATCATCCACTCTGTGTCTTCAAAGCGAGTCACATGTGCTCTCTTCACCCTTTCTACTACAAAGTGACTGTAGATGTTCTCTTCATAACTTCTTAATTCCAATGGTTATTTGTATTAACAAATGATGGACTTGTTTTTTGTTCAACAATTTTTATTGCCTTTAACTTTCCTTTTCCCTTAAAAACACTTATACTTAAATTCCTGTGAGCATTCTGTTCATCATGATAGCTACTATGATGTGACCAGAAAGTCGGTAGGTAACTTCCGCTTCTTTTTCCCTCTCATATTTTCTTATGGATGTGGTCCAAGGCAGATGTACGCTGATAGTTGGAAGGTTCACATCTTTCCCAGCCACATTGGGGAAAACTGGAGAACTTTACAACTATACTTCACGCCTTTCTGTTTTCAACGATATGAATAAATGTGTGAACAATACAAAGGTGTTGTTGTCTCTTTAATGATATCTTATTCCAGGTCAGCACTTTCGTCTGAAGTCCATATGCACACAGTTCTATAGCAAAGCATGAAAGTTTATGCAACAACTCAGAGACGATGAATTCATTATGACCAGACTCAGATGGATGAAATCGTCATTAAAACCAAGACCTACTGGACGAGACGGAGAGTAACCATCACCATAGGTACGTATATAGTATGCACACCGGGGCGGCGATAGGTACGTATATAGTATGCGCACCAGGGCAGAGATAAGTACCTATATAAAAGTCGCAGACAGAGGTGGTACTTTTTATAGAAATATGTCATACTTTTGCCCTGGGCAACGGAAGAAGAATGGTGGGAAAGAAACAGCTTTCGCAAAAGGCAAAATGAGAAAGTAGCGGTGAAATGGAGCGACCAGGGAAGAGAAAAGTAGAAAGATAAAGAGATGGCTATAGAGAGAGGGAGAGAAATAGAAGTTTGAATATAAAGATGTTACGCGATTTTCCTTCTATTTTATGTTTTGACCCCGAGCAACGCCGGATAGCCATGCTAGTAATAATATAAGAGTCAAATCAAAGCATGCAGCTAAATTGCACTTGGCTGGCTGTGCTATACAACGTATGTAAAGTATTGCAAAAGTTTTGTATAGGAAAATCAGCTTCCTTTCTGATGTTGATTCAATCCTTTTCCAGTTTCAAGTAATGTCGCTTATGTGCATAGAAAAGAAGAATAAGGAAAATATCAATATATATTTGATAATAATTGAGTGACTGGGATGGGATGATCGTTAGGACTTCTGATTCAAACAAATTTTATACCCTTTTTTATTTTGCAGAGAAAAAAACTATTGTAATAATCAACTGACACAACTGTGAATGAGATCAAGTAAATAAGGATTTTCAGTTTCATGTAACATAGCATATTGATGAGTTATAAGTGAATCATCTCGATGAAGATAATGGCTATGTAACACATAACCATTAGAAACAGGGCAATGCATAACTATTTTAAGTAAATTACAGACTTTCATATGTGGAACGGCTTTAAGAAGAAATCATGGGACCATGATACATATGGCTATTTGCTGACCTTAAAGAAAAAAGGCCAAGGAGACTGTTGCAAAAGTTTTGTTAGAGAGAATCAGTTGATGTTCATGCAACTCTTTTTGTCTTCCTTTCCGATTTCTAATAAGAAATTGGAAAGCGCGATAAAACGTGTTGCATTCAACTCATTTAGTTTATGTGCATAGAAAAGAAACATAAAGAATATTATGACTCTTGACTCAAGTAAATTTGAATACTTTTTTTTTTGCATCGTAACAAAAATTATTATGATCGTCTGTGTAGAGAACAGTGAAACAATCTCTTGGCATATTGTTAATGTTTCATTTGATAATAAATGAAAAGCTCTGCCCTAAAAAATTAAAGTCACTTCATGACCCTCCATTTTTTTTTAGAATGAATCTGTACAACTTGCTCCGTATTCGCTTCATTAGAAAGAAAATTCTCCTGAACTCTTTGACACCTTATTTTCTCTCTTTCAACAATCAGGTTTTGCTCCATCTCTCTTATCTTCCTTTAACTGAGTATGCTTTGTACATAATATAATTACTAAATAATACAGGGCACTGTTGTAATGACATTTTTTAAATAACTTCTGAGATTTGCAGGATCTCTTTCAGACAATGAAACTTTGCATTTCAATCAATGATTACTAAAGAATTTTCTGGAATATTGCCAATATCCATGACAATATATTGCATCTCTTTTGATTCATCAGTTTTTATTAAAAAATTGTTTTGGTTGTTGTATTTTATGGCATATAAACCCTTTTTGGATCATTTAATGTAAAATTCAATCATTTTGGTAAATGTATTTTATGTTTAAAATGTTTAATATTGTAGATCCTTGTTCACTCAGCAGCAAACGAATAATTTTTGTAAAAATATCAACTCTTGATTGGATAATATAATACAGAAATTTTATTTCAGCCAATTTTTTGTAAAATTATCAACTCTTATTTCAACCAATTGAAACTGCAGAAAATATACACTTCCGCACCTTTTATCATCATGTGCTGGTATCCAGCTTATTGATACTTAAGCTAAGCCCAACAAATATTTCACACAGTCTGCCCGTGCACATCGCTTGCCTCACTTACAGCAACAACCCTGTCTAACAAGCTACTCCTGATGCTTTTCTTTTCAAGGGCTGTATGTGACTATTTCTTACCAGAGACTGTATATTTCTCCAAATTCATTCATTGTCTATCGTCAATAAAACTTATTTATTTTTGTCATTCTTTTTGATAATGCCTTCTCTCTTAATTTTTGTATATTATTATTTCTGTCCACCCCAAACAGTACATATTGCCACTGAAGCATAAGAGGCTACTATGATAGGAGCCAAATTTATAGGGGGTAACCTGGATGGAAAGTTGGGCAGCAAGATGTTTGTTCACATTACATTTAAATTTCTGCATGTTGTTATGGTTGGAAAAACAGGGAAAAGGGAGGGAATTCCAAAGGTAAGTGGTCCAAGGAAAGAAGCTAATAGAGTAGAAAATCTTCCGGCCTCGAGGGACCTTTACGGTGAAGGAATGTGATTTTGCTGCTCATCAAGTATTTTGGGAGTATTTTCGTTTAGGGGGTACAAGTGCAGTAAGTTCATCGTATCACATTCCGTGGAAGTACTTGTAAATCAAGCACAGTGATGCAGCACTTTAGTGGTGCTACAGAGGCTGGAGCTTAGGTTAGAAATTCTTTTCTGCACTCTGTCCAAGAGGAAGAGACTAGTGGTTGGTGCACCAGCCCAGATGTAACAACAATATGCCATGCATGGTGAATGGTAGCTTTATAGAGATATAAGATACTGGCAGGTGTGAGAGGTTTTCTAACCTGGTAGAGGAAGCCTACTTTCTTTGCGGCAGACTTGACAGCATCTTCTATGTACTTATTCTACTCCATGTTGCCTCTGAATGTCAGGCCGAGGTATTTGAACGTTTGACTCTCGGGAGAGGTGCTATCGGCCATGACAATTGGTTGTTGGAAAGATTTCTTATGGTTGTTAAAGGAAACGAGCTTTGTCTTGTTAGCATTAAATGTGACCATTGATCTTCAAATATTTGTAGATTTATTTCTTTTATAGGCATATATTTTGTGAATAAATAGTCTGCAAACGATAGATTTGATTTAATTCATAGATGGAGTATTATCACTCTGTGTTAGAATGGACCTGGGAGCAACAGCACCAAAGGAGCGACTTCACACTCCCTAAAGTTTCCAAATTGGGATCACCGGATGTAGTTTGTGGTCATATGCAGAACCAGGTTAAGGTAGACAGAGTTTGAGTAGTTTATAGGGTTGGGAAGTAGGGTAGACAATAAGGTTAAACATGAAGTCAGTTTAATGGGGGTGGGTTGAGGATTCAGCCCCCCCCCCTCCTTGAAGGGTCATTCTGGAAGGTTATAAAAATAACCGAGAATTAACCCATCAGCATTCCTAAGCAATAAATCATTCTAAGAGGAGGAGGTAAGTTCTGGGAGGGTGACTTCCTAGAACCGTACCAAACCATATTTTATTCTGACCCAAGGATCGTGCCTCTGAGCAAGCCATACCCCAGTGTCAGAATATGCGAGGGTTTTAACTCTATGCCAAGTAAGTAAGAAGCTACATAGACGGGGTATTTACTTGCTTCAGAAAGATGTGGCACAAGGCCGAAACGTGGGGTACTGTGGCTGGCACAAAAATAGCCATGAATAAACCACCCCTACTCTTGAAGGAGGAGGTAATGTCTGGGAGGGCACACTTCATGGGACCGAACACTTCATAATACCTCATCCCGATAAAGAAGGGATCAGTGGTTCAGGTCAGCATCTAGGTTGCCAAAATGATGCCAAAGCGAACCAATTTCTTCAATCTGTAGCCAAATGTGGCACAAAGCAGGAAGGTGGGGAAAATCAGCTCCCCAAAAGGGGCACTTTAATTGGGCACAAAACTAACCGAGGACGTACTTATAGGCATTCCCCGGTAGGGGCGCCTCATGTGATCGACAATACACCCCCCTTCCTGAAGGGGAAGATAATGCCTGGGAGGCTCTGTTAAGAGATGCAGTGCAGTAAATGTTGTATTTACATATCAAATCAGAAGTTTCTTTCAAACAAGAAATATTCAGCCCTGAAGATTTGCACGTACTATAAAAAGCTAAACACACAGCTTTATTTCTCTTTTTTTATCCCAGTATTTTTTCTATACCTGATGCTTGTGGATTCGTCCTTAAAAACTAACCTCAGCCACCTGGCTGAAAAATCTCAAATGCAACCAGAGACTTTCACGGACTATTAAACACAATACCAGCATACAAACACTGTTAACCGAACACTATTACACACAAGTTAGTACTGTAGAAATATCCTGTTTGTATGGAATCGAGAAGAGTTGCAAATTGTATGAGGAAAGGGTTGCTGCATAGATATCCATTCTCTGGCCTTGCTGGATATAAAGAAAAATGGGTTACCATAGTTTGGTTATAAGGACTAACTTTATTAGGCAACAATGACTTACTAAGCAGAACTAGTATAAAATTTAATACAATATGGGAACCTATAATTATAAATAATAAATAAGGTTATAATATATATATATATATATATATATATATATATATACACACACACAGTGATATGCAGTAATAAAAATAGTGCTGTATAGTGATAAGTAGTAAGACTACACATTAAAAACAAGAATAGGTTTAAGGCTCCCAAAATTCCTACTAGAACTGTCCGCAAGTGGATATAGTACTAAGTAAAATTCAAATCTAAGTGATAGTTATCTGAAGGTTGAAGGTTCAGTCCTCGGTGTAGGCGATATGAAAAATTGCTTCTCCCAGTCATGCTAGATTAAATAAAGGGTTCTGTTCGAAATTTCATCCAGATTCTCGAGTTAGACAGAAATATTCCCGAGCTCGAAAAGATACACTTGAAGAAGGCCGGAGGTTACAGCGGTCGAAACGTTATGATGATAACACTCAAGATGAGAACAGTAGTCTGAATAATCTAAATTATACAAACTTTTTCTACAATATAAATCAATTTTATTCATACAGTTTCATTAACACAACAGACATGGTGAGGGAAGAGTCATGTAGACAAGAATACAAAAATATGTTGAGCGATTAGAAAGCCATGTATTATAAAGGTGAGTTTAAGTTTGAGTCTGGGTCTTTCATCTCGCCTAGCCCAAGTCGTAGCTAATGGCGACACAGGCATATGACGTCTTGTCAACTTGACGTTTAAAAACTGACTGTTGGAAAAGTGTTGGAAAACGTTTGGCAGAAGTGCCTTCCATGCAAAAGTGTTCTAACTGGACAAATTATCAATCACTCCGCGAGTGAGAACATGCTAGCACAAAAGAAAATAGATTGTGGCTATATAACTGCTACAGTACGTAACTACAAAGTTTACCCTTTGTTGCATAAAACGAAAATGCTCATATGCCTCCAAGCATACATCCGCCTGAATTAATAAAAACATTTTGAGACAATCAGATGCATCTCTGCATTCGTCGAATTTGCCCTTTTGATCCACCTCGAGTGCATATAAGGCCCGATTTTTCCTCCAATAAAAATGTTGAGCCAAAATTCATGATGGAGTTAGCATCTACATCACGTCACCTTCTCTCAACTCTCTGTCAGGCTTGAGAAAGCTAAATTATATATTTCTCAACTCACACTCATACGCATACACCCTCTGACACTAAAACACACCACATCTTAACTTTTTTACACTGTCGTGTGCTGATTGAAAAAACAATGTATTAACATCCTTTTTAATACTCGTAACATTTCTCACTGAACTTTCTACAATGAAGACAAATGAACATGAACTCTTATTGATAACTTTCAATCAAATGTAATTTGTGTAATTGAGTTGCGAAGTTTTGATTACGACTTTTCTGATATGTGGATAATTCACAGCCCTTGAATACTCGACTCAGACTTCCTAATTATCTTAGCTAATGAATCCCCCCCCCCTTGTTTTGCAGGGACTCTCAAACTAGGAACAAATATTCTATGTTTTCATATCTATGATATACATGAAATAGGTATATCTCTTTTGTGAACTTATGCTTTTGAACTTTTTATTTTGCGTGTGTTTATACTATAACATTTCTTTTGCTCTCTCACACTAAAACTGTTTTCCTAAAAATGTTTCCCTAAACCCAGCTCATCCAAACAAAGAAAGTTCTGCTCAACATCAAGGCAATCCCTCAAAACTGGCTGAAGTCAGCTATGGACAGACAGAAAACACGACAGTGTGCACATGTCTCTTATGTCCACTAATAATCATGACCATAATAAATCTTCTGAAACATGAAATTCAAATAACTAAAACAATTATTTATTTGAAAGTTCAATACAGTTGCCTAACAGACATCCAAGAAAATATCAGTACTTCCGTCATCAACGCCGAGTTTCACCGAACACTTCCGAGACTGGCGAACGTTAACGAACTTTGCCGAACGAACGTTTTTTTTTGCAAGAAGAAATGTATTGAAAGAATCTTGTGTTTAGCTTGTATGTATAACTGTTTTCAGCAATTTTTTGTTGTTGTTGTTGTGTTTCTGGTTGTTAATAAGAAAAAGTTACTTTGTGTATATTTTTTCAATATATGTAGCGCAAACTGGTTTACAAACGTTTCTTTTTTGCGCATGTGTTTTCTGTTTTTTTTTACGCAAACTGTCATTTCAATTGAGTTTTTGTCTTTGTTATGATCATATTTTAGTCAGAGGTGTTTTCATAAGTGCACAGATGAGGCTAAATTTGTACTTTTCCTAACCCTAACTAACTCTAACCCTAACTAACCTTAACTAGTCCTAACTAACCCTAACTAATCCTAACTAACTCTAACCCTAACCCACCCTAACACTAACTCGACAGATTACAAAAAAAAGTAAATAAAGAAGCCGAGGCGAAAGAAAAACATGCAAAACAAACGTTTATAACACAGTTTTCTGCAAAGAAATTGGATATAAAAAAAATGTTAAAAGTGGGCTAATTAAGCGGTTCTCAACCTTTCTGATGCCATGACCCCTTGATAACATTTTCCAAGTTGTGGTGACCCAAAGGATAAAAGTAGTTGGGTTGATCCTTCTTCGTTGCATTTTTGCGGCAAACTAGTACTAGGCTATATATTAAATTTGACTTCTAAATATCTGAAAATTTATAGGCACAATGTTTTTTATTTACAAATTTTCAATAATTAAATCATGATAATTTTATCAACACAACAATTTGTTATACAAAAAAGTTTGAATTGCGAAAATCAAAAAAACGTCAGTGAGAAGGCTGTACTTGCTTCTTTGTTGCTAGATCTGAAATCCTTGGAGCAGTCTTTGTAAGAGCACAACACATCCTTTTCTACAATAAGTCTGATCCTGTATTTAGATTTGATAACCAACAAGCTTGAAAAGCCTGTTCCACAAAGGTATGTTGTTGGAAAGGAAGCATCAGGCGCAATGCGATTTCAGACTGAACAGGATATGACTGTAAACTCTTGATCCAACATTTTGTAACTGACATTGAAGAAAAATCTGTTTTTGCTGCATCGCTGGTAATGAGTTCAATGAACTTCTCTTGTGCATTCTCAGAAACATCTTCAACTCTGATGGTGAATGGGCTTCTAGCAAGGGCAAATGGTGTGCCAGGTAAATTAGGAAAATATCTTGAAATTTCTTGGACAATATGTAAATTCTATTTTCATCCAATTTTTTTTTTTGCCAATGTCAAGTTTTAACTGGAATGCTCGGATCTTTTCTGACAAGTGCTTAAAACTGTGGTTTAGATTTTTGATTAAAAAATGTTTTTAATTCATCACAAAGATCAAAAACACGTTTTAAAACTTTACCTCTGGACAACGATCTCACATCAGTGTGAAAAAACAGTACATCCAACTCACTGCAAAGTTTTGAAAATAGGTGGCTGTTTGAAGCACAAGCTTTTACAAAATTCACGACACTTACAACGCTTTTCATTATATCTTGAAATTTTTGTAGCAAAGTCGTTGTTGGTAACACTTGTCGATGAATCATACAGTGAGTTCCAATGGCTTTCGGTGATGCATTGATTACCAAACATTGAAATATAGCACCACAAACATTTCCTCAAGGAATGTCACGATTTTGCAGAAATTAACCAATTGTGTCAAAGACATCGCGTACAGTAGTTGTCGTTTCAAGTGGTTTTCAAAAAAGAAACTCATCTTTGAAATTGCCTTCATAAATATACCTTATGTAAACCAGTAACTGAGAACAGTTTGCCCCATCTGTTGATTCATCAAACTGGATACTAAATATTTCAAGTGGAGCATTTCCTGGATTACTTGCTTCATAATATCAGCAGACATGTTATCTATTCTTCTACTAACAGTGTTATTAGACCAGAATATTTTATTCAATTTGTTAACATATTCAGCTCCAAGCATAACTTGAACAATGTCTTTGATTGCTGGCAGCAGCAACTCCTCGGCAATGGTGTGAGGTTTCTTGGCTTTGGTGATTCTGAGAGCCATCAAATATGAAACTTCAATGGCCACCATATTTGACTGTTGGTATTTGCCGTCAAAATCAAGCCTGCTTTTTTTGTACAATATCAGCTTTATTCTTAAAATACTGAACATCCCTGCCCGCAAAGTTAGGATATTTTGGTCAAAATGGCGTTTCATTTTGTTGGGCCTCATTTATTCGGCTGACATAATTTCGTTGCAAATGACACATTGTAGCTTTTCAATTCCTGCCTCAACTATGAAAGTAAATCCATACTTTAAAAACTCCTCACTATATTTTCTTTTCCTAACACTTGTCTCTTGATTCATCATGGGCAATCTGAAATTTTACAAAATAAATTTTAGTTTAGTTGACTATTATAATTATATTGGAATTTATTAACGCCCCCCTCACTGATTGGCTGCAGCCTTGTCCCTTAAGGGTCTCACGGATTGGCTGTCACACATCCCAACCCCTACACCCTTAGGGGTCACGTGAGTCAGCCCATAAAAACGCTTGTACGCTGTGTCCACGCATCTTTTCGCCCCTTTTGAACCTGGTAGGACCGCGGCTTCTGAGACAAACCCCTCGACAGCAGTCGCAGAGAGCCCCTACTCCTTCCTGTTACCAACCATCTTGGACTGAAGTGACTACATCTCGATAAGAGCCAGAATGGAGGCGGACACACGTGCAACCTGTTACCAGAACTCCCACAAGATAAGTTTGTGAAGCACGTTTTCGCAAACAATTTCTGAACTTCCAATTTCTGAACTTTGAACTCACCATTTGTTGTATATATTTGCCCTCATGTTTTCTCACAAGTAAAACGGTTTTAAACTTATATACGATTGTTGTTGTGTTCCTTCTCACAAAAACTGTTGCCCATTTTCTATTTTGCACTTATCTACATAATTGTTATTGCATTCTCACGTGCGAGAATTGAACTTTCTTCCAGGGATATTTAATCCTAACAATTAGAGAATATTGAACATGTGCATAACTGATTTTAATAATAAGTGAAAACATTGTTATAATTAATTGATTATCATTTATTAATTGATCATTAATTATATTAATTATAATTAATGGGAAGCAAAATGTAAAAAAAGTTTCTAATTGTAAAAAAGATAAGGGAAGTCTATGGTTGTGCTCAATATCCAGCAAAAGACATAAAACAATCCTACCAAACAATGCGCCTTCAATTGGAAAACCTTTAATGAGATTGTGGAAAAATCCAATTAATATAAATCAGGCTACCCCAGCAAATTATCAAATGACCCCAGTGATGGTTGCGACCTACAGGGTGGGAACCGCTGTTCTAATTGAATAAAAATGTCGTCTGATATTCACAATTTAAAAATAAAAAGTGTTAGAAGAATTACAGTTGGAAATGGATCATTTTATTAAAAAAAAAGTCTTCTGGTAAGAAAAAATTAAGCGCGTGTTATATTTGTAAATTTGGATTCGGCTTTCTCCGTTCGTAGTCGGAACTGGTTACGTCACAATTACATCACGCATGCAAATCTCTAGTTGTTAAGCAACAACACTGAAAGTTCTTTGAATAAAAATAAGTAAATTGAAAAAAAAATGAAAATTTATTTAAAATTTATCTTTACTTATTTCTATTAACTCGCGTTATTTAAAGATACGAAACTGCGACTCTGAAAAATGTTTCTCATTGTCAAAAAGTCAACATGGCCGCCGCTACTGCTAACAATGCTGAAACAGGCCCGCCTGTTAATTTTACTTCGCAGGTAACTAAACATTGAAGAGAAAACATTATTAGTACCGTTTCCGCGGTATTTATGCTTGTGCATTTATCTATTTTAAATGTGTTTAGGGTCTTTAAACACCAAAAACTGTGATTTTTACACGCTCTAAATTAGCGGATGTACAATTCAGTCAATTGATCGTCTACATAACCATTAAACTAAAAAACAATTCGGAATTACAACTAATTAATTATTTAATTTATTTTAACAATTACAAATGATTAATTATAGAATTAATTTATATATTTTCAGGTGTGTTATTTTTTATTTACTTTTTTATAGTTTGATTAATTTTTTATAAACTTAAAAAGGAAACTTTAAAATCGAACTCTTAAAAATAATGTTGATATTTTGGTATCTCTACATTAATAAAATTGTGTGAGCACTTCTCGTGTGTCTGCATGTGTTTCTCGCCTATACGTGACTTATTGTTGTTTTTATTTGTGTTTACTATTAATCGATTCGGTATTATTGTAGATTAACACCCTCACCTAAAAAAATACATGAGATTTTCCTTTTTTTTTATGCGATTACATGTGAACATAGCGGAAAGAAAAAACAAAACAAACGAAAAATGAACAAACAGTTATTTAGAGTGGGGGATCAGTTATGTATATAAATATAACTTAAAATGATCCCCCCCTTTCTGGAACATTCTAGCGTTTTAGGGCAGTTAACAATTTTTTTTCCATGGAAGATAAATTCTGTGCTTTTTTTTGGGGGGGGGGGTACTTTTTAAGGCGATTATGTGTGGTTTTACAACCTTGCCACTTGAATTTAGGGTTAGTTGGAAAAAAGTTCAGTTAACTCTCCAAAATACTTAAAATGGCCAAGAAATGGAGGATCATTTCATGTTAAATTTGTATATGAAGCTGGTACCCCCACTCAAAATTCTAAAATATATTATTTTTTCTTCTTGTCGCCAAGTTTTTCAGGATGTTCACACGTAATCGCCTAAAACATGTAGAATCTCATTTTTGGGGGTGTATTTAGCGGAGGGTGTTAATTTACAAATTTACCATCGATTATTTGTTGAAATTAAAACTGCAATAGCACAAAATAAAACGAAATTGTAAAAATCTTATAAAAAAAAAATTCATTACGAAATTAAATCTACCAGAATGCATTTCGGTTTCTGTGTTAAGTCAGCCATTCTGATTTTTTGTTACTAGTTGAAAAAAAAGAATACATTACTTTGTAACCCTTCAAATTTGAAAGGAATTTGAAAGCATTTAAACTGTCGAATAGAACGTTATTTAAACTGACTTCAAAATTCTTAGCAGATCCTTATTGATTAAATGATTCACAGTTTTGGAAGCGATTACAAAATTATAGTTTTATAACAATTTGATTCAGTTAATAATTTAGTGACCGTCACAAAACAATACCATAATAATTAAATTTAACTTTCAAAATCCTATTTAAAAAAAAAATAAATAAATAGAAATGGTATAGTTAAAAAAAAAATAAACGAAGCAACAACTGAAAGTAAGACTCCTGGACAACGCTGGGTAGGTACAGGTAGTTGTTAATAAGCGAACAACAATAATAATCATAAACTGATTTTTTTTTCAAATACCGAAAAACTTTAGCAAACAGGAATATTAACCGACCAAAAACAGAAAGTCTTACAAAGCCAGGCAGTTATTGCCAAAAAATAGGTAAAGAAAATCAGGAAAAGTTTTGTACTAATTTTTATTTTAAATAATTTCTTTTACTTATTTTTAGTAATCAAATAGTTCATTTGATTTCTTTTTGTACTTCTACAGTTTACGGCCCGTGCTGAAATAATACATTATTATTTATTAAGCCATTTTTAACATGGAGAAAATATCACAAAAGCTTGAACGAAAGATAACTCCAGGAACACAATTTCATACTTAAAACATAGAAACATAGAAACATAGATGAATTCTGGTAGAAGGACATGAGTCGTCCTATGGCACCAGCTCCTTGTCTTCATCGTTGTATGCGTCCAGTGATGACAGCAGCCTTATAATTGAATTTGATTTCTTGGTCAATCCAGAACTTATCCAACCGCTTCTCAAATATCTTTACAGTTTCGGCTTCAATTACACTTGATGGCAATCTGTTCCACAAATCAACACAGCGATGGCTGAATGAATATTTTTTCAGGTTCAAACGTGCCTGTTTCTTGTAAAGCATCTGACTGTGTCCCCTGTTGCCTACTCTTGTACTTTTTCTAGTCAATAATTTATCAGCATTGAAATCATATTTTCCAGAGAGCAATTTATAGCACTCAATCATGTCCCCACGTATTCTATATGCCAAACTTGGCAATTTCAGAGCTTTCAACCTTTCTTCATAACTCTGATCGTACAGTCCTGGAACAAGTTTAGTAGCTCGCCTTTGTACATTTTCTATCATTTCAATGTGTTTTTTTTTATATGGTGCCCACACTTGATTAGCATATTCAATATGAGGCCTCACAAGCGCTTTAAACAATATAACCAATGAACTTCGATCGAGGTATTCAAAACATCTGCGGATTAAACCGAGAATTTTGTTGGCTTTGTTTACTTTCTCTTTCATGTGTTCTTCGAAATTTAGCCTATTGTCTATTACAACACCAATGTCTTTTTCCAAGTTCGTATAATCCATGGGTTGTAGACAATCATTCAGAGTATATTGAAAGCAATTTTTAGTGTTCTGTTTCGTACCTATACACATAATCTTGCATTTTTCTGGATGGAATTTTAACTGCCATTTTTCAGACCAATCATACATGCAATGGATATCTTCCTGTAGTTTCTGACAATCTTCATAGTCTCTGATTTCACGAAATAACTTGGTATCGTCAGCATATAAAAAAGTTTCACTGCCATTCTTCATAGACTCAGGGAGGTCGTTTATATATACAACAAACAAAAGAGGACCCAAAACGGATCCTTGAGGGATACCACTGGTCACATCTATGACCGCAGAGCTCTCGTTGTTCACTACCACTGTCTGTTTTCTGTCTGAGAGAAATGCCTTGATCCAATTGATGTATACTGGGCCAAATCCATACATTTTTAACTTATGTATTAACAGGCGGTGACTCACTTTGTCAAACGCCTTCATAAAATCACAATAGGCAGTGTGTATGCAATATCCAGCATCTATAGAATCAGTCCACATATCAAGTACAGTCAGTAGCTGTAACACAGTTGATCTCCTTGGTATGAATCCAAATTGCTTATCTGTAAATAGTTCATTTACTGTCATATGTTTTATCATCTGGTCACGAATTATTGACTCCAATACCTTGCATATTATACATGTCAGACTCACCGGCCTATAATTACTAGGATTTTTCTTGTCCCCTTTCTTATGTATAGCAGTGACTTTAGCAGATTTCCACTCAGTCGGAAGTTTAGCTTCAGACAGAGATTTAATGTTTGTTGTATTTTAGATTTTCCATACAAACTTGTGTCCCTTTTAATATCGTTAAGTATACTAGTATGGATATATTTGACAGCTGTGCTTAGAATAATTTGGGGTATCTATCTGAAAAAGGAAAACCGAGAATTGTTTTTATGTTTATCGACATTTCATCTTTATTGTTCAAAGACTTTCTCAAGAAAATTGATTTTAAGAAAATAATAGAAGTTTGAAAGACATGATACGTCTCTGACATGGTAAAAATGTCTTTTTTCGCATATTTTAACTTTAATGTTTTTCTTAAAATCAGTCATCTTGAGAAAGTCTTTGAACAATAAAGATGAAACATTGATGAACATATAAACAATTTTCAGTTTTTGTTTATCATTTTTCATTACGTTGGATTATTAATTCCATAACTATCATCATATCTCTATCTATATAAAGTTAGGTAGGTATATATATTTATGTGCCAAGTTCGAATCCAGTCAGTTCCTTAGTATCACTTTCACTTAGGGATGTTGGCAACCATTACGTGCCCCCCCCCCCCCTCCTGTAAGAATGCCAACAACACAATCAAGCCGGTAAACAAAGTTGTACCATGCTGATTAATACAAATTTACTTTACTAGTTTTTTAAAAAACATTTTAGAGGGGGGGGGGGCGCAGATTATAGGCGCAAACTCCCATTTAAAAATTAAAATATTTCATATTTGCATTAAATTTGATACAGTCATTAGACACCAAATTAAGCAAGATTCCCTGAATTTTAATTTCTTCTTAAACCCTTTAACCGTAAGCCTTAAATTTGAGACATTTTCTAGAATCAAAATCATGTAATGGATTTTGATCAAAATTAGAATTTTATCCAGAAATATTATGTTATATGGAATCTCCACTGAACCGCACTGACTACAATTAAAATTCTTATAAAAAAAATAAATAAATAATAAAAGGTCGAAACTGCAAAACTCATTCTACCGGTATGTCTTAATTTTGTTCAGTTCTTGTTTATCCATTATGCCTCTGCATTGCATTGCCTTCTATAAATTGCCATTACACACTAAACAATGCTTCAAGCCAACTGGATGAACTTATATATATGACAATGTTGACATAATAACAGTATAGAGGAAGATTGCAGATGGATACAAAATGATATTTACTTACGTCAATAACAACTTTGAATTTAAATTGATAATTAGTTACAAAATTCAAGAAGCATTGATTTAAAAGTTTTTTTTATGAGAGTTAAAAAAAAATGCAAATTTTTGGCCATATTGACACACACAAAACAATAAAATTGATGAAAATAATTGCTATGTTTTAGATGTGAATCAATCTTAGAAAAATTCTTCTTCAGCCATAAATTAAATTCCTGTTGTACATTTTTCTAGAAATCAATTTGTATGAACAAACATGTTTTTTCTTTTATTACCTCTGGGTTACAGTGCGCCATTTTTAAGTGTGGAATGCACCACAGGTTTGCCATCCCTAGTTTATATAATAATTTTGCTTACCCCTCTCTTAGGTAGCATGACTGTAATGCTGTAACATACTGTGGGGTGTTTTTTGATTTTCGCAGTTTGTGGTCCACTTCATCGACAGAACCAACTTGTCTCGCTGTAGGCGCAGCGGTGATGTGACAGCCAAAGTTTTCATCTCTCTCGCTCGATAGTTGTAATGATGTATAATGTAAACAAAAAAAGAACTCTAACAACCTTGTTGTTCAATGACCCATGTTCCTTGCTGTTTTATTTCGTCATTCTGTCACAGCACTGTAGGCTTACACATGTCAGCTCTCGTTCTACTCTTAACTTTTAATGAAATTTTCCATTAAAACTTGTGGAAATTTCTAATTCCTCCTACCATTACGCACCTGCCTCTAAATATTGCTACGACGCTGCCAATAAAAATGTGTTAAAAATCTAATGCACCCATATTTAGTAGTATTGTTTTGTGCATGTCAACAAAAAGTAGATGACAACTGTTTTTTTAAGTTGATTTGATTACAAAAGTTTTAGCTAAGAATTTCATTAACCAAGATTTGTTGAATAAAAATGTGTAAAAAAACAATCAAAACCCCAAACAGTAAAGTAAAATATAAATTCATATGAATCATCATGGCACAACTTTTTTGACTTTCTTCATTCTGTTGTTGGCATTGGTTTACCTGGTTCTTTCTAGAATCAGTTATTTACAAGAGGAACCATATGAAGGTTGCCAACATCCATAAGTGAAAGTGGTGCTATGGAATCGACTAAATTCAAACTTGGCATACCCAAGTCGTCTGTCCACCTCACCACGGCCCAATAGCATAATGAAAATGTTATTAGTTTGTGAATTACAAGCATATGGGTGACTCGGACAAAAACATGAAATTCTTATTGTATTGTTGTGCTATAGCTTCCAAGACGATTTGAACACGGCACACCAACTCCACAGTTTGATAAACATTGGTTCATATCTTTCTGCCTTAAACAAATTATGAAGTTGAATAGATATTTTGGAAGTACATCCAGTGAATTAAAGAATTAAGTGTCTGCTTTCAATTTAACGGAAATTAGTTAAAGCATTGGGGATGACCGTTGTGGCAAAAAATAAACACACTGTTTTGTTGTCTCTAACATTGCTGCTGAATAAAACTATATTTACGTCATTCAATCAAAATCCTTGTTGTCGATAGACGACCATTTGCAGGTTGATCCCTTAGTTCTTTACACCACTCTTATTTTTCTCTGATGCTGCTACTAATACTAATCCTCGTCCCTCTATTTCTTGTCTCATTTATCCCTCTTCCTATTATCTAAAAAACAAAATACAAATAAGATTTTCAGTTTTAGTATTAGCTTATATATAAAGTAAGATTTTTCTCTATTTCACTGACCAGAATAGCTTTCTTAACAAAAAGTACATAAAGAAAACTGTTTTCATGGAATTGGTCTGTCTTCTTAAAAGGAAAGTATTTATTTCATCGATTTTTTTTTTTTTTTTTTTTTTTTTTTTTTTTTTTCATATTTAGTCCTGATCAATATTGTTTTTTGTCATATTCAGAGGAATTAATGCGATACACTTCCATATTCACCAGTTCAAAAAAGCATTAATAAAAAAAAGTCAACTATTAGTCTCTGTCATCTTTCCAATAAACAATTACAATTGTTTAAAAGAAATATTGAATTATTTACCTCTTTAATTTACTTGTATATTATATAAATGTATATAAAAACACATTCCAATGATTTTACATCTGTAGTTCGAAATTTGGTTTTTGAATTTGTATTTTTTTTACTTTTGCTTTTTTTTCATCACAAAGATAATTACTGTTTGTTTTGCTTTCCAGGATATTTTAAATGAAGTTCGTCACTTCCTGCGAGGCACAACCTATGATGGTCGAGTCAATCGAGAGAGTTTGGCTAAGTCAGCACTATTCTTATTGCGCACTTTGCCCGCTGCTCGGCATGCAGTCCTGGAGCACATGTGCAACATCTTTGATGAAGCCGTCATGTTACACATCAAGAATCTCGACACGCGACCGGCACATACACCAGGAGCCAACAGTTAGAAAGTTTTTAAATTTTTTATTAATATTTTCATATTTTCATTTGTTAAGTGAAAAATAATTTTTTAACCCAATTGTTTGTATTTTGGGGTGAGCTATAAATACTATAAATGAAGTGAGCATTTGATATGGCTTGTTTTTAATGGGCACCATGGCAACCGTACCCTTTTGCCTCCTTCTAAGTCTATCCTTGCTTATATATAACAATAAATAATTAAAAGGGCTTATATTAGCACCTTACCTAAGTTTCATTAGCATTCCCAGTTGATTTTTTTATTTTAAATTATTGTTATTTAATCGCAATAGTTATTAAGAGCTCAGTAAATGGAGTTCAAAACTGTTTGAATTATGCAAATATCCCTAGTGGTTCAAAAGTTATGAGAATTTAAAGGTCTAAAATTTGGGGTTAAAAGTTGACATCATTTTAACGCACAAATTACTTGAAATCACGGACCAATTCACAACAATAAATTCAGTAATTTTGTCATAGTTTCTTTATTCCTGGAGCAATTTTGATAAAACTTGGCACTATTATGTAAAATTGTATGTTCTTTCAGATTCTGCACTCAGATTTTATGTATCTCTATGTTGTAACCCATTATTTAGAGAATAAAGGTACGAATATTAGCGTTTTTTTTTACTTGTTACTTTATCACAAGATTATTCAACATTTTTATTTAAACATGAGATTCAACCTTTCTTTTAGGCAATTACATGTGAACACTGAAAAACTTGGCAGAAAGAAACAAAAACAATTATTTAAGAATTTAGAGTGAGGATTAGTTTCACATACATTTAATGTAGAATAATCCCATCTTTCAGGGCCATTATAGCGTTTTAGGGCAGTAATAATTTTTTTTCTATAGGAGATGAATCCTGTGCGTTTTTCTTTGGGGGGAGGGGTCTCTCCTTTGTTTTCTTTTGGGTGGGGGGGGCGATTATTTGTAGTTTCAAGAGGGTTTTTGTGGCAGGAAGAGGGGCTTGCCACTCGGACTTAGTGTTAGTGGTAGGGCCAGGGGCAATTACGTGTGAAAACTAAGCAGAAAGAAAAAAACAATTTAGAATTTAGAGTGGGGGATTAGTTTCACATAAATTTAATGTAAAATAATTCACCATTTTTGCGCCGTTCTAGCGTTTTAGGACAGTTAATCATAAACTTTTCTGACGTTAAAATGTCGCATTCTTAATATTTATGTATAGCATTGAAATGAAATTGTCATGAAAAATACACTCGTTACGGCCACGAGTATGTTTACATTTGGAATAATATAACTAACTCATACTTTTTCAGTCCGTTTTTTTTTTTTTTAAACTAAAGTTTCATAAACTTTTCTGACGTTTAAATGTCGCATTCTTAATATTTATGTATAACGTGGAAATGAAAATGTCATGAAAAATACACTCGCAACGGCTGCAAGTATGTTTACATTCGGCCGAGTATAACGCGTAATTTTTCAGTCCGTTTTTTTCCAAAACTAAAAGTTCAACAAACTTTCCGGCTATTTAAATATTATTCAAATTTCACATATTATATATCAAAATAATTCTAAATCTATGCTCTATTTAAAAATATTTGCGAATAAGATGCGTACCTTATAATTTTTGAAGAAATGTCGGTTGAGTTTACGCTATCGTGTTTCGCCTTCAAATGCTCTAAGAAAAAAAATATAACTACCTAGTTGTAGTTTAAGGTGTGTTCTGATTGGTTGTAGAATTTTAAGAATATTGATAAATATTGGCTGCTTTAACTTTGAAAAGCAAACGAACGTGTAAAATTGAGTCTAAAAAAAAGCTCATATTTTTGATTTTCGGCTGTTTTAAGTAAAAACCGTTTTAACTCGCTGTAAAAAATAATTCAATGAAGAAAAGCACACGCAAATTACATATTCAGAAAGATTTTTTTATTTTCTTTCCAACCGTATATATATTTTTAAAATTGGACCAGTAATAAGCGAGAAATTGCGATTTGAACGCATTAAGGTACGAAATCACAAATGTCGCACGATATTGGCAGCAGGCTGGGAATGCTAGTTTCATGGTAAACCCTATCGTCAGAAACGTATTATCCCGTGCATCAATATACATTTGAATGCATTCAAATTTATATGTATGTATGAGATAATAATATATTTCTGATGATCAAGTATATTGATTTGGCTCTGTTCCGATGTTGAGAAGTTAATTGTTTATGTTATTGATACTCATCATCATATTCGGTTTAACGTCCATTATACAAGCTGGCATGTGTTGGACGGCTTTTAGAAATTGACTCCCAAACTAGCCTATCTCTGGCCAAGTTATTATTTAACTACATAACCTGAAATGCAACAGATTTTCTTTGGAAGTCATTTCCTTAGTTGAGCAAGATTTTTTGTAGACCGGATGCCCTTCTTGACGACCCACCCAGTGGGGTGATGGGGATCAGTGCTTTTATCGAGAAACCATCTCTAGGTGATTCCCTACCAAGGCTAAAGAGCGCTTCATCTATCCTATATACTATATAATAAATGCATTGTTTATCTTGTAAATCCACACTTATATATAGCTAAATGAATAAATGTGAAAGTTCTTTTCATTTATCGCTCATATATCATTACTGTTATTTAAATAAATAATACAGCATAGTATTTTGAAATACTGTATGTATCATAGAGATAAAGGCCCCCAAAGACAGAGCTTTGGATGGCTCATTTTCATAATTATTTTTTAAACAGTTCATTATATATTAATGTTTGGTGTTATTGATTCGTAATTTTATAGTTCTATTTTTTCACGATAGATGCAATATTTTTGTCGATGTTAACAACAATTAAAGTAATTTAATACACAAAGGATAAATAATTAAACCTTTCTTAAAATATTTGCCGATTAATTTTCAGGGGAGATAAAACTAACTAAAAAGAAAAATATACGAGGCATAAGCAAAAGTTCAGAAAGGTGAAAGGATGACTGTCCCCTCCCTCTCTCTTTCTCTTTCTTCTGTTAGCGACGCCATATAAAGAAAGGGTGTCTGACTGCTTCCTCCCATTAGCGACTGATGCCACATTTTTTTAATTGTTTTTAATAAATAAAACAACAAAAAAAAGCACATACACACGTGCGCACACAGACTATTGCTCAATTAAATTGATTTCCTTTTTCTGTTTGTTTCTTGGTGGCCTTATTTAAAAGATGAAAATTACCAAAGTTTTAATACCTATTTATATGAATGAATGCAAAAGTTTTTGTCTAGCGTTTAATAGAAAACTTATGAATGAAATGTTTAATATTTAATATTTTGGTTTCAAGTATTCCAAGTAGTGAACTTTGCAGAACCAGCTATGTATAATGTATAAAAATTACCTTAATTTCAATGAATCACGTGTTTACTTCTTGAGAGAATTGCTTATTTCGATTTTCGCATCCACTTAGGACAGAGGCCTGAGGAGGTCTAGCTGATTTACAGCTTTGAACGAAACATGTCTGTAAATGTGTAGCCATAAAATTTTTGTATAAATATATAAAGTTTTATACTAGCTGGATCTGTCCCACACAGTGGGCTGGCAAGCAGACATATGGATTTATAGCAACTTTATCAAATTATTATGAAACCTATATATTTGAATAGCTCAGAGTCTGAGGTTGCAAAAAATGGGCCCATTTGTCTTCTAACTCCAATTATTTCTCAAGATATGCCTGTTTGAATTTTGCGAATTTCGAATTTTGCGAAATCGCGACTACAGTAATTTTACCAAGGAGTAAATTTGGGTGCATTTGAAGAATTGCTGAAAATTTCTGCCAGAAATCCCTAAATATGTCCTATTATAGGCCCCTTAGATAATGCCAGATGCCCTAAATTTACTTCATTATAAAAAATGGGACATATGAACAAGTTTTTTACCTGTTTTTTGGATTTTTCCACAAAATTTACCATAAAAATGAGCATTTTTTTTCCATAAAAAAACAACAAAATTTGCCCCCGGCCAGCATATTTTAACGAAAGATTGCAAAAAAGCCCCTAGATGAAATTTCTTATGCTTCACAAATAAGAATCTAGACATAGAAAGCTATCATAATCCAATTGGATAAAAAAAATCACTTTCGAGAACCATTTTAATTCTAACATACTGAACAAATTTGAACTTTTTTTCGTAATTTTGGACAACCCACAATGACCGTTGCAACGATAAATCCAGATAATTCTTGTCATTGTTACTCAAATTTCATAATCCACCACTTTTCCTATGTTTTTTTGGGGTGCAGAATCTAAATATAGCATCAGAAAACCATGAAACTGCACTGTTTTCTGGAAAATCCTGAGTTTTACCCTTTTTTAAGCTATTTTCAGTCAAATATTAGCTGTAAACCAGAAAAATATTCTTTTATATTTTTTTTCAAAATTTATCCATTATAATTGACAGAATGTTCCCTTTAGTTGAAAACAATTTACACTATCCTTTACAACTTTTAATTCATGCCCACTCTGGTGTTGTTTCCCCGTTTTTCCCTACATTGAAAATAAAAATAAAAATGGAAAAATTGAATATTTCCATTTTTCTCATTTTCAATTTTTCAACATCTCACATTATGTCATCATTTTCTTTCCTTTTCTATACACAACTATAATTAATGACATGATAAACATTGCTCTCATTGAGATTTTCAAGAACTGCAAAAGATCTCGATTCGATGCAGTTATGAAACAGGTCTCATCCAAACTAGAGGTCCCATCTAGTGATAAACATCCAAGTTGTGTTCAAAGACTTTCAGCAGCAACAAAACAAGAATCGTTCAGTGGTCACCCTATCCAGGTAATTTGATGAGAAGGTAGTGCTCCAACGTCACACCTATGTACCGAAGGCAAAGCGTCCTCTGGAGGAAGTCAGTGACCGTCAACAATGCCGACGACTGAGCGACTATATGGATTCGACCAAAGCTGCTGCTCAAGCACAGAATACTTCCCCCACCAAAATGTTTGCCTTCGGTCTGAAGGACAAATACCTTCAAAACAAAGAGGTTGCTAAAGAAGGATACTCTATCCTACGCAATGAGTCCATCCCAGACCGACATGTTTCACTGGAGGTTGCATCTGCCATCTACGAGAGTGGCAAAATGACCAAACAGATTTACACAGACATTCGTTTACTCCTGAAAGATGCTGGAGCTGATGTTCTTCCATCGTACGACAAACTGTTGAAATTTAAGAAGGAGCGGAGGCCAACAGTACAAAAACTTGCAACTCCGTACAGTGGTGTGAAGTACCATTACCTCCAGTGCTTGCAACTTACGTCTGCCCAATTGTTTGCATCACTTCAGTTGCCCGCATTCCACAACCTCAACAAGATCCAGATGACGCTTCACGATGGCTTAGATGGCAGTGGTGGACATTCCATTTTCAACTAGACGGGTTCCATCAACACAAACAACATCATCATGTTCATGTTCCGTATCGAGAACCTAAAGACTGGGAATGGTGAAGTGCTCTGGGAAACCCCTCTTGATCTTGTCGTCCAGTGATGTTGTTGATGGGAAGAGAAACCCGTGAGGACTTGAAGTTGTAGCAGATCTTCAGAAGGAACGACAAGGTGTTAAGTTCTCGGTGGACCATCTCAACAAATCTATCAATGTTGAAGTTCATGCCAAAATGTCCATGATAGATGGCAAAATGCACACAACCATATCTGGTCTGGGTGGCGCGTTTTGTTGTCTCTGCACAAAGAGCAAAGAACAGTGTCATGATGTTGATTTCATATCATCAGGGTTCAAGGTCGATCGGTCCCTAGAAGATACCCTCGAGATCTGTGAGAAGGACATGCACCTGGAAGAAAACCGAAAGATGATGTTCGTAAAGGAGTCACTCAGGAACCTATCACAACAGAAGACATCAACAACATGACACTCTATCATGCCACTGCTGGTCATTTGTCTTGGTCTGAGGCAAAGTTGAATGTGTCAAATAGGATGGTTTGAGCGTTAGAATTCCTAAAACAAGCTAAAGAGGATATACAAGCCAGAGTCAAGGAAGAAACATCTATCACCTTGGAGAAAACTGATCCAACTGGGCATGTTAAAACCTTGACAACTGGGAATATTGCTAAGGTTATGTTATTCACCAACAATCGAAAACTGCTCAGCCAAGGAATTAATAGTTCTGAACTGAGAGCTAAGATCGAACAACTGGTGCTGAACATGGCAGTTATTCTGACTATCATCAACTCAGATCGAAAGGTTAAGATTGATGAGTTCAGAGAATTCTGCAGAACAGCATACCTCCACATTGCTTCAATTCCATGGATCCACATCACACCTAGTGCACATGTTGTTCTGGGGCACAGTGCAGAGTTGATTGCTGAAAACAGCTGTATTGGTTTACTCAATTTCACCGAGTCAGGTATTGAAGCCAACAACAAGTTTCTTCGACAATACCGAATCAACAAAGCCAGGAAGACCAATCAGTTTGATAATTTATCAGATTGTATCAATCGATTATGGGACAAGAGTGACCCCAGTGTCATGAAGGCCAGAGAGCGATTAAATTGCAGACATTGTAAAGGGACAGGGCACAGTATTCGTAGCTGTGAGCAGCTCAAAGCTGCGATACTTGGGTGTAACACCGAGTACGAATCTTTGTTGTGCTTTCTGACAGATGATGCATAATGTGAATCACTGTTTGTTGTTTCATTGATGTTTGAGTGATATATTTTCATTTTAAAGTGGATATTTGAAGAGTTCTCTTCCTGTAATACTAAAAAAAGGTCTTGTTTGTTTGCTCAACTTGTTTACTTTGCGAGTTATGATAATTTGAAATTTGCCCAGAATTTAGCCCCTCCGTGTATTGGCCCAAAATGATGGTGATTGGGGCCTCAGACTCTCAAAATGGTATAATTCTGCTGAATATCAGTCTGTTTAACATCCCACCACCCTCTCTGATGCCTAACATGATGACCAACAGGTATAACAGCTAAACAACTAACATTATGGGCACTCATAGGTTAATGTCCGCTTGAACCCCCTTCTAAGCCCACTGTGTCCCATGGTGTTGCCCGGGAGAAATATAAGAGAATGAATTAAAATTTGTCAACATCCGATAGAATGCAAATAGATCACATTTGACAATTTTAATCTTTAGAATAATTGCTGGTTTGAAATTGTTGAAGGGTGAAAGGAGGAAGAAATGAAGGAATGAAGAAGACGCGGTTGTAGGAGTCTTCCTGTTCATCCCATGGTACCGCTATTTCCCAAACGCCCGCTCTATCTATGATAATGGCCACTTTTAAAAATTAAGAGACCTACAGAGCTCTATCAAATCCCCCCCCGTTATCTTTTTATGGAAATTCCATTTTTTGTGAGGAAAGAAAAATGGGTATGCCTCCTGGGTATGCACTAATGAAACACACAAATGTAATTAAGGAGGCCTGCAGAGCACTAATAAACCATGTGTGTTCGAAGAGAAATGATGATATTCACAATAGTTAAAGTACTACCTATTACATTGATTTCTTTTCAAATTACTAAATAATTATGTTTAAATTAAAAAATCCGGCTCATAGTCTTCCCCCCCCCCCCCTCTCCCTCGTGGGCAAAAGTTTAACAATGTATAAAAAAAAAATGGAGTGAGTCGACTGGGATCGAACCCATAACCTCTTGTTCTTGGATCTAGGGCGATAACACTTATTAAGGAAAACTGCAAAGAACTATGTTTGTTAATTGCATTCTCTAAAAACCGGAATAAGTATAAATGTATATGTAATAGGGAGAAATAATGTAATCCGATATTCTCGAAAATCAGCGGAATTAGCGGGAGCGTCCATTAAATGTGTGCATAATGTTTTGTATTATGTAGTAATTTAATAGCAGACAAATAGTAAATATTAATGGACACTTTTTTGAAAAGTAGACGTTGTTTATTAGTTCCCAGTATCGTTGGAGAGTGTCAGTACTGAAGTGTTAGGGTGAAAAGTTTTTGCTACCACCTATATGGAGTATGTTTTGAGGAGAGTCGATGATTGTGGGCCAAAAGTAATATTTAGTGTTAGCTGGAGAAAAGTAATGACAAATTTACTAAAACACACTCTAGTGAAAAAGCGTAATATTAGTGGTGAGTTTAATAGCCTGTGATGCATATGGTTATTTTCCTATTCTTCAAGAAGATACAGGGGAAAAATCGTTTTAACTTTATATATTAGATTAATGGCTCTATTTATTATTGAGAAATTGTGTCGGACACAGTAAGGATTCACTGGATTATACCTTGTGGATATAAACTTACCTGGATGATATAATTAAGATATATATATATATATATATATATATATATATATATATATATATATATATTGGTTTCTTTCAGTCTCGAGAGACGATGGATATCCCCTGTGTACCTGCATTGGAAATCTATAGTGAAGCAAAAGTTGCATAATCACAGACCACACCTCCTCTGAACTGGCTGGGTCCAGTGGCAAGAAGTTCAGGACGACTGGAAACAGTGCTGGGAAAAACAAAGACGTGTTATTTTGGAGTTCTCCATTCTAGATTAGTTGCACAACCAATGTTTAAGAGTCTAGTCAACCTTACTATTTAGATGGAGGAAAGATATATGGATTCATACATTTTCCAAGAATATTAGTGGAAGTGATGCAGTAGTCCTGACGGAATTTAAACTTGGCACACCGAGCCCACAGTCTGGGCCTGTAACCATATTTGGCAAAAGTAGCACTTTTTCCACAAATATCTATTTGTACACTTGTTAGTTTTCCCCCAAATGTAACAAAAGTTGTGATTAATGGTTATTTACATTATTCAAATAAATGATCACATAGGGAGACAACTTGTACTTTACTCGTTTCTCTGTTTTCTTTCTCTCAACATCATCACCTTTTTTTTTTTCAGCCACAGATGAAAATCTCCTCAGCCTGGAACCCGTTATCCAAGATGCTTGCAGTGTCCTTTTGAACTTTATCCGAAGCAATCCAGTTGCATGGGCACCGATCATTTCAGCTGTAAGTATTCTTTCTTTTTTAAAAAAAAAACAAACATTTTTGCCACGTACAAAATTCTGACCTTTTTAAAACTATGATTACCTTTCACTTTAATCTTCATTTTTTCGCAACTTCTTTATAAAGGATGATTATCCACCCTCACCCCTCCCTAAATGCCACCCATGGAATCAATAATAAAATCCACAATCCCCTCTGCAATCAAACCATATTTGGTACAAATAAACTTCAGTCTATGCCTGATTTGTCCACCAACTCTCAGTCATGAATGTCCAACAGTCTTTGTTTTATCGCCGTTCAATGATATACTCAATATGTGTACGGGTGATCTACAAAATTTCAGTTACGATAAACCACATTTTTTTTATTGTTATAAAGTTTTATTTGAAAGGATATTTAGCCCTTTGTGTGTGCATGGTCAGTTTTCTAATAAAATCCGTAGAATACCTTAGAAAATGTTGAAATTTGTAATCCCTATATATATATATATATATATATATATATAAAAATAATCTAGATAAGTTTACGTCCAGAGGGTAAAAATTTATATAGCTTTGACCATAAAGTAGATAAAATATAATATATAAAAAAATTGAAATATGTTATTCAAAGATTTTGTTAATATATTCTATTTATCTACTTTACTGTCAAAGCTATCCATGGCTTTGTTTGCATGTGTATTTGTAGGGGTCGCTGGCTTGAGTGTGTGCTTGCAACCACTTTTGTGTCTGTGTTGTGTTGTTGCATGAAGGCTTATTGGTGTACAGGCTTTTAATTTTTGTGAGTGCATGTGCGTTTGTCATTAAATTCAATAAATGAGTTAAGGTTGTCTGACTGAATTTCCTTCACAACTAGAAAAAAAAAAGATATATTTTATTATTTCATTGTTTTAACCTTTACTTTATTTGATTGGTGATTTATTATTATTATTATTTATTCTACTTTATTCATTCTGTATTTAAATATTTTAATTTGATGTATCCTATATATTATCATTACTATTATCATTATTGATTTTACAAATAGACTGGTATAAAATTACATAATAAGAGGTTCTTATATTGACTGATGAAGGACCTTTTGAAATCATCTAAAGTATAATACAAAATAAAATATTCCAAATCGTTTAAGAAACGAATGTGTGCCAAATATTTGTTCTTTGAACTAATACAAATAATGTACTAATTTTATTTATCTCAACATATATATATGTTTAAATCTAATGAAAAGAAAATGTGAAAAGAAAAAATATTAAAACATGTTTTATGCAGTTCGAATTGTTCTTTTATGAGTTAGTCACGTGTTCAGTTCCAGTAAAAGTATTATTAATTTTACTTTCTGTAGTTGTCGAAATGTTTGGCCTGAAAAGGTCTAGCTATTCCATAGCTTTAACCAAAATATGTCTGCAAATATGTAGCCAAATAATGTTTGTATAAAAAAACAATTTTATATCTAATATATAAAATATAATCATCCACAGACTCATCAGTGTGGTTAGATACAGGAAGCGCATCAACCCAAGGTTCGAACCTTTGATATCAGTCACTACCGATTGTGACTGTCGAACATACTACCCTCTGCTGTTAACAAAAGAAATACATATTGCTTTTAAATTAGTTTTTGTATTCATTTGTTTACTTTTTATGATATTAATAACCGAGAGGATTCAATTCGTTTCATGGGAGAATTTGTACTTAACGCTTAAGTAGAAACCATCATTTCCTCCACCAAAGTTCTTCACCCATAAGAGAGCATATGCATGAAATATAGTTATCCACTCACAATTGTTTGAGTTATTTCAAGACTCATCAGTATGGAGATATATATATATATATATATATATATATATATATACTAGCAAAAATATACACTGATCCCCAAAAGAAGAGGTAATGACTATGAGGATGATATGATTAACCCCCCCCCCCCCGAGGGATAAATACCTGTGAGAATGTTATCATGACCCCCCCCCCCCCCTTTCCCAAGAAGAATATCCTGGGAGGATGGTATTATGAGGAACCAAACATGTATTATACTGCCCCCTTAAAAGAGGAGGTAATGCCCTGGAAGAATATATCATCACAAATAAAAATATACTAAACTATCCCTCACATGAGAATGTAAAGCCTGAGAAGATTCCCCCCCCCCACCCTGAAAAAAGGTGGTAATGCCTGGTAGGATGATATGACAACAACAGATGCTACACTACCTCCTCCTAAAAAGAGGAGGTAATACTTTTACTTAAAAGGTTCCCCCCCATAAAAGGAGAATGTAATGCCTGCGAGTATGGTCTTATAACAATAGAACAGATACTACATTACCCCCTCCCCTAAAGAAAGATGTAATACCTGGGAGATTTACCCCCACCCCCTTAAAAAAGGAGGAGGTAATTCCTGGGAGGACGATATTATGACAGCAGAACCGATACTACACTATCCACACTCATTAAAAGATTATACAATAATAGATTAAATTAGCTTTTGTTTTCATTCATTTGAAAATGCTTAGTCATAAAAACATTTTTTATGCTTCCTTGGCCTTTTGGCTAGGATGAAAGTGTTGAGGCGTGTGGCACTTATGTCTTTCCTCTCATCTTTTACCGACTGGCTGCACTTCCCCTGCTTGCGAACCACCTAAAGGTCCTCCAGCATCTTCTGTCCTCGCTTCTCTGGGATGGGAAGAGGCACTGAGTTTGCAGATATGTTTGTATTCAACGTCAGTGTGAAAGAGGCTTGGGGATGCCGAACTTGACGTGTCATCGACATGTTGAGAGACTGGCTTTCCTGAGTCAAACTTTGACAGAGAAATCTGCGTGTAACCCTGCGGACGATATCGCCTTTCTCAACCTCATTCTAACCATTCAGTCAAGGCCCATTGTAGGGCGAGAGGCGAATCGCAGTTCTTCAGAGAGTGCCGAGCTGCACTCAAAAGGCTTCCTCGGTCCAGTGACTTTTCTCGGTCTTCTAGAAAGGAACTCCACAGAGGGGTCAGCTGACGATTTGTTCGTCGCTCGGTTCGGGTAGTCAGAGGAAGGAGATCTGCTCCAAATGGAGTTGGGCTCCAGAGACAAGTCATCTCCACAACTCTGAATTCTCTTTGACCTAACGATATGCCCTGAACGCGTTACCCTTCAAAGCCATACAACACAGTTCCAGAATGAAGGACTAAGAAGAAATGCCCGGTCACTCTTTCTTCCAATACCGCAAACTCTGGCAGTATGTCAATGAAGTTATGGCTCGTATCAATCCTACAAGCACGTTACGTAATTGACAATGTCTGGCTGCCGTGGGACAAAGATAGATAAATGATGTTAATTGCGATCCTGGCCGTAACGCGAATGGAGGTGTGGACGTTGCATCAGAGAGAAGACCAAGGGGTTGAATCTTTTGCTGATCAGGATCTTATTGCTTTCTTCAAGCACCAGCTGAAGGTCAAGATCAGATGTGATAGAAAAAGATTTCATTCCTTGGTTTTTGAAAAAAGGTGGATACAAGTAGCGAGCTTGTGTGTACGAAAAGGAATCGAGTATGAGTATGTGTCCCCTGCTTGAGCATTGGCGTACACAGTTCCCTGTCCTGTCGGACCCCAGCCCTTTGGGTAAGTCTATCCTTTCAGCCAGTCGAGTGAATGAGTTACTGCCCCCCTCCCTTTGAATGAGTTACGCACACACCGATCCTTTTAAAAATGTATTACTTAATATAACTCAAAATTTTTTGCAGAGCAATTCTTTTCTATATAAAATTTTTTGTATCTCACTTATTTAAATTTGGGGGGGGGGCTGAGTTTGTGTAGGCACAATCTCTAAATGGTAAAGTTTACAAAAAATAATATTTACCCATCTTACTCACTGTATTGTTTAGAATATGTATTCCAAAATTCATAATGATCCGTTCATTAGTTTAAGAGGTTACCCTGTACATAGATGTATGAATATAAATAGGTATCCCAAACTGATTTTTTTTTTTTTTTTCAATATACCAAAAATCTTTTTAGGTATGCATGTATAATGCTGCAAGATTAAAAAAAACAAAAAAACTAAATTTATCTTGGTGTCTCAATTAGTACCTGAGTTATGGCCATTCAAAGTTGGTCGGACATCGTGTTTTGTGTGATACTGAACAAAAGGCCAACTTAATCAGTGTATAACTGAAGATAAAAGCTTTAAATAAGTGAAAATTTTTTCATAAATATAATGCCATAGTTCATTAAAAGAAATATATAGATGGAATTAATAATTCTTAGATATACCCTGTCTTAAACATTGGTGGAAATCACATGCCGTCACAAAAATTGTGCAGAAACGATACAGAAAAGCAACTTTGACTGTTCATAAAAGTTTTATTTTAACACATTGAAACTTATTATGATTCATAACATCATACAGATTAAGTTAGATTTTTTTTTTCATTAGTACATCCATAAAAACCTCTTATTTCTAGCATGTAAACATGGCCCGAGGTCCAATTTAGCAGTTGGGCACATTTTGTAAAAAGTTACCATTAAAGATACAAGCCTGGAACTTTTATACTTGACTAATTTTAGGATGAGGAATTAAAAAAAAAAAAAGGTTTTCTTTCTAATATTGGAAGATTTATCAGTTATCCAACTTTTGGCATGTAAAAAAAAAATTAAAAAGGATTGCCATCAAAACCTGGAAATCTGTTATAGAAAAGAAATCAACGGTCAATTTTTAAACAAAGGCTTATAAGTTTCTTGAAGACCTATAACGGTCAGCCGGACTTTATCAGTGAAGCGATTGAAAATCTTGTTCCTAGTTGTTGTGATTTTTCTTTCCTCTGATATATGTTAAAATAAGTCATGAATTAGAGAGGCCTTATTTTTCTATTTTTTTGCCCAAGAAACTTTGTCTTTTGCAAATATACTTTTTCCTTGTTCAATTTTAGTCCCTCATTCTCCAAGAACTTGACTTTTTTTTTAGTTCTTTATTTTCTGCAAGTATTTTGCGATTATATTTTATAAAATTATAATTTTTTTTGTACATCTTGCTTTGAATGACCTTTTTCTGTCTCTTAATGTATGTATTAAGTTTAGAAAGTTTCTTAAGCCTTGCTCTTGATATTTTCCTTGCTTAGGGTAGATATTTTCTGATAATCCATTTTATACTGTTCTCTTGCTGTTTGGAAATTAACAGCCATGTTGAAGAGCTGATCCTGGGATTCTTTAAAGGATTTTTCAAGTGACGTCATCATTTTGGCAGCAACAGATGGTTGTTCGGGAGAGACTAAATTAGGAAGTTTATCCTGAGAAGGACAATCTCGGGTTTTTTCTTGAGATGCTTGCCCCTGAAATGGAGACATTAGAAATTGTTGCATTCTTTCAGGGTTTTTTTATAGCCCTGTATTTTTTTTACATTCTTTTGAAAGTTTATTTACTATAAGCAAACAAAATTTTTCATTGTAATTTGCAGATAGGTGATTCAGCCACATTACCATTATGTTAAACGTTAGATGTTTTTAGTTGAATAATAATAAAATTGAAGAACCGCCCCATTTGTCAGTGATGTCATTAGGAACACCTTTGAATAGTGCTGCATCTTCCAGTTCTTGCAATGAGATTCCGATTGCAGAAAGTTCTTCAGCTACAAACTAGGCATCATATAAAGCATCTAAAAAGATTTTCAATCTAGCTTCTCCTTTGGTAAAAAATTACTTTAGTTTTCATAAAGGTCTGTTGAATTTGTCCAATCAATCTTGGTTGTTCCACCTTCATTTCTGTAAAGAGTTTGCAGAACCAAGCAAAAATCTGAAATTAAAAAAATTTATAATTCTCTTATTAAAAAAGAAATATTAAAGCAATGTCAAAAAAGAATCTCAAAATATTTCATTAATTTTTTTTAAAGAACTGTTCTATAAACCTGATATCTTGCCTATGTAAATGATTTTGTTTTCATTAGTGCCCATAAAACCATTAAGTTGAACTCAAAATAGACAAAACCCAGATTCATCAGAACTATATCCAGATGACTTAGTATGTTATTATAGGGGCAATAACATCCCCGAGGTCAACTTATATTAACATTTCAAAACTTTTTTCAGAAGGGTTTTGCTAAATTTCTGAATAAATAAAAAGTATTCTAATTGTTATTTTAAAGAAAAAGTATTTTGCTAAACTTCTGAACAAATAAGAGAATTTACCGTAATTTTAAAAATTATAAAACAAAGTGTCAATTTTTATGGAACTTTTTGTTTTAACGAAAAAAAATTTTTGCTAAACTTTTGAATAAAAAGTATTCTATTTTTTTCCTATTTATTTTCATCCCCACGAGGGCAGAGTTAGACACAAGGTTGATTTTTAATGTGTTGAAACTTCAGCCCCCCTCCCCTCAAAAGCTGCACTCTGGATTGGGACAAAAATCAAAATTGCCTCAATCTAGAAGGATTTCTCATTCACTGACTGATGACAGAAAAGACTAAGTGAAGCATCAGAACAGATACTACACTTTGCTCCTAGCCAAAAAGCCAAGGAATTCTAACTATTGTTATTTATAAACAAAAAAGAAAGTTTCACTAAACTTCCGAATAAATTAAAAACAAGTCATTTTTACAGAACTTTTTACAAACGAGTTTCGTTAAACTACCTAATAAAAAAGTATTCAAATTGTTAAACTTGTGAACAAGCAAAACTATTATTTTATTTCTTTTTCTAAAACACGTGGCCACTGATAGAATAATATTTTCGAAATTTTATTAAAAATATATATCTATTAAAAACACAGAATTTTATTAATTATATATATATATATATATATATATATATAATTTGATTGTTCAAATCTCAATTAGAAAAAAATATGATACAAAATCTTCAACCACGAAACGTAAAAGTTAAACGAATAATAAATGGAGGAATGTCTGGTAGTAACTAAACGGTTTCAACAAAACACAATAAATACTTTATACCAATATTATGTAAATAGAACAAGTAAAAAATTCAACTTACCTAGAAACGGTTAAATGTCCATTATAGCTCATAGCTCGCTGTTTATTTTAGTCTGACATCTGCCAGACTAAAATAAACAGCTATAGTTGAATTTCAGTTGAATTTGAGTTCGGTGTGTTCAACTTCACTCTGGGAAAATGAAAAAAAGTTCAAAACACGGGCTCTTTTTATATTCAAGCCGTTCGCGATGTGTAACGATTTTTAAAATTATTTCTATTGCTTATTATTATTTGGTGAACCCTGCTTTATATGAATGGTATAAATGACAAGTTTTTTTTAATTAAATTTTTATATTTTATTCACTAAGATTTTTAACTTGGAAATTTTTAATGAAAATTAATTTAAAATTCTATACTTTGCCTACCAAATTGGAGAATAACCTTTCTTTTATAACATGGAATGTTTTTTCAAAGTTGAATAAGCAATATTGCGAAAGGCACAGACGTTAAAAAATAGGACTAACAAATTGTTGAAAAGCAGAACTAAATGCTTTTGTCATTAAAATAGTTATATAATTCAAATCAACCTGAAAAAAAAACTAATCATTGTACAAGAAAGAAAATGATATCATTAGAAAGAGGAAAGATTAAATTTTATTTACATACTAATTTCATAGATATAACCTGATGAATAGCTGAGATATCGTAAGTTAAATTTAACAAAAAATTCACTGGTTTTACCCATTTTTGCAGCCTAAACAGGCCAGTTTGGGATACCTAATATAAATGAATACACATACCTAACTTTACAAATATAGAGATTACATAAAAATGAATTTGCTTAGATGCATCCTTGTATTTCTATGAGAGGCTCTCTGTACAGCCTTTCATGTTTCAACTTGAACAAAAGTTTTATTGCTAAACAAGTATTCAATGGATGCGTTTTAAATATCTCTCTAAAATGTCGGTCCATCTGTCATGCTTAAGTTTTAAATAGCATTTTCATCGCTAGACATGCATAATGAATGCACATCTCTTAAGATCGGTTCTTATTTCAATAAATGAAATGTCTCTTTATTTCTGAACATGTTATTTTTCTCATTGATTCAATGTTTCTAGTGGTCTCTTGGTTTGTTGGGTCATATAAGCACAAAATATGCCGATCATCGAAGTCTCCCCCGTTCCAGCAGTCTCAACGAAGTGTTGCAGTTATGGATGACCTGCCCCCCTACAAAAACGTTGATGGAAGTTGCGACTGAGTGCTTTGCAGTAATGTGAGTAATTTTTGTTATTCATTTCTTTTTTATGTTAAGTCATATGTTGATGCTATGAGGTTTCTCTAGAAAGTAATGAGGTTGTATGTGATGGTGGGGTATATATATATGTAAGGTTAGTGGGAGAGAATCCCAGCAGAGTGCTCGATTATTAAGAAAAATAAAAAAATAATTATTGATTAATGTTTGTATTATAGAAGATGAGAACAACATCGGTACGATCGGTTTTAAATCCTAACAAAGGGGAGCTCTAGAGACCTCTTTATCGGCACTCTCTTCAGCCTCTGTTTATGTCTGTCTTCCCGGAAGATGGCTGTTCAAGTGTTATATTAATTGTCCTACGATATTTCGATTTTCTGCTTAAATTTAATTTTTATAATTTTTACCAATTGGGTATTTCTACCTGCAAATTATGCCGGTATTTTAGTCATGGGCGAGCAAAAACAGTTTTTCCTTTTAATCTTTAAAAAAATATATGTTCATACTATACTAAGATCATGTTGACCTCAGATCTTGGAGAAATTAATTTAAAAAATAAATGTTTAAAATCTAGATTTAAAATTAAGATTTAAAAACAAAGAAATACACCACTGAACAGGGAAAAATAGAAATGCGGATGTATATGGTTCTCAAAGACTAACCAAAAAATATTTTCAAATCAACCCTCTTGTTTCGTAAACATAAATTCAGTTAAAGTGAAATATTTTGAAAATCAACAATCGTGCAATTTTAAATGAAAAATTCATTTATTTAATTTTTTTTTTTTTTTGCGAGCTTTCGTTGTAGAACAACTTTGTCAGGCGAGACTGTCTTATAGTTTATTTTGTCTTTTCTTCCTCCTCATTTTGATGGTATTAACCCCGAAGGGTCGAATCATGAGACGAGCAATAACAGACGTCAAGTTCTTAAGACGTTAGGATAAGTGTAGTCCTGGCGATGTTATGCGGGTTAATACCATCAAAATGAGGAGGAAGAAAAGAAGAAAAAACACTACAAGACAGTCTCGCCTGACAAAGTTGTTCTACAATGAAAGCTAGCAAAAAAAAAAAAAAATTAAATAAATGATACTATCAAAATGAGGAGGAAGAAAAGAATAAATTCAGTTAGTTTTTTTTTGACATTATATACACATTGGAGACTCGTCACCTTTCAATAAATGTGTGTGGGTAATATATGTATGTCCTATACGAAGTCTAGCTACTATAACCGCTTTTCTTATTGCCTTTCCGTAGCCTAAGGGCCACTCAGCAATAGTCAACCAAATCTTGTAATTTATTACTTTGGCATTCATCTCAAGATTCTTGCCATTTTTCTTTGATTAACTTGTTTATAGGAGGTTAAATATCAGTGTATGGAATCCTGGTATTGGAAGGTATCATGTTCAGCGATTCTTTTGCTGCTCTATCCGCCTTTTTGTTTCCACTAATGCCAGTATGACTAGGTATCCAGCATAATTTAATTTTACACTGCTTTTCGTTATAGGTAGGTGATCTTGTTTAAAATTTTTTGTGATTAGATGATTATCCATTTTTTTGTTCTTCAGTGCTGTGAACACTGATAGGGAGTCGGCGAAGATGATGAATTTATCAGTTCTACTACTTTCTATTATTTTTAGAGTCAGGTATATGGCTGTAGCTTCTGCACTAAAAATTGACACTTTGTCAGGTAATCCACACTGCATTTTAGTCTTATCTATGATAGCAGCGCATCCAACTCTGTCTGCACAACCGGTTCTGTCCGCATCTTTAGAACCATCAGTGTAAATGTATTTGTATTCAGGAAGCCGATATCTTCAGACAGCCTGATCTGGTTGCACCAGGGTTTTCCACATGGACATATTTGATACTCAAAACAAGTTGAAAAGCAACCTACCCTAATGAAGATGATGAGACTAACGACAAAGATGGAGGCTGGAATTATGAGAAATTACGACGTATAATACCCATTTCAAGTAAAGTTTTTGAAAAACAAAAAAACAAAATATACATAGAATTTATGTAACAAGATTACATAACCGAGGGTTAAAAAAATTAATAATACATGTACCTCAAACAAAAGTTTTATTTTCATTTAAAAAGTAAAACTTTTAATGTGGGTACATAGATCTTTCTAAAAAAAATAAACAATGATGCCAAACTCCTTAATCGCGATAAAATGAAAGTTGGTCCAGCATTAGAAAATGAGAAAAATTATATATTTTTCTTTTTTTTATATATTATTTTACTAAGAAAAATTAGGAAAAATATAATAAATCATTAAGTATTAATTATAAAATAAATTAATTTAATAATATATTAATTAAAATTTTAAAATAATTAAATAAAATTCAATATGAGTCAATACATTGATTTATGAATCAAGTAAAAAAAAAAATAAATGAAGAATAAGTTAATAATAATAAATAATAATCAATATATTAATAAAGATGATGGCTCATTAATAAATCACAAATTAAAGCAAAGGGAAAATTTGAAAAAGAAACCTTTTCTAAAAAAGCCTTTCAAAATATTTTAAATTAATTAAAAAGAAAATACTTAATCTAATAAAACCCTCTATATTTTAAACTCTCATGCTTTAAACCGCAAGCAAGGAGGCATCCAAAATAAGGTAAGACTTCTTAATGGGACATGGTGCATGCAAGGTTATGGGTAAACGAAATGGGAGTCCAAAATCTACACGGTTCACTCAGTCTCCTCTTGAGCAAAATTACTAAAAAAAAACTTTCCAATGTGGAACGTTTTCAAAATAATTCTTCCCCAAAAAATAAAAAAATAATTTTTTTAAAAACTAAAAGCAACCCCTTCCCCTAAAAAAATATAATGGCAACATATGGTCAAATGGGCATAAGCTTGTTTCCCTCAAAAAACCCTTTATATGTACAGATCAGTATCTACCTATATGCATGTATTGATTTTGTCATATTCTTATATTTATTGTTATTATTTGTATATCTATATATTAAATTCTACTTGTGTGTTGAAATGTTGCAGATATTATCTTAGCCTTGTCCACAGTGTTTCTCTCTGTGTAAATCTGCCTTTCCAGTTAATTAAGAACATTAATATAAACCACCCTAGACAGAAAGGCTTTCATTCGAGACAAACTCTCTAAATAGTGCACATTATTAACATACAATGTTTGTATTATTTGAACTACTGATTTTATTCTCCCAACATTTTGGCCTGTGTAACCTCTGACCTTCTTCAAGTGTGCCTTGTCAAACTCTGGGAATCTATGGAATTCCGAACGGAACCCTTGGTGCTTATACAGCTTAAAGCAGATATGAAGAACGCATTTCCAAATAATAACTTTTGTATATACTTACATATTAGGCAAAAATAAGCATCCTCACCAAAAATTAGGAAAAATTATCGAGTAGATTATAATTACAAGTAAAAATCAGTTTTATCGTATTTTCGAAATCCATAGGTCCTAACATAAAAAAGTTTACTATTTCTTGGAATTATGCCCTCTTAGGAGAGTTACTTCCCTTGTTTTACGTAAATCTTCCCAAGTGCGCTCTTCCCAATGTAAAATACGATAAAATTGATTTTTAGGTTTAATTAAAATTCCAATCAATATTTTTTCCTAAACTTTGGTGACAATACTTATTTTTGTCTGATACGTAAGTGTATACCAAAGTTTTCATTCAGAAATGTGTTTTCATATGTGCTTTCAGCTGTATAAGCACCAAACCCTTTATTTAATTCATAGGGGTAGCTTGCTTTCGGTTTTGTTTTAAATAAACGGTTCCATTCAAAATTCCATACAGATTTCTGAGTTCGGCAGGACGTATCTGAAGAAGGTCGGAGATTACATTAGCTTGAACATTGTGAGAATAACATCTAAGATGAGAACAGTAGTCTAAAAAAATTCTGAAACATACAATGTTAATTATTTATATAAAAAGAAATTCTACTTACCATAGTAAATTAGATGTCTAATATTTAGTATTATTAACTAATTGTTTTATTTGCATACATATGATCAACATATTTGTGTATAAATTTTACAAGAAAGTTATTCAAAATAATTTGGAGGAGGATTTACCAAAGTAATAACTATTTTTGTCCAGAGGGTACATGTATTTCGAGTAAACTTGTTTACAATTTTACACGCAGTATATGGCTTAAGTCAGTGAACAGAGCAACTAATAGTTAGGATAACGCTTTAAACTATTGGCAGTTTATTTTAAAATTTTGATTTTTTTTTTTTTTTTTGTCTGATGATAAACATTTGATAACTTAATGTCTTTTGTTCCTTCTCTCTCTCAGGGTTGGTAATACTCCTGATGTCTGTGTTGATGCTCTACTTGAATCATCTGTACAGTATTCGCCTCATTTTGACTGGGTTGTGGCTCATATTGGGTAAGAAAGACCTTTTATTTACACCTTACAAGTCTAGATATGTTAAGCCCACTTGCAAGCTAAAATCCTGAACACAGGTATGAAAGCCAACTTCCCTACAGGTAAAATAGCACTGCAATAAATGGTGAGAATGAATTGTTTCAATAAATATTATGTTGAATAAGATGGTCAAACCACAGTATCTGTCTCAGTCCTGAGTAGGTGTCATACCAGGTGAGAATATGTCTTTGACAATCAGTCTAACAGAGTTCTGTTATTTTTCAGTAGTTCATGATCTTGCATTTGTTTGTCTGAGATGTGGTCTGTGCAGTTCTAGGAGGTCTACCTTCCCAAGCTTTATCTTCTCTCTTTGAGAAGGGATTAGTTTATTGCTAATCGCCTGAGGTGTTCCTCACAGGGAATGCTGCTGGGGCTGCTCAGGCATTTTTTGCAGGCCATAGTGTGCTTCTTCTAATCTGCTGGCTTTTCAAAACCTTACCTGACCTTGTGTCTAACCTCTTGGAGAAGTAAATACCTACTGTTCTAAAATAAACTAACAAAATTAATTATCACGCAGTTTGATAGTTACTCTCCTAATACGAGCAAATTGAACTTGCGGTTGTCCGCTCGCTTACTGGCTAATCGTGGTCTTTGTCCAAATTCGCTGTTGCTCAATTTCAACACTGGCCATGGTGTTAACTATGTGGTCTCGGTCAATGCTGCAACAAAAGGGTTTTTCTTAAGAAAATCACAACTCTGAGTTTGCAACAACAACAATGTTTTATTTTGTGAAGTCAAAAATGGTACTTGATTTAGCGATTCACGACGGACAACCACTCACTCGCCAAGGCAAATTCAAATCCCAAATCTCTTGATTCTCTCCTTTGCTTGAATTATATAGACATCATTTATGAGTTGAATTGACCACCCAGTGAGTTCCACTTGAATTTTATCAGCTGTTAATCTCAGGATATAAAAAAATGATCTGTCTAGGAGATCCTTTAAGTGAATTGGACATAAATTCCCCGGAATCTCAAGTGAACTGCGTTTTTAGTATGCAACCTTCTTTCAAAGATTTATAGCATTTTCCTTTTATACTTATTGGGTGTGTGTGCATTATTTTAAATCTGTAAATTTAGGTGTCTGACCATTGCAATGGGACCATATCAGTCCAAGATGACATTGGTTATCTCACAACTTTGCTCTTGCTTGCAACTCCGTGGAACTGAATTTTTGGTTTGTGAGCTGTTCTTCCAAAGTATAACGTTATCTTGTCGAATTTTTCATGTTGGACCTAAGGTATGGCATAAAGGGCTTCTCCTGAAAATACGCTCATACGGTATTACTGGGCAATTACTAAATATAATTAGATCCTTCCTAGACAAAAGAAAAATCCAGGTTGTCCTCGATGGCCGTTCATCTAAGCAACATGACATAAATGCTGGTGTACCCCAGGGATCTATCCTTGAACCGTTACTGTTCCTGATCTTCATAAACGATCTCCCTGATGACGTAGAGTCTGAGATTGGTTTATTTGCTGACGACACCACACTTTACTCTCGCCATATTGGTAAAACAGACGCGATCATATCCAAGGCAATGGCTGAATCTTTAGAAAATGACCTCCAGGCTGTAGTGGATTGGGGTCATAAATGGTTGGTAACTTTTAATGCCGCAAAGATAAAACTCCTTTCCTTCAATAACTACAAGGAACATATTCAACCACCGATTGTCATGGCAAATAACACCCTACCTGAGAGTTCATCATTCAAACTCCTCGGCCTAACCTTCACAGGTAACATGAATTGGAACAAATACATTAAAGACATTGCCAAGGCTGCCGCAAAGAAGGTTGGCTCCCTCTACCGTGCTAGTAAACTCCTCACACCTGACATTATCCTGTATCTTTACAAAGCCACCATTCGCCCATGCATGGAGTATTGTTGTCACATCTGGGCTGGTGCATCATCTACTAGTCTCTCCCTCCTTGACAAGGTCCAAAAAAGAATCGCCAACCTAATTGGACCCTCACTGTCAACCAAGCTTCAGCCTCTGTCCCATCGCCGCAATGTGGCATCCTTGTGCTTGTTTTACAAATACTTCAATGGATTATGCTCTGATGAATTGGCTACTCTGGTGCCCCCTCGACGTAAATTCCCTAGACTAACTCGACAATCAACTAAATCTTATTCATTCACTGTGGAGGTCCCCAGATGTCGGAGAGCCTTCTACTCAAATAGCTTCTTTCCTCGTACTGCTGGCCTCTGGAACTCTCTCCCTGCCCCCTGATTCTCCGACAGAACAGACATGCAGAAGTTTAAAACTAATGTAAACAGACATCTTGCTGCGCAGATCCCAAGTTAGGTTGACCCCCCCCCCCCTCCTTCCTTCTCCCCTTTTCTTTTCTCAGTAGCCCCTTACGTCTACAGTGGCGGCTTGCCTTGTTTGGGGTGAACTATGTTAAAAAAAAAAAAAAAAATAGCAATACATCTGCCAAATCGATATTTCATTCTGAATTTCAGACTGTAGCGATTTCTTCCTTTTTATTCTTGCAGTATGTTATAACAAAGTGCAATTCATTCCAGTTTCTTTCCCAAAATAATTATTCCCGCAAGGAAGATTATTACAATGGAGACAATTTTCAATAACGACCTAAAAGCCTCAAAATGTAAGGAGATAAATTTTATTTTAGCTTAAAAGTAAAATATCAGTTATCTCCCTTACATGTTGAGGTTTCTTTTTTCCATCTATTTATGACTTAGACATTATTATTTTTTAACATTTAAATTTTTTAAAACTAAAATTACATTAATTAATCACGGGCTACTCGATCAAAGTGTAGTATCTGTTCCGATGGATACTGCACCTTATAGACTGGTATTGTCTTGGCCTTCGGGACTTGATTTACGCCGGTCTATGGGTCTGTCCTGTGCAGTTCTAGGAGGTCCATCCTCCCAGGCTTCGCCTCCCCTCTTTGGGGAGGAGTAAGTTTATTGCTTACTGCCTGAGGCGCCCCTACCGGGGAATGCCGACGGGGCTGTCCAGGCAATTTTTAAACTCCACTTTTCCCGACCCGACCTTGGGTCACATCTTACTTGTGGGAGTAAGATAAAAACTGACCTTGTGCCTAACTCCTGGAGAGGAGTAAATCAATACTCCAGGTAGGTAGAGCTTATTTTTATTTAAGTCTAGAGACTTCTAGAGTTGTTTGATAAATTGCGCAGCAAGCATTCTGATTGGTTAATGAACTCTAGATTATTTTTCTTAGGGCTAGGATCACTATAGTATCTGTTCTGTTCTCAGTTATTGAAGGGAAAGTCCTTCTAGATTAAAGCAATTTTTATTTTTGTCTTAATCAAGAGATCCCTTTTTTGGGGAGCTGGAATTTCCCTCACATTAAAAACCGACATTGTGTCTAACTATGTTCTCAAAATGAAAAGTAAATGTGATTACTTTTTAATTTTGAATTAGCTTTGCGGTAGACAATTATTGTATATAATTCCCAAGAAGGGGGGGAAAAAAAGAAAAGGAAAGAGTGAAGCAAGATAGGAAGAAAAGGAAAGGCAGTGGCTTAACATGCCAGTGATTTATTTTGTTTTTTCTCATCTTTTTCCATCTACTACACATTGACTCAAATGTTTCTTTTATCTCATCGAAGAGGCTCCTAACTTCTTGTTAAATTGTACAGGAATAATTCTAATTGGTTAATGAAGATTATTTTCAATTTGTAATTTAACCTTTTTGAACTAGCACTTCACTTTTTTTAATTTGAGATTAAAAAGGTGTAATATCACGATTCAGCTTTTGTCAATTTCTAATTCTAATTATTGTTTATTTTCAGTTGAGCCTTGTAAATAAAATTAAAGTTGAACTTTATAAAAATTGCACGGGAATTATTCTATCTGGTTTATGAACACTAAATTATTTTTAATAGTGAGTTGCTCATGTGACATAATTTTATGGAAGGATTTGTAGACTATTTATCAATATTTCCCATTTCCACTTTTATTTGAGCGTTGCTTTAAGGAGATAAAAGAAAGAGTAAAGCAAAATGAGAAGGAAAGGCAGAGGCTTAACATGCCAGTAATCTGTCTTTGCTTTTTCTTGTCTTGTCGAACATACTACAAATTCTCTTTTTTTTGTATATCCAGGTCTTGCTTCCCGACCACCATAATCACACGGGTATTGATGTGTGGTCTCAAGGACTTTTGTGCTCATAGGAACAACCGTTCTGGTGGTATGCAAATGACTTCTGATAAGAAAATTCCTAAGTTGGCATCCGTGGTTGGAATTCTAGGGCATTTAGCTTCCAAACACAGCCACAATATTCGCAAATCTCTGATGAACTTATTTCAGGTAAGTCATGTGTTTTTGTTTTTATTCTTTATTTTGCATTAATTTGGAGCCTGGTGAAAGAAAAAAAAAAGTAATCATAAAATTAGCATTTTTTTTGGGATACACTCCTTGAAGCTTCGAAATTGAGGCCTTAATGCAGTTTTGTGTCATATCCAGGATAGTTGGGGGCAGAGAAAGCTTGAGTAATTTATGTGGTTTGGAAACAGGGTAAGCAGAGAAAAAATATACAAGGGACTGAGAAAGACAGATTTGGGGTGGTTAAGGGGGGTACACCTTGCTCAAAGGTGTCTGGGACTGTTTAGTATTGTGCCCAGGACAAATTCTATTAAACCTGTAGATTGTACTATGATAGGTACTACCACTTTGGTCAGAGTGAAGTTGGGATTAGTGGCAAAGCTTCTAAATTGGGACCTCACCACTGCATATATCTAAGATCAGGTTATTGGAGCCATCTGTAAAATGAAAATCTGATTTTCATAAATAAATTCATGCTGAAAATCTACAACAGCAGTTCCCAACATTTTTAGCACCATGGCTCCCTTTTCATATGTGAGAATGTTACCCCCCCCCCTCCTGACTCAATAGGTGCATCAAAGAAAGCTTTTATATCCCTTTTTTCTCAAACTGAACTAAAGAAAATAATCTGAAAATCTAAAATCTGTTGGTTCAATTTCTTTAAGTCTTCTGATTAAAATGTAGCGTTGTGGCCTCAAATAGCATATGTGATGTAGCCCCTTATTTCTTTCACAAGGGTTTTCTAATATAAATGTCTAATGTACTTCAAATGGTTATGCATGACGTTACTTCTTATCGTTATGTGTCATGTAACTATTATTTTCGTTGAGGAGATTCAATTGTAAATCTTCAATAAGTCACGTTAAGTAAAACTCAAACTCAACACTTGTTATTTTTTGGCTGTTGTAACCGTTGATCATCTAGTTATTTTGGGCAGCAGTTTTCTCCATGAAGAAGGATTTTATGTTGCTTACCTTTTATTGATGTTTTTCACACTCCTTTCTCTATGTACATCTGAACCCCTATCGGCGGCCAACTGGGGGAGCAAATCACATGGCAAAATCAAGTTTACTCACCATCGTTTTCAGATCAGCCCACCATACTTATCAAAATCTGTTCATATTTGTATACATTCCTTTCTAAACAATACACGCAAATGTTTATTTTATTAATTGGGTAACAACTTCCCTAAAATCACAATTTGTCAAAACAGCACTGCCTTGAGTTTCAGAGGCAACCCAAATCTGCATTCCATTAGCTAACCTATACTTGTATAACCTACTTTCATAACAAAGATGGTTATCATCATCATTATTATAGCCATTACTAGTTATCACATATTGTTATTAGGTATCACAAACCTTACAGGTTAGTGTGCAAAAATGGGTAAATATAGTGAAATTCCCTTCAGTTTCAACTTGTGATAATTCAGTTATTCTTAGAGTTATTTTGATAAAATTTGGATGTGAATTCAATCTTTTCTCTTTATAAATGTACACTTCTTCCTCTTGTGACATGAATAGATTTTTTTCGTCCTGGTTACTTCAGTTACAAGTTAGGTTACTATTTTCAGACAATTTATTTTTTAATGTCAGTGTTGTTTCAACTTAATGTGTACAATATTGTGTCTCTAAGCATATATAAACAGTCCCATCTAAAAAAAAAAGGGACACTTATCAATATGCTAGCCTTAATATAGAGTTTTAAGTTGTCTTTCATAAATAAATTCCAAGTTGAAAACTTTAGTGAATAAAATTTTTGCCCTTTTATCAAATTGTGTTTCCGTCTTTTTTTTACATGGTCCAAATGTAAGTTATTTTATTGATTTACTATTAAAGGAAAAATCTAGCTTGACAACTACTGTGCTATGAATCATATTACAGTGATTCAATGTATTAGCTCTTGAAATGAATCTTATATAAACAGTTTCACTTCCATGTCATTTTTGTATGTTTTTTTTTCAAGAGGTAATAGGATTTTGTCAAATGTTTACTCTGACTTTATCCAATAATTATTGCTTCCATTATGATTAATTTTCATTTTCGGCAAGATGACATTACATTTGTATAGATTTTTCACTTGTTTAAAGCCTGCATTTTTAGTTATTTACTGTGAAATGTGGCTTCTGGTCCAAGCGTTCACAAGACAGCAAATTTTCTAATTTCTAACAAATTTTGAACAGTCATAATTCGGTGGCTAATTGTGCTACTCGAATGAGTTTGGCATCATTGTTTATTTTTTTTAGAAAGATCTATGTACCCACATTAAAAGTTTTACTTTTTAAATGAAAATAAAACTTTTGTTTGAGGTACATGTAGTATTAATTTTTTTAACCCTCGGTTATGTAATCTTGTTACATAAATTCTATGTATATTTTGTTTTTTTGTTTTTCAAAAACTTTACTTGAAATGGGTATTATACGTCGTAATTTCTCATAATTCCAGCCTCCATCTTTGTCGTTAGTCTCATCATCTCCATTAGGGTAGGTTGCTTTTCAACTTGTTTTGAGTATCAAATATGTCCATGTGGAAAACCCTGGTGCAACCAGATCAGGCTGTCTGAAGATATCGGCTTCCTGAATATAAATACATTTACACTGATGGTTCTAAAGATGCGGACAGAACCGGTTGTGCAGACAGAGTTGGATGCGCTGCTATCATAGATAAGACTAAAATGCAGTGTGGATTACCTGACAAAGTGTCAATTTTTAGTGCAGAAGCCACAGCCATATACCTGACTCTAAAAATAATAGAAAGTAGTAGAACTGATAAATTCATCATCTTCTCCGACTCCCTATCAGTGTTCACAGCATTGAAGAACAAAAAAATGGATAATCATCTAATCACAAAAAATCTTAAACAAGATCACCTACCTATAACGAAAAGCAGTGTAAAATTAAATTATGCTGGATACCTAGTCATATTGGTATTCGTGGAAACAAAAAGGCAGATAGAGCAGCAAAAGAATCGCTGAACATGATACCTTCCAATACCAGGATTCCATACACTGATCTTTGACCTCCTATAAACAAGTTAATCAAAGAAAAATGGCAAGAATCTTGAGATGAATGCCAAAGTAATAAATTACAAGATTTGGTTGACTATTGCTGAGTGGCCCTTAGGCTACGGAAAGGCAATAAGAAAAGCGGTTATAGTAGCTAGACTTCGTATAGGACATACATATATTACCCGCACACATTTATTGAAAGGTGACGAGTCTCCAATGTGTATATAATGTCAAAAAAAAATTTATAGTCAAACATATTAGACTGCCAGGATCTACAACAAAGCTGAAGGAAATACTACAACTTGAAAAATCTAAAGGACTTGTTTAAAGACTCAAATCTGACCAAAATCTTAGACTTCATCAAAGAAGTTGGACTGTTCACAAAAATTTAATCTCAATTTTTAATTTTATTTAATTTTTTTAAATTTTTTTATTTTTTTTTTTGAAAACAATATAAAATAAATTGACCTACTTTGGGATTTCATTTGACAACTTGGCATTAAATAACCTATAGATGGTTATGTCATAAAAAAACAAAACCAAACATTGATGTTATTTTTTTTTCCTTTCCCTTTGCAAAACTCAATCATGTTCTGTAAAGTCAAAAACAAAAAGAACAATTTTCCTTAACAAAACAATCAAACGAAACACCATGAATAAATATTTGAAGAAATTGCAATATAAAAACTTCTACCAAAATGACCGGATTTGGCATTAAATATCCCAAAAAGGGTTGATATGCTGTAAACCAACTTTGCAAAACTGAATCATGTTTTGCAAAGCAAAAAACAATAATTTCCCCCCCTTCACTTCCCATTTTCATTTTTTCCCCTTTTCCCAAAACTTTTACCAAAATGACCGGATTCAGCATAAAATAACCTGGAAAGGGTTATATGCCGTAAATCAAAACAACCAAAACAACAATGTGAAGAAAGTTGGTTATTTGTATGCCGACCCCTGACACCAAAAACGAGATTTCTAACTTGCACTAATTTTTGAGCGATTAGTTTTAAGGATCGTCTAATAAGAAGCATTGAAAAAAACCCTTGTTTCTGAAACCTTTTTGTATAAATGTAAATATCTTTGAAACTACAAGGGCTGTGCTTCTGAAAATTGGTGTGTTGAGGCACAAGTGTTAGTCTGTAGTTAGGATTTAATCTTTAACCTTGAGAAGACTGTCACTTAGAACTGATTTTTGACCGTTGCGCCATCGGTTCATGTATAACATAATAATTAACACTTGTACCCAGTCCAGGCTGATGGAATGAGAAAAATCTTCTGTAGATTAAATAGAGAGTTCAGTTTGAAATTCTGTATACGTTCCGAATTCGAAAAGATGCACCCGAAGAAGGTCGGAGGTTACATCAGCCGAAACGTTGTGAAAATAACAACCAAGATGAGAATAGTAGTCTGAATAATCCAAATAATCAATCCTAATCTCAGAAATTTTGAAACATAATATCAATATAAAAATATAGTTATCAATTTGTTCTCTGGGAAGCTGATACATCAGCTGCAATCTGCAGTGTCAAACAATGATCATACGGCTGTGAAATATGAACATTGTACATTAGCATAGGTTTCTTTTCAACTTTTTTGGAATATCAAATATGTTCATGCAGAGAAAGGTTTGTATTAGTCTGGTGATTACTGAAAGTAGATTTCTAACTTGAACCCATTTTTGAGCAATTATTTATAAAGATTGTCAAATAAAACATACTGGAAAAGCGATGACAAAGTTTAAAAAAAATTTTTTTTTAATAACTTCAAGATTTTTTGATATTTTTTATACAAGACTAAAGTAGCAATCAAGACACCATTTTTTAAAAGCTTATCCCTTGTAGTTTTGGAGAAAGTTACATTATCCAAAAATGTTTAAAAAATGTGAATTTTTCTTATTAAACAATATTTAAAACTGATTTCTCGAGAAATAGTGCAAGTTAGAAATTTTGTTTTTGGAGTCAGTACTCTACATACCAATACCCAATTTTCTTCACACAGACATATTTGATACTTAAAAAAGTTGAAAATCAGCCTACTCTAATTTCTATAGTCACAGAATCAGCTAAAGTTTTTTTTCTCTATAAGTATTTTGTTTATATTATAGAAAATTTAACTTTACAAATTATCACTAAAAATCCATCCAAGTAGCTCATTTAAAAAATATTTTTGTTTTGATTTAGCCCCAACTCCCACATTTTGGGAGGATGGTTGTGTTCCACAGATTGAGAAAAGTTAGTGGTTTCAGCTTTTTTTTTCTTCTATTGTCCACTCACATTCTTAAAAAAGAAGGGAATACTTATAAAACACATGTATCAATATTTGGACGTGGATACATTAAAAATGGAATTTTCCACATTAAGTTTGATTAAGTAAAAAGCAGAAAGTTTCACTAGAAATTTAAGAGTAGAATTTAAGCTGACGTGTTCAGGAAGTTACATCACATACAGGAAGTCTTGAATGATACATAGCGAACAAGATAGAGAAATCATTCTTTTTGGCTGATGGTCTGAACAAGGAAAATCTTATGTAATATGAACGTAACTATGCAGTATACTGTATGTGAATGAATCTGCACAAAATATGAAAGTCACAGAGCAAAAATATTTTCTATTTTAATTGCTACAACTCCGGCTATTAACAAGAACAAAATAGAGCAAGAAGGAGATTGAGTTTACTACTACTACTACATGCTAACAAAACACGGCTGTTAATGGATCACACATGCAACAAAAGATCTCTTGTGAGAAGAAGAATCACTTGTAACGCTACACTTGCATTCATCGATTAATTGGGGAATTTTGATATGAAATTAGCTGCTGCTGCTGCTTTTTAACATAAAATAGTCACTTTGCTTATCTTTTTTATTTTAATTTTCTCTTTCTGTAACAGGATAGTTTCCAACCCGGAGCCAACATGATGAGTCGACCCACTGTGCCTTTCCTCTTGCAGCTGGCCTCTATGTCCCCTATGTTACTGCAAATTCTCACGACAGATCTGATCAAAATTTGTAAGTTTTAAAGGCTTCTTCTCTAGTTTAACCTACTGATTATCTCTGGTCCACTTGGGTCATACATTTCTATTTATATAAAGTTGGGAATGTGTATACACTCTAAATTGATTAACTGATCATTATGAATTTTGGAATGCGGCTGCAAAGGTGTAAAAGTGGGTAATGTGGGCTATATTTAGTTTGTTTTAGTTTTATGAAAAGGAGGGAATGACCTTTGTGAAAATTCAGATACGTCTGATTTTTTTAAATGTTAACAGTGCGTATTATAAACATCAATTAATAAATATTCTCTAAATTTCAGTTCCTTTGGAGTATTTTAAAGAGTTTTAGGGGGCCTAATATGGTTACAACTTTCCTTTTTGAAAATTTAATTTTTTCAGATTTACACTAAATTTACTCCATAGTCACCAATTAAGATTCCATTAATTTCAATTTCTTCTTAAGGCTCCTTAAGCTTAAGCCTCAAATTCTAGATATTTTCTAGAACCAAAATTATTTAATGAGTTTTGATCAAAATTGAAATAAGTATGCTATTGATTTTAATTCTCTTTAGGGGACATAAAATTGATGCAAAACTGTTCTGTTCAAGGAATTAAACAAGTCCGACAGTGACGTTGCTGTTGTCGGGCTGAGGTGTGGTTCTGTTCAGTTCTAGGGTCCACCATCCCAGGCTTAACCTCCTCTCTGAAAAAGGAATTAGCCTATTGCTAATCACCTGAGGCGTCCCTACCGGGGAATTCTGATAGGGCTGCTCAGGCATTTTTTGTAGGCCAGAGTGCGCTCATCCTAATGTGCTGGCTTCTCAAAACCACACCTAACCTTGTGTTTCACCTCCTTTCTGGCAAGGAGATAAATAATATGTATATTAGTATACGTTTATTTATACAAATATTTTGGCTACATATGTGCAGATATGATTCAGCTGAAACCTTTTCCAAGGCAGAGCATCGTCAGGCCGAACTGATTGTAATGATGGTTAGAAAGCAACTAATAGAGGGGAAAATTGAGAGTAAAAATAGAAGTTTGTCATGTGACTAGGTTAGATTTAAGAAAATATAGGAAAAAAAAAATTAATTAGTGTCCGAAGTTTTCTTGTATGAGTTTGATTATTAATTTATGCTTGATTCATTTATGTTCTAACTGGAAGTTGTGGGCTGAATCGGCCGGTGGTAGGAGTTGGGGTTATTCAATGTGTTTGTATTAGTTTGGGCTAGTTTTTGTTTACTGGGTCAAGTAGTACTCTGTTTGTTGAATGGGTAATTAATTCAACATAAAGTGAATACAATCATCTCATATATGTTTATACATAAATGTGTACATGTATACAAGCTAGTGAATTTGAAATCTGATACGGAGTTAAGTGAGAAACATATGCTTAGTCTAACATGAGATGGCATAGTTTAGGAGAATATGATTGCATATATATATATATATATATATAGTAACCTACCTATCTGTGTGTTGCGATTATATACACTGTGCACATGCAAATATAAGTGAAATTGAGTGGCTAGTATTACATGCAGACATTCTAAAATAGATAAAAACAAATAAAATATAGAAAAATTCCACTTAAAAGATTACACATAGAATTAGTCTATAAGAACATAAATATTTATTTTTATATATGATAGAGTAGCTTCAGAAGTTTAAATTTGATATTATTATTGACAGCCCGTATAGGTGGGTAGGTTCATATTGTTATCAAGGCGTACATGCGCATAATGTGAGTGCACACATGGTATTACATGCTTACACAATAGTGTAGAGGTATCCAAGTGTATATTGCTGCGTATCTTATCGACTGATGCCCTGCGTAAATATATCTGTATGCATACGTGCAGACTACATGCTAATGTGTACATATATGTAGATACATCCATTCAACTGCACATATGCATTATGTGAACACATACACATATTAAAACGATTGCAACTTGGGCCAAAAATCTGAAGGACAAGAGTCTGCACCGATAAAGAATATTTGAAACGCCAAAACGCACATGATCAGCACAAATATAAACACAAGATATTCGTTCAATGTGAAAACTGAACATGAGTTTCCATAAGCATTTCTAAATCAAACCAATAATATTTTGAGTTGAATACGGATTAATCTAAAAGAATTAACATGTTCACCTCTTTTTGCTTCGGCTATTAAGTCGGATGCAAAACATCACCTTCTTTGCAGCAGGCTGGTCGTTTCGAAAAGATCGATGTCGAAGTTAAAAAGTCCTCTCGTTAATTAGTACTGGAAAAAGGGTGGTGCATAAGCTGAATTTCACTTTCATGAGTTAATACCGACCAACCAAGCAAAAGGGGAATTACATAGACATAGGCCTACAAGTACACATACGGCACAATCACGTGGACACACTCGTTCCCGTTTGATCACAGAAGTTAAGCGACATTGAGCCTGATCAATACTACAACGGGTGACCATTTGGGAATACCATGTGCTGTATGTGCTCTCCGCTTATCTCGGCTTTGTTTCTAGTTGCCCTGGATTTCTCCTTGCCACTGAAATCAGACAGTGCCGACTCAGGAGAGATGTGGTTGAGGATTGCGCAACCTTTGTTTCACAATTACATGTTCAGCCACCCTTACAGGGAGTATCCATTGTCTCGTGAGACTGCACAGAGGCCATGATGATGACAAGTACATATATAGATATGCTCGAAACATGCGTGTGCATATATATATATATATAAGATTATTTTTTTTCTTTCCGTTCCTAAAAATGGCAAATGACACCCTGTACATATATATAACTAGTGGTGTAGACATTTCTTACAAACAAAATGCAAAAGAAAGTTTTATTGCATTTCAAGTAATTAGGTGTGGCGAAATATTTTTTTTTTTTTATAGAAATTCCCATAAAGTTAATATTAACCTGACGATGTCCGGCCTATGGGCTGGAACCAAAGAGTAGTATCTGTTCTGTCCTCATTCAGAGCTGAAGAAGTCTTTCACGACTGAGGCAATATTTAATTTTTTGGTCCCAATTCAGAGATCCGCTTTTGAGGGTGCGGGATTAAGTAATAAATTACTTTCACGCATTGAGTATTAGTGTTCATTTGTGCTTCTGAACAAACAAAAGTATGTTTCGCAGATGTCGCTATTCTAAAAGATGCTGAAACTCATTAGTAATGTTTTGCTCGTCGGCGAGTCTCTCTCCCTCTCTCTCTCTCCCTCTCTCTCTCTCTCTCTCTCTGTCTTTCTCACATTCTGGTAGATTTTTACAAAAAGTAAAGAAACTTAAATAGCAGTTATAAAATGTTGTCTTATTTTATGCTATTACATTTTTGATTTCAATAAATATTTGATTAATAGTAAATAAAAAGATAGTAATAATAATTCAATGTGTAATTATCAAAGTTATGTTGAGGCGAGTAAAGCAGACACACCTAAAGTTGTCTCATAAGTTTGTTAATATAGATGAGACATTTGCATCTCAAGGATGCTCCATGCCAAATTTGGTGTAATTCTGTCGAGTAGTTTTGGAGCCTATAAGTTATCAACCAACAGACATGCACACATCCTTAATTATAATAATGATTTTATTGTCTGAAGAGTTTGATATTTTCTGTAGCTTTTTGTTAAACTGTAAATTTTTACCAAATAATCCATTCTTTTCCAGTGTCTCCTTCAGTGCTGAACAAACTGCATGACCAATTTGTTCCTTGGAAATCGGCTAATAAATCAGAATTTGACAAGTAAGAGTTTTCTCCCCCCATTTTTTTTAGTATTGTTTACATCTTTCTTACTTTATTTTGTTTATAAATAGCAAAATGTTGTTTTTTAAAATATATTCTCTCTAGTATGGGCAAGTTGAAAGAAAAAGAATCTGTTCCTTTGTCATGTAGATGATATAAATTACTCTGACATGAAGTTAGATCACTTAAGAAATTAAACAAAGCCAGAAATGGTTACCCATTGGACATAGCATTACAGTTCACATCTGTATATAAGATCTTAGTAATAACTTCGTAGTCAACATTTTTTTTTTTTGTTAAGTCTGACATGTAGAAGCATGTAAAATGATGCTGCCAGATTGCAAGCAGAGAATTGATCAGTTCTTGCTGGTGTAGTAATTTTAAGATGTGGGTGTGTAAAAAAAAAAGTTAAAATCAGAAATTTTTCACATGATGTTGAAATTAAACAGAATGGAGAATTCTATTTAGAAATCAAGTTAGAGGTTAAGAGTCCATATAAGGTAGTCTGCAATGAGACGTGACGAAGAAGAAAAGATCTGCCTTTTTTTTGATCTGTGAGCTGGATGTGTTTAGATGCTACTTTTCAAATCTCTATCTTTGTCCGCCCCTTTGGGGAGGTGTCAATGAAAAGCTCACGTAATGCTGTAAAAGAATAAAGCAACGGAGTACATGAGCTGCTGAGTTACAAGGTTGTTGAGCTATCAGGGAGAGAGGAAGACGGCTACTGTTATCACAAGCAGAGAAGAGGAAAGCAAATAACGATGATGGCTATGTGACGATTATAAAGATGCGACCGTTCACTGGACTTCTACTGACTTGCATGTCAGAGAAAAGAACAACTGTTTCTGTCGGCAAAAGATGACATCTGTGGGGATGAAAGAAGTTTCCCAATGCTATGCTGCACTGTGTCGCCTTAGGTTGTTGGCAAGAAGCCCACTATCATCTAAGGCATAAGGCATTATGGATGATGCCATCCAATCTAATTATTTTTGATTATTTCGATTATTCAGACTACTCTCCTTATCTTGGATGTTATTTTCAGGTTTTGGAAGATGTTAACTTCAACCTTCTTCTGGCGCATTTTGTCGAACTCAGGAATCTGTACAGAATTTCAAACAGAACCTATTTTTTGATAGACGGAGGTAGACTGCTCGCATTCTGTCAAATATCACTATGTAGAAGCCTTAAGTAATTCTTAACTTATATTTTTAGGTAGAACAGTAGTCCGAATAATCGAAATATCATCGGTTTAACATCCATTTTACATGCTGGCATGTATTTGACAGCTATAAGAAATTGACTTCCAAACTAACCTATCTCTGGTCAGGTCTATATTTATCCTTCTTTTTCTCAAGTCCACTTTTTTTAATCACTTCCTCCCATGTTTTCCTTGTCCTTCCCCTGTTATGTAGACCTGCAACCTTAACTTTTCTACATCTAATTGCCCAAGAACTCTCATCCATTCTTTCAACGTGGCCATACCATAGAAGTCTCCTGTTCTGCACACATTTCCTTATACTGTCCAGATTTTATCTTCCTCTGAGGTCATAGGAAATAAGTCTTTAAGACTCGCATTACACATCCATCGTATCAGTCTCATATCATTTCTCTCCATGCAACGCATGTCCCCAACCATCATTTGCCAGCTTTCACTTCCATACATCACAGTATGATGAACTCTTCCTTGGTCTCCTCAAATAAGGAAATGACTTCCAAATAATACAAATAATCAATCCTTATCTAAAAAAATCCGCACATATTGTCTTTGTTTTTATATTTGCCTTTTTTATTTAAAAAATTATTTCATGACCTTTTTGTTTTGATTAATTTAAACAATTTCTCTTTGCCAGTTTTCTGCAACTTGTCGTTCGTTTAATCATCAGAAGTGATGTTGGTGCCTATCAGGTGCTGGCTTTTCTACTTAATTCTGCTTCTCCTACCATTAATCGGACACAACTAGGTGAGTCGCCTTATTTTTTTCTCTTTCTTTTTTTGGGCGTGGAGATATTGTCTACCTTCTTGGCCAGGCATGATGCTGTCCTCTTGATTATTATCTCAGCTGAAAAAGGACACAACAAAAATTTTCACTTAAATTATATTTTGTTCATGGAGCTCCGTTGACTTAACAAGGACTTGATTCAGGTTCGATCACAAACAGTTTAAAGGTCCTATCTCCCCAGACTTGATATTACATATATCTTGGGGGGAACATTCTGGTTGCAACTGGAATCCCCCACCATCTTGCCTGATGAAATCCCTTGCCCGTCTCGCATCACTTGATTGTTTGTATCTAATATAGTATTCTTTTGTTGCAAGATTAAAATGCATTTAGTTCTAAAGAATTAGAATTAACTACGTCTCAAGGAGGAAGCTGTGGTGAAGTGGATAGTGATGCTGACTGACAACCTGGGTGTGCCAAGTTTGAATTCAGTCGGCCCCATAGCACCATTTTCTCTTATAGATGTGGGCAACCTACACGTGATCCCTCCTGTAAGTACTTGAAAGAATCTGGGGGAAAGCAATACCAACAGCAGAATCAAGCCAATCAAAAATGTCGTACAATGCTGATTCCTACGAATTTACGAACTAGATATTAGAAAAGATGTTATGAGTTCTTGCTAAGACACAAATTCGTGAACAGCTAAATTGTTTTCTTATTTTAAAAAAAGAATTTTTTTCTGAATCATTTTTGTTTATTTAAAAATCTATTAATTTTTCAGATTCAATGGAAGAAGAAACATGTCGACGTGACGTTCAAAATGTCTGCAAATATCTTTTGGTGAGTAGACATTTATTATCTTATATAACTGATTTAACATCTGTTTTACATGCTGGCATGTGTTGGACAGCTTTTAGAAATTGACTTCCTAACTAACCTATCTCTGGATAGCTCTTTTTCTCTCAAATTCATCACTTCCTCACATATTTTCCTTGGCCTTCTGCTAACTGACCCTGCTACCTCAACTGTTCTACATCCATTCTTTCAATGTGACCAAATAAACAGTCTCCTGTTCTGCACACATCTCCCTATACTGTCCAGATTAATCTTCCTCTGAGGTCATCAGATCTAAGCCTGTCTACGACCCACATTACACTTCTATAGTATCATTCTCGTATCATTTTTCACCATGCATTAGCAGAATACATCATTACGCTAAATATACATGCATAAAAAGACTAATGTTTTTGCTAATGAAATCTAGTGATTTTCCATTCATCCAAATCTGGATGAACCCTTTGTAGCAAGATTGAAGGTGGTGTGAAAAAAAAGTGTTAAAATCGGAACTCACATAAGTAGTGGAAAATTCCAGTAAAAGTTAAAAGATTAGTATTACGATGATGTGTCAGGATATGACGTCATGAACAGAAAGTTTGAAGTGAGACGTGACAAACTTTTTTTTGAGTCGATGAACTGATAGGATTTAGTCACCTTTTTCCGGCGAGTGGCCAATGTAACCTAACAGCACTGTAAAAGAATAAAACATTAACAAGTGTGTGGCCATTATGCAAGAATGTTGTGTTTTTTTGTTTTAATTAATACAACTATCAGGGAAGAGAGGAAGACGGCTGTTGCTATGATCACAAAGAAGAGAAATTGAACAACTCTGTTTTTGCCATTAAAACACTACAACGATGATGATGATTGCTACTATCCCCACAACTATTTTCTTTAAATGAGATGATCACTGGTCATCTGGTGGTGATCGAAGAATTCCCCACACAATGTTGGGGGGGGGGGCTCGTAAAACAAAGGTTTTTAAAAAATTTTAAGAACATGCATCATGTTTTCTGTTAAAGAATGGTTTAAATCTCGTAATGATGAGGGGCAAACATGTTCAGTCAGAGAAGAGAGGGGTCATGCTTCTTCAGAGACCCTTTTAAAAATCAAAATAGGTTGAAATGATATGCTAATAGTTTAATCTACAAGCGGCCACACTTGAACTATAATGTTGTCAGTGCCAAAACCAAGCCTTTTATATTGATTTATATACGGCTATAATCATGTTGACACACCGATTCCCGTTAGACCACTGAAGTTAAACGGTGTTTAGCCTGGTCAGTACTAGATGGGTGACCATTTGTAACTATCAGGTGCTGTATGTGGGAGGATACTGATGACCCCTTACATGAGGCCCGCCTTGCAATAACTATCATCATCAAGGCTGGTAGGCTGACAACTGCAAATCAAGGTTATCCTCTCTGATTCACAATGGCTTGTGCTGTAGAAAAGACTGAAAATAAGAGTACATGTTAATTCATGAACTCAAATCAACGCAGTGAGAAGATAATATGACTTGCCTTTCTATAATAGATGAAGCATACTTGATCATAAAAATCAAACATCTACCTTGTCCAGTGTTGGATTTCGGTTGACATTAGATACATGATAGATCACTATTAATACTTTTAATTTGTGACAACCAATTGCTGTATGTATGAGGATGATGACGTCTTCACTAGGTTCTCCCTGCAAAATCTGACATAATCACGGCTTGCAGACTGACAACAGCAAATAGAGGTTCTCCCTCTGCAGAATGTCTATCTTTCTCAATGGCTATGACTGTAGAAAAGACTGAAGATGAGAGAACATATTAATTTATGACCTCAAATTGAGTCTTTTTTAAAAATTACCTTTGTGATACCATTGGAGCACAGGGTGGAGCAGGTGATAGTGTGCTTGCAAGAATTAGGAGTGGATGGAGTAAGTTCAGGGAACTTCTAACATTACAAGCCAGCAGAGCATTACTACTGTCGACCAAGGCAGGGGAGAGTCTATCAGGCAGTGTGATGATGTATGGAAGTGAAACCTAGCCAGTGAGAGTTGGGGACATGTTACACAGAGAGAAATGATATGAGAATGATACAATGGATGTGTAATGTGAGTCAAAGGCAGGCTTAGTTTTGATGACCTCAGAGGAAGATTAAATTCGGACAGTACATGGAGATGTATGCAGAACGGTATGCGATGGTATGACCATGTTGAAAGAATGGATGAGAGTTCTTGGGTTAGTAGAAGAGTTGAGGGAGCAGGTTCAGTTCACAGGGAAAACATGGGAGAAAGTGATAAGAATGGACTTGAGAGAAAGCGGGATAAATAAAAATCTGTTCAGAGATTAGTTAGTTTGGAAGTCAATTTCTTAAAGCCACCTACCGCATGACAACATGTAAAGCTGATGTAAAACCAAATATGTTGATGATGATGATTATATAGTCAATAAAAATGTGTATCTAAAAGTGCAACAATTTGTTTATATAGTGAAATCGTGGGATTTATTTTCATTTTGTTTTTCATTCTGCTTTTTGTTTTAGAATCATTTGTGTTCAGAGCTTCAGAAAGTTGTTTACTGGAAACAAGCCAGCAAAGTAAGCGAGGTGCCACTACTGGCAGCTTTGTCCAAATGCCAGACAAGTTTAACAACGGATTACCTCAACAGTACGGGTCAAAGGTCAGTGCACTTCTTTTTAAAACATCTTTTTTTTTTTTTTCATTTTTTTTTTGTTTTTATTCACTAATGAGTCACCACTTATCAAGGCTGGAAGCCACTAGAGGATAAAGATTCATGAAATGGATAGATTGACAAGTAAATGATGATGAATATGAAGAGAGGATTGAAAATAATGAATGTAATGAATAAAAATTGATGACTTATGAGGACAAGTGTTTATTAACATTAGATTTGAAGATGACCTGTAAACCTGTAACGCTAGCCTAGAATAAAAAAAGTTTTGCTACATGAGACATGTTAACATTTTTTCAGTTTGAAAGGTTTGATTTAAAAAAAAATGTCCATTTTTGCCTGGCATACCTGGATGTTTTGCCATAGTATATTAAAACAAAAAATGTATAATTTGATACATAGTGACGGGTGAAAGCTATGTGCACACCTTGTCAATTATACCTTTTGTATTTTGCAATCATTCTGCACTTAACTTCACATATGAACATGCATTGCGATGGTGCAATCAGACAAGTGAGTTCTCCACCTTTTTTTTCTAATTAAGAAAAAGCAGATTTGTATTTATCCACTCTTTGGTCAAAATCCGCATTTTTTTTTTTTTTTTTAGAAAAAGCTGATTTCTGCCAAATCGCTAGAACTTTTATGTCCTTTTTTTCGTAGCCATTTGACTGGATTTATTTTTTTCTTCTCTTTCTGCCTCTCTCTCGCTTTATCTTTCTTTTTTTCTGTTTCTTCTTCTCAACTTTTCTTGCCTTTTTCATTCTTATGACAGTTCTCTCTGAAAATTTAATTTTGCCGTTAAGGCTAAGACTTCAAACAATTTATAATGGGAATAGGGGAATTATCATGAAAGAGTGACTTCCTGTCTATCCCCCCCCCCCCCCCATGCCACTAGGTGTCTTGTATTTTACATTCTGCTGCCCCATCTCTCCACACACACACACACAAGTGGGCAGGTTGGGAAATTTATCTACATTTCAGCTTTTTTTTCATTGGCTACTCACATTCCTGGTGCAATGCATGAGTGTTACAAACGACGAATCTGTGATGGGAAAAATATCTGGCTTGGAGTTTGACCACCCAGAAAATTGGATGCTATTTTGAAAAAGTAATCACCCTTTAAAGACTTATAGGCTGAGAAAGTGAGCGACTTGAGATCACACAGAAGTTATGTCCACATCAATTGATAGACATCCTGGTCAATCAGTTTTTTTTTGTTCAGTGATTAAACAGCTGATCATTCTCTAATGGAATTGCTGTGTGGCCTATCCCGAATGACAGTGTTATGTATATATATTCAAGCAAAACAGACAAGGGGAGGTTTGACATTTGATCCCAGCTGGTGAGAGAGTGGGACTATTTGAGTACAATCAGAATTTTAAGATTGTCTGTTGTTTTGTATTTCTGTTGGAAGGGACTGTTGTTCTGATTGCAAATCTGTTTGGTATAGAAACCAAGTATCATTTTAAACCTCTCAATATAACACTTTGTTATTTGTTTTAAAAGTCAGTTGTAATTTTATTTGGAAGAAAAATCTGTTTGTTACAGAAGTGACTGAGACCACATGATTGAAACCACAACCAGTGTCGAAATGAAGCACAAAATTCAGACGAAGACAACAAGCGGATGAATACAACGTAGTATTAGTGTAGTTAGTGCACACAAACACTATTTCACAGAAATACATATTGCTGTCAAATAATGTAATCCTCTGTGAAGCCTGCGTTGCGTAAGCGTATCTATGAACAGTTGAGGACCTGCACAACAACAACAATCAAGAATGATTTGGCTGAGCTCTCGAGTCCACAGGTAGTCGGTCTTTGATGGTGAAATTCTGATTGTTTAGCCATCTTGTGCGACCTTGCTTAAGACCGCCATGGTTTAGTATTTAGTACAGGCCAGAGAAGAAGCCAGGTCAACTGAACCATTGTGAACACCGTTGCAACAACAAATAGTATGTAATAAGCCCGTAAAATAGGATGTTACATTTTATTCAAAATTTGATCATCTTACCTTCATTTTTCTTTTCATATTTTATTTTATTTCTTTTTTTTTTTTTTTTTAAATCTTTTTCAAAATTTATTTCCCAGGTGCGAATGGTATCTGAAATTCTTGACCTGCATTGCCTTATATGCTCCTGGTAAAGGAGCCTCTGAGATTTTAAGTGTTTTATTGACGGATGCCAAAAATTCATCACAGGTGAGTTTTTATTATTTATTTACTTGTTTTTCTAATAGTTGATGGTTTTTGACGTTAGTATTCTGTAATGGTATATTAGTTAGTTTTATTTTGACAAGATGACATCTAAGGTTAATATAAATTAATCTTTCAATAATTTGCTGTTTCAAACTGTTATCCTCATCTTTGTTGTGTTCATGTTAATATTCCGGTTGTTGTACACTCTGGCCTTCATTAAGGTATAACCTACTGGATAAAGTTGTTGGTAAAGAGCTTGTTTAGATTCAATTCTACCTAAAGGTTGTGAGTGTAATGTTATATAGCACCACTAAGCCATTTGTAATGTTCAACCCCATTAGATGACCCATAATATTCTCGTTGACAGAAAATAACTGAGTGTTGTTGACATATTGTAAGTAGTAGGCTCAGTGGGTAGTGATGTCCCTCTCTATTAGTGGCAATAGCAGTCGTCGTAGAGGTGTTTTTTTTTCTTTATTCTCTTTGTGTCTAGAATAATAGAAGCAATTAAAAAGAACAGATATCTCCATTATTTTCTCTGGGATTTTATTTACTTTTTACAGCAATTTACAACAAATACATCTAGATGAATTGCATCTTTCCAGCCAATCCATGTGGGAGATGGTGGGGGAAGCCTTGAAAACCAATGTCTGTTCGCTTTGACATCGAACACCCAAGAGAGAGAATTGACGATCTCACTTCATTGCCACATACTTCCTCCCATCATGCAGCTTCCTGTACACCTAAAATTAACTTGTAACTTACCCTCTAATGGAACTTTGCGTGGAAATTTCCATTTTTAACATACCCATGACTAAATATTACTCCAGTCAGTTCAATCGTTGCATGTCTTTGTTGTCATCTGTCTAGTGGCTGTGTGATTGAAAACCCTTGGAACCAGACTCTGAAGAAATGAGGGCTTTCTATCTTGGAATGGTTGCCGTACGGGTGATACTCAAAATACAATTACGAATCACTTGAGACTTCTACCTGGTCATGACTGACTGAATGAGAGAAAGCTACCCTCCTGGAGTAAATAAACGGTTCCGTCTGAAATTCAGTACAGATTCTCTAGTTCGACAAGATGCACCTAAAGAAATCACAGGTTATATCAGCCAAAACGTTATGAGAATAACATCCAAGATGAAAACAGTAGTCCTAATAATATAAATAATCCAAAATAATCCATTCTTTTATTTCATCTTAGTAGTTATCGTGGCATGGTGGGGAAGGAAGAGAGACAACCTCTGTTTGCTTTAACTATTATTTTTAAGGCATTCTATATGATCTGTTTGACTCGCTTCTCAGTCAGTTACAAAATATTTTCCAGCTTTTTGCACACTTTTCTCACTTCCATTTCACATGCTCCTGAAATCTAACCTTCTGACCTTAACAGACAACCATTTGTCCCGGCTTTCCCAATATATTACAACAGGAAAATGACAATTATGTTAAACTCACCACAATACCCAACACAATGCATTATGAAAGAACTTGGGAGAAAAATTAACTGATACGAGATATCTAAAAGGCATGTAATATAGAATAAGAGCAAGGCTCCTCGTCATATTCGGTTTTCTCTGCCACATACTTCCTCCCAAATTCTTGTACACCTAACTCTAACTTTACTCATGGGAAATTCCATTTTCTGGCTTAAACTAATTTCCCATTTATAACTTTACAAACCCACCATCTAATCTTGCTACAAAGTTACTTGAGAAAGGACAACAGTCAAATGTTATGAACTACCAAAATGATGACGATAATCCAAACCATGTAAAATAACAACAGTACTTCATCTCAGAAATAGAAATGTTATGAAATATATATTTTTTAAAAAGCAGTTGTGGCATATCAATCCTTTTTCTCTTTTTGTAAAACTGATTTTTGTAAATTTTAAGTGTATTATCTTTTAATAAAATTGTTTAGAATTATAACATACTTACCTGACAGAGGGGCCCCTTGGATTGGAGTGAAGTATGGTTCTTTTTGGTCATAGACGGCCATCCTTCCAGACATTATCTACTCCTTCTGGAAGGGTATATCGCCGATCGCCTGAGGCGCCCCCACCAGGTCCACTAGGGGTCCGATCCGGGCAAATTTTTCACCAATCTAGAGCGCACTCTATTTGAGGGAGCTGGATTCCCCACTATAAACTAATGTCTATTGTTGCTGCAGTGGGAGGTGGGTAAATATTAGTTTCAAAAAGTTTAATTCAAAATGTTATGTTTGAATGTGAATTGCTACAGACACACAATATGTTGTCTGATAGATTTATTGCTAATGTTCTCCAGCATAGATTCCTCAATCTAGTTGATCAGCTTTGACTTCTTCTAAGCACTGAGCTTACATTACCAGCTTCTACCACTTGCTTAGCTCAAAATGGATCCTGATTGGCCAATACTTCTACTATGCAGATTATCAACTAGTGCCACCAATTACTCAAGAACAAATAACTCAAATTATCTTAACATCTAATATATATAGTTATCTTATCAGATTTTCCATGTTGACCCAAAATAGTTATGCACCTGACTAATCGATATTTGATTCTGACTAGCGATTTATTATTTTTTATCCTTGCATGTTCTTTTCACTAAAAACAGCATAATTTTCTCCAATTTCTTTTTGAAAATAATTAGTTCAGCAAGGAAGATTACTACAATGGAGATAAATTGAAATAATGATCTAAAAAGCTCAAAATCTAAGGAAGATAATTCCTATTTGTACTTAAAAGTAAATACATAAGTTATCTCCCTTACATTTTGATGTTTTTTTTTTCCATGTCTTTGAAACTAACACATTCATCATCATCATCAGTTTAACATGCTGGCATTTACAAAATTGACTTCCAAAGTAACCTATCTCTGACCAGGTCTTTATTTAACCCTTTTTTCTCAGGTCTTTTTATCACTTCATCCCATGTTTTCCTTGGAACTGAACCTGCTACCTCAACTGTTCTACATCTACTAACCCAAGAATTCTCATTCACTCTTTCAACGTGGCCATACCATCGAAGTCTACTCTTCTACACACATCTTCATATACTGTCCAAATTTAATCTTTTTCTGAGGTCATCAGAACTAAGCCTGTCTTTAAGACTCACATTATACAGTCATCTTATCATTCTCATATTATTTCTCTCCATGAAACGTATGTCCTCTACTGTCATTGGTCATCGGTGGTAACACTCTGCTGGTTAGTAATGGCAGAAGTTCCCTGAACTTACTCCATCTACTCCTAACTTTTACAATCACACTTGCATCTGCTAGATTAAATTAAATTAAATGTAAATGACATCAATGAAAGTCTGGTAGGTATTATATAGAAGATTTAGTATTTAAATGTGCCTTATAAAATAGTTTCTTCATAAACCCTTTTTTTTTCTCTTTTTTCAAAATCAGTTAACAAGGTTTCTTCTAGTCCAGAAAGAAGTGGAATTGGGTGACGTGAACATTTTACAAATGACCATGTCCCATCTGGTTGACTCATTACAAACTAAAAGTCATCGAGAGATAAATCGTCTCTATTTGCTTCGGAACTTTTTGCATTTGATCCAGTGGGAAAAAAATCCACCTCGACAAGGAACCGGATTTTGCAGGTAAAAAAACGTCTTTTTCCTTTCTTTCCAAGGTAAGCAAAAAAAACCCAAATATTTATTTAGTCACTGTTTGTTTAATAATTGCGTCTTTAATTTTTTTTTTTTTTAATAAAAATCACTCCAGACAAGGCGTGGTTTCCTCATTGTCATCATCTAATGTATTAAATTATATCTGTCGGATTTTAAAAGTTGGACCTAAAATAGCATTTAAACTGACAAATAAAACTTTGATTCTGACTAGCAGTTTTTATTTGTTATTGCTGTACCATGTTATTGACAATAATATTTCACTACAATGTATTTAAAAAAAAAAATACTTGATCTGGTTAGGCAGTTTACTAATATCGAGGCATTCTTAAATAAACACCTAAATAGAAAAATCAGCTAAGGGGAATAACTCTTCTTTTAGCATGAGTTTGCATTGCTTATTTGCTTTTTTAGCTTAGATACTGAACCTAACAGAAAAGCGTGGTTGTTGAACATCGAAATGTTTATAAAACAAATTTGAGCGTAATGAATCCTGGGCAATGCCAGGTCGTACGGCTAGTTATTATTACTATTTCATTTTTCAAAAGAATTAAAATTGCAGGAGAGATTTATCAAAATTAGACAACATTCAATTTTAAAATTGCTGTAATATTGTAGCAATACGGTCAATCAATTCTTTTCGCCATTGTAACCAGCTGGCTGACATTGTCTTGTTGACATGGTTTAAGTAGACAGCTGAATAGTAGTGGCATCTCTTTGTAGAAGTGGCAGTTGTAGTCATCATAGTCATGTTGATCTATTTGGAAATAAAAGCATTTTTTTATTTTTTATAGTTAATCGCTCCAGACAGGGCATGAATCCACTTAATGTAAGAAGCTAAAAACATAAATACTACTTCAAGGTCAAAACCCACTTCTCATTGTTCAGCAGGTCAGCAGTCTCCAAATTCCACTCTGTGCAGTCTTGTCCAATCACTTACTTTCAAGTTTTCCTTGGCCAGTCAACCTTCCTGTGATTTAGAAATTCATGCTTGTGGTATGATTTATTCATGAGGATGAATGTTCTACGTGATCATACCAGTGTAATCGATTCATCCTTAGGATAACTTCCATGCTGGGCAAGTGTAGTGCTTTCAGCAAATCCTCTGACCTAATGTGTTGGGTTTGGTCAGATTTCACATTGCAGATCCATCTGATCACGCCATTGCTGTTCTAAATTTAATTAACCGATTTGTCCCAAAAATCAATGTTGTGTAGTCGGTCGTGGGATTTTGAAAAGAGCGGGACTCATAAAAAAGGTAGAAGTCGGAGTCAGATTTTTTAATTTCCGAAGAATCAACAAACAGTTTGATTATTGAAAAACTTTAAAATAAGGAGTTGGAGTTTATACCTTTATGAAACTATATTAGTCTGTTAGATTGTGCTTGTCTCTTGATTGGTTCTTATTTTCCATCAGTAATTTCTTTTCTTTTCTTTTTAGGTCCTATTTAAGTCAAAGTATTCACGAACATTATGAAACGTTCTTACAACACTTGAACCACCCTGACCTCTCAGTGTGTGCCATGTGCCTGAAGCTTCTCATCGCAGTTGGCCTACCCCCGGTCATTAGCTCTGCACAGATCATCAAAGCTTGTTCGATCCTTACAGCTCTCTTCTATCGGATCCTTCACCTTACAGGTACGGTTCTCTCGGTTTTCTTCCATCGATTCTTTCACCTCTATAACTCCATGATTTGTCTCAAAAGTTGACTGCCAATATTAGTTTGCACAATTAAAATTATGGAAGTAATGTCTTAAACTAGCAGGGCTACCCGGCGTCATAATTTCCATAAATATATGTAGACTACAGAAAAGATTTGGGTCAGTTTGTCTTCATGACTTGTTCTGTCAATTTTACTTGATGAAACCGCCTTTGGCTTTGGTGATCACCTCTGAACCGGCCAATGACCTTCATCAATGTCTCCCGACATAGACCCCAAAAGGCTATGATGATCCTGCCCTTTAGCTAGTACTTTGCATTTCAGCTAGATCTTTTGGTATCTTGTTCCACCGTGCCCCACATAAAGAAGTCAAGGGAGTTGCAGTCAGGCGATCTGAGAGGTCAGATGTCAGGTGAAGCGTGATTGACAAAGTTCTCAGACAGTCAGGTCTAGGTTTTCTGGCTGTTATGGCAGGCCACTAAGACTTGCTGCCACATGTACAGTTTTCCTGCAGCTACTTGGTTGATCCAGGGTTTCGTTACCTTGCTCAGAACACATTTGTAGCCATCGGTGTTCAGCCTGAGGCCTTCAGGGGAAAATTGAGAAAACATTTTTTTCTTTTTTTTTTTTTCTTTTTTACTTTTGTTCACTTTGCCACTGAGATATAAGAGGCTACTCTGAATTAGGGGCTATATTTATAGGGGCATCCTAAGTGGGGAGTTGTGCAGCGAAATGTTTGTTCACATTACATTTAAATTTTTGCATGTTGGTACAGTCAGGGAAACAGGGAGCAGCGAATGAAATTCCAAAGGCTAGCAGTCTGAGGAAAGAAGTTATTAGAGTAGAAAGTCTTCCAGCGTCTGGGGACCTCTACAGTGAAGGGGTTAGATTTTGCTGATTGTTGGGTGGGTCGGGGGTATTTACCTCAAGGAGGCACCAGTGCAGCAAGTTCATCGGAGCATTGAAGTACTTGTAAAATAAGCACAAGGATGCAACATTGCGCCGATAGAATAGGGGCCGTAACTGCTGATGACACAGTTCTTATGACGTCAGATCGTTGATCATGTGTTTTTCTCTCTGATATCACCTTATAATCGATTCCTGAATCTTTTATTTTCTGACCTCTTGCTGCTGATGCTGAGAAAGTGTGAAATCTATTTATTTGTCTTTCAAAGGAGAACTCTTCATCTCTTCTACAAATATGAAGGTTCAAAATTGTCTATAATCAATTAGTCTGTAAAAAGGAATGGGAATATGGGAGTCAAGGTTTTCATGAAGACAAAACTAGAATTAACTGTTAAAAATTGCGAAGAATATCGTCCGCACCTTGTAGATGAGAAGAATCTGGAACAAGTAAATAATAATACCCCACCTCCACAATATGATCAAATAATCCTCTCTTTTCTATTTTTCTCCAGATGGTGTGAAATCTTTGCGGTTAATACGCCTGTGCCATTCGTGTTATGATATCTTCTGCAATGTACGAGTTTCCCAGAGCATGTGCGTCCAGTTTCTTCTTGAGGAATGTTTAGCAACGGTAAGAATGGATCTTTCTTTTCTACTTGGCCGCAGCATTTGATATCTGTTTGCATAGGTTATACGCTTGTAAACATTCTAATAGAAAAGCAACATGCCATTATGAAGTTATTTATTGGCTATTATCACTGTTCATTAAAGGTGGGTGGAGAGGGAGGACACAACTAGTTTAATGGATACTGATGCAGACTATGGAAGTAGCTAAGCTGAGTTCAAATCCAATCAACTTTATCACATTCACTTGAACTGTAATACAGCTATATGTAAAATAGCAAATGAATTATTTCCTATAAGTATTTTGTTCTCGCATATTGGTTGCTATATTTATTTAACGAGTCTTCACTTATCCAGATTAAAAACCAGTTGAGAATAAGGTGGATCGATTGTCAGTTAAATGATGATGTATATTATGAGAGGATTGAGGAATCAAAATTTGATTACTTATGATAATGCTTTATGACAAGTATTTGTTGATGACCGTGTTGTAGTATTCAGGGAAGCAATGTTGTGGTAACGTGTTACACAAATATGACGTTCTTGGAATGAAACTTGTCTCTACCACCATTGCAAAGAACTTTTCTTTCTTTCTCCGTGAACAATTTCTTTTCAAAAACTTCTCATCTGTGGAACACATTGCTACAAGATTGTTTCCATGAGGACTAGAATATAGTCATCTCCAAATCCAATGTCAAAAGGTATGTCTCATAAACCGTCTTCATAGATCAAATTTTATTCATTTGTTTCATTATTTTCAATCCTCTCATAATATTCATCCTTCAACTGACAGTCTATCCATCTCATTAATCCTTATCCTTGAGTGGCTTTTAGCCTTAGTAAGTGGTAAATGAAAATATAAATGAAAAAAATAAGCATTGTTTCAGCATTAGATAAGCCAAAAGGTTTGATATGCTGTTAAACTGAACTTAATAATGAATTGTTTGCGATAAACATTCCCAAAACGGGTTGATTAGCTGTAAAACAAACAAATGAAACTTTTTTATTTCGAATCTTTTTTTTCTTTACTTTTTTCCTTTTTTTCTTTTTTCTTTTTTTTTTGTTCCTTTTAAACTTTTACTGTCTTCGATTTCAGGAAAATGCGGCCTTGTTTGGTTCCAAAGTGAATGTTGTCTCCGATTGGCAAAGAGATCTCAACAAGAATGTTTCTCTGTTGGAGCAGAACCAAGAGATGGGCTTATCATTGCCATTGCCACGGTCACATTCACGAGTTTTTCATGCTGGCATCATTGGTCAGGGATTGAAACCCAAACCATTTCAACCACCTCTTTCTAAGGTAATCAACACAAATTAGACAAAAGCATTTAAAATATAAATATAAAAGCAGTCAAAGAGCATCCAACTTTATGTGATTGCAGAATCATGAATCTGAAACAGAATCTGTTTCTATGTCATTTTCAATAATAAATAAAGTTTGATTTTTTCTTTCAACTTTTTAAAACTTTAATATAAATGAGGGGTAGTTATTTTCTTAAAAGTTGTTTCTACAAATATGTACTGGTTTTACTTTTAAAACAAAAAAGATTAAGAATAACTTTATATTTAAAAAAAAAAATTGAGGTTATTTTAATAACGTTTCAGCCAATGTAACATTCAGTTATCTTCAGGTGTATCGTTTTGAACTTGGGAACCTTTGTTAAATTCAAGAATCTATATGGAATATCAAACTGAACCCATTATTTAATCCACAGGGCTAGATTGTTCTCGTTTCATCATTTTATCTGGTTATGCTTTCATGGATTAAATAAAGGTTCGTAATTCTGTATAGATTCCAAAATTTGACATAAAGTTTTCTGAGATCAACAATAAGGTTGGATGTTACATTGTCCACAACATTGTCAAAATAACCACCAAGATGAGAATAGTAATAATTCAAATTTTGGCTAGCTTTTCTAGGAAATGCGCAAACCAGATAGAATCTGGTCATGGGGATTATTGCTAAAGTGCAAATAGGAGGAAATATATGCATATGTTTTTGTAGAAATTAAAAGAAGGGAAAATACAAAAATCAAACCAAGGTTTTTTTGTGTGTTGGAGATGTCAGCATTATTTAAAAAAAAAATTATTTTTTAGATGTAATAAAAATTTGTTGAATTACAGCATATTTTGAAATTTTTTTTTCTTAACCTCCTCATCCCCACAATGTACTAATTTGATCCCTGGTAACCCCATGCAAATTAATATTATAGAGTATTTGTTTTTGTCATAAGCTAGTATGAGGCTTTTATTAAATCAGAATTTGTAAGGTTTGTAAGTGTATCTTTACTAGTTTTAGTTGGAAACACACACAGAAATATGACTTTCCTTTATCATATAATGAGCAGGGCTACCTGGTGTTGCTCGGGGGAGAAGGTGTAACATATTTCTATTAAAACTTCTACCTCTCTCCATCCGTCTCTCTTTCCCCTTCCTTCTCCCCAACCTCCTCTTTCTCCTCTGCCTAGCCCATTCCCCTTTAGCTGAACACACATACACACAGACAACTCTCCTTTATATAATAGATTTCTCAAAGAATGAGTCATAATTTCTTTCAAAATTAGTACATAATAATACTGAAAAACCGCCCCCCCCCTCCCCCGACCAAACCAAGCCCCGCTGACCCCCAAAGAATGAATAATTAAAAAATCTTTTCGATATTATTCAACTGGAATAACGCTAATCAAGAAAATTTCAACTTTGTTGGTCTTTGTTTTGTGGTTTTTGACTTTTAGCTGAACATACAGACAAACATAGATACAGACAATTGCCCTTTGTATAATAGATAAATTATTAAAATAAACAAAATTTTTAATCATTTAACCAAGGCAGGGACCTATTGATTTTATAATATGTCATTGGTTTTTCTCTGAGATTAAATGTTTATAACTTCTGCATGGATACACACACACAGACAAACATCTTTACTTTATATATAGAGATTAGATATGTTTCTATTCTTATTTTCATGTTGCTTGTATTTATCTTTTTTGAATCTAGGAACAAATCTCTCGTAATCGTCAGAGCTTACTGGATGTGTTATGGACCTGCAGTTACAGACGGATTCCATTCCGGACTGACAGCCGGGACAATTCTGCATTGTTCATTCCGGGAGCCGATCGCATCTCATCCAGTCTCTCACGGCAGATTGCCAATGTTCTTGTCTCTCAGCTGACCCCAGACATGTTATACAATGGACCAGCGTGGCCAGATGAAGAGTTTATAAGAGTCACTGTAGAAAGGTCAGTTACGAAACCTCTTTTGTTCATTCATTATTGTACATTGTTCTTCTGTTCTGAATCATAAATAAAGGTTGAAAAAGCTGAGAAAGATGGATTTTAGGATGGTGGGATGAATGCGATAAATAAAAAATCTAGATGCTTAATATGTGATATAAAAAGTGGACATAAACTCCAAAGCTGACTTCCTGTTTGTGATGCAATATCCTGACACGTAACCCTAACTTCTAACTTGACTTTCAATCTTCTTGCTTAAATTAATCTTACGTGGAATTTTTAATTTTTAACCTTATTTTTACACACCCAACATCTAATTTTACTAGAGTATGACTTTAAACTACATCCAGTGGTGAAGCTTTAATTTGGAATCTTTAGGAAGTGTGAGGTCACCCTCTTATTGCTATTATTCCCAGTTCACTCTGACCGTTGGGGTAATTACCTGTCAGTCTCATCGATGGGGTAAATAGAATCTATCAATTAAAGACTATTTATAAAATATATGCCTACAAACACAATAATCTACAATCCATTTATTTTTATACACAAAACATAGATTTACAGCATAAATATTTGAAGATATTAAGAACTTGAAGAATGAAAACTTTTCCCAAAATAACCTGAAAAGTTAAATCAAACATAATTAATTTATTTCAAAATTTCTCATTTGCTCTCTGATAGTAAACTAGCTGTACCTACCCGGTGTTACCCGGGAGACTATTTACTTTCACTTAAAAATAAATTTTATATACAAAATTATCTTTTTTTTTTTTTTTTTTTTTTTAAATAAGATTTTAGCAGTTAAATTTAATCATTCTAGTATATTGTTTGGTCATTAAATTAATAATTGAATCAAATTGTATATAACTAATTGTTGTTTTAATCTATCATAGAATTTGGTATATTTGGACTACTGTTCTCATCTTTGGTGTTTTTATCACGTTTCGGCCGATGTAACCTCCGACCTTCTTCAGGTGTACTTTGTCAAACTCAAATCTTTCTGTCGAACTCGGGAATCTGGACGGAATTTCGAACGGAACCCTTTATTAAATCCACGGAGGTAGCATGCTCTCATTCCATCTGCCATGATTGGGAAGAAGTCTTTAGTAATTAGCAATTCTTCGTATCACCCGCACTGAGGATTGAACCTTCAACCTTCGGATGACTGTCACTTAGAACTGAATTATACTTAGTACTATATCCACTGTGTCATAGGTCCTTGCGTTTTAATCTATATTTATAAAATTATTGGTTGTAAATAGCTTCCAAACTTTCAATCTTTTAATACATGCTAGGAATTTTCAAACCAGTTTCAATGACTTTCCATTTAACACTTTAAATAGTTCCAAACTTATTCCAAAGGTTCACAAAGTCATTCATTCTTTCTTTTCAACTATTAGCAAAAGATTAAAATGATCGACTTGTTTAGAATTAAACTGAAATGCATCCTGGTGGATTTAATTTTTCGTAATTTTAGGATAGTAGAAAGTGGACCTTGAGTTTACTTTCGGCAGCCTCGTAACTGTTGCTTCCCTTATTTTGTCATTTAGTCCTCACATTCTATGAGAGATGTTTCTGACAAAGGAGGAATAATTGCTGTTTTCTTGGTCGGAATCTATCCATCTAACACTTATCAGTGGCTAGTTTTTGACCTTGAAGTAGTCTGGTTTTTTTTTTGGTTTTTTTTAGCTCCTTACATCAAGTGGCTTCATGCTTTGTCTGGAATAACTTCCATAAAAAAAAAAAATTTTTTTTTAAATAGGCTTTTAAAAATTTCGTTTACTCCATTTTTGATTTCAATTAATATTTGATTAATAGTGAAACAAAAATAATGTGTAAGTCACATAGAGGTGGGAAACATAGTTACATGAAGTAATTAAGTCATTTTATTAATATAAATATTAAAAGGAAAAATACCAATTTATGACCTACTATTCAACATGACTGTAATTGTGGTGATTTCTGTTATAGTACTCTATAGTTGGTGACCTTACTGAAAGCGAGGCTTTTTGGGAGATGACAGCATATGCCAGGTTCACTGGGGACAGTGAGTGATCACAAAAGAATATGAAAATTTAAATAATCCCTGTGTAAAAAAAGAAACCCAACTAATATTTAAAAAAAGGCATCACATTAAACAATGTGCAGAATTTGTCTTTATGATGAGACATCCTGTCGTGTCTTTGTGATTATAGGAAAGTAGCAGCTCTTCAACCACCACCATCACCATCCGGCTTTGCCTGAAAGTGAATGAGAACTCCTTTGTACTCCTGCTTCCAACCCAATATGACCATTTTTATTCTGATCGTTTAATTTACAAGTTATAAACAAAATAAAATGTTTTTGCTTTTTAAGAATGTCCATTGTGAATGAAGACCCTCACGATTTTGTTATAAACCCTAAAATTAGTACTATCAGTGGAGTCTTCATAAAATTTTATTCAAGAAAATATGGATTTGATCTTATTATAGGGCTTAGTTTTCAATTGCATCACTTGACAGACAGACTTACAGAAAGACATAGCGCAAGTATATTATACACTTTGAAATTATTATGCTGAGTATTTGTTTTCCTAAATAACTTTAATTTGCATACAGGTAGAAAACTGAAATTTTAGTATGTTATCTAAGATTGCATTTTGTGTTGTTGGTATAACATTCAAGTATCTCTGATTGTTTTTTTTTTTTTTTTTTTTTTTTTTTTTCAAGGCTTATTTAGGATTTACATAAATTAATTGCTTGAAGTTATTATGCCAGATTACTTCTCCAACTAAATTCTTAACTATGGTATTATTCCATAAACTGCATGTAAAATGGTTATAATGATATGAGCTGTACCTACCCGGCATTGCCCAGATGTCTTTTTACTTTATGTTGATCACTAGTTCCTCCTACTCCTCCTTTGTGTTAGTAAGAAAAAAATTAAGCAATTCTTAAGTAGATGTCAGATAAAATGTTTTTGCTGTTATTTGATATTCCAAATAGATTATTGTTAGATAAGAACAATGTCAATAGTATGGCAAGTGTTAATAATTAAACAAATTTAAATTGACGTTCGATAAACACATGTATAATCGATTTAAAAACCCACAGTTTAGCTTAGTTTATTTAATATATTAGAAGATTTAAATATTGATCGGATGGCCTTTCATTTTAATCAAAGCCATTAATCTGTCATCCATTGATTTTTTTTTTTAATTTTCTAATTTCTTCAGGTGAAATTGTCGCTATGGTAATTATGATAGTTTCCCAGAATTCTGCTTGATTGTTATATTGTTTGCTTCCTTTGTATGACTTTTTTTTTTTTAGAATTGATTAGAGGGTTTCTATTGGCTTTAAATCCAAGCATAATTTTCTCTCCTTACAAATCGTTTGCACTCAAACCCATGAGGATATGTTGTCATGTATGAAAAAACATTTGTTTCGAAATGACGAGGCTGCGATTTACTAATTAAAATATTTTCCAAAGCTCACAATAATCGAGGTAATTGCACCAAACAAGATGAAGACAGCATTCCATTTACAGTTCAGTTTCTTTTCTTTTCCAGAGATTTGTGGGTCTGGAAGAAATTTGAAGACAATCCAATCTTGTGGGACGTTCTTGACAATTTTGCAAGAAGTGAGTAACATTTTCTTCTATAACCTGTTGTAATGTAGTGGCCCGTATGTTCTTTACAGATATCACTTACAAAAGTTCCTAATGTTCTTCAACTGGTTATGCGGAGCGTTTCTTCTCATAGTTATGTGTCCTGGCACCATTATCTTTATTAAGGATGCCATGTTACATAAAACTAAAAATCAGAAAAACTTTTCTTTGGTTAACGAATTTGTCTCGCATTTCCAGAAGTTTCTTCTTCCACAAGTTTGATCACAAATGAAGACTCTAAAACAAATAGGATTATATTTGCTGATGTATGTCAATATTCATTTCTTTATATACCGTGGGTTCCTGCCGAGCCCCATCAGGAGGCAAAGCACAGAACCCCCTTGAAACATGGTGCCAATCTTTGCTCTCTCATTTTTCAATTGGCTGACCATATTTATCAAAAACTGTTTTTAATTTTACGCATTATTTGTTCTTTGTTGTTTAACAGCAAAGAACAAATGTTTACAATTCAACTCCCAAGTTTCATAACTCACAACCTGTCAAAAGATTTCACCTGAATTCCAAAAACGTATCTTAATATAATTATTATTACTATTAGTATTATTGTTACTTTCTCTACTTTTCCATGAGTAATCTTGTTACATCATGGATTTCAGAGTTTGGACTGATGCTTAAACTTTAAGGTTAACCGGATACTGATGGTAATTCCAAACGGGAAGTTCAATTGCCATATTGGTCCAGTGCCCGAGAGATACAATGAATTGTAATATTTTATAGAGACTGCCATTATGTATTCTACTACTGTCTTAGCCATCAAGATAAAACATAGATTGCAATATGATTCTGCTCACTCTCAGGAGCCCATTCTGTCGGGTATTGCTTCCCTTCGGGAGGAAGGAAGGATTGAGTTATTGTTACTTGTCTGAGACACCCCTATGCTAATAGGTCTGATCCAGGTTTATTTATTAACTATCTAGAGTGCTCCCTTTGGAGGGTTGGATTCCCTACATTAAAAAAGACATTCTGTCACATCCAGTTTTTTTTTTAGAAAGAAGGGTCAATATGTACTACTTTGTATGTATGATACTATTACTACTATATATCTTTATACTACTACTCTGAATATACTAAGTATATGATATATGTATTATTACTAATAGTAACAAACCGTGCATGCGTGGTCCCCCTCTGTATGTGACTCGATGTGGCGAGTATAAAATGCAATAAATTTGGGCAATTTGGGGCATTTTTGACCCCCATTGTACCCCCTGGGGGCGCGAACCAGAATTTTTCTGAGGTCAAGGATGATCATTTTATATCCAGAACAATTGTCTCTACATTTTGGCCAAGTTTCAGAAAAATTGAATGGATGGATCAAATGTTATGGAAGAAAAAGGTCATTTTTTGCCATTTTGGAGGCTGTTGACCCCCTGGGGGCGTGAACCAGATTTTTTCCAAGGTCAGCGATACTTATTTTCTATTAGGAACAATTGCCTCCATATTTTGGCCAAGTTTCAGAGAAATTGAATGGATGGATTAAAAGTTATGGGGCAAAAAATGTCAGATTTTGCCATTTTGGGGCCTTTTGACCCCCTGGGGGGCTAACCAGATTTTTTTTCAAAAATCGGAGAATGTCACTTTCTAACCTGACAAAAGTTACAACTTCATGCAAAATTTCAGAGAAATTCAATGGATAGTTGCGGAGAAAAATCTGGACGGACGGACGGACATGCCTCAAAACATAGGTCTTCCGATTTTATAAATCGGGGGACCAATAATACATGTAATATTTACCTATTTGACAGCTTATAAGATGCACCTCACTTTTATGGTTAATACTACAAATGTCAGGTGAAAGGTTTTCCATTTGTAATATCCTAAAATCAAGACCTCCTGTCTATGGCTTCATAAATTTGACTTGAACTTATGGCGTAATTCACCCCGGCAGTCAGCTTCCTACCTGGCATGCACAACACCATCTCGAACCATACCAGCTCACTTGTAGTACTTTTGGACGAGGTTGCATGAGATGGCTAGCCACTCACAATTCCACTGTCGAAGACCAACCACTTGTTGGGCAGAGAATGCTGCATTTTCTATATAAAAGTTTTTTTTAGGATTTGTTTAAGGGAAGGGACCTAAATCCTTCCCTGGATTTTAGTGAATCAATTAAAGCCACTTTATAGAGCAGCAGGAGCACTTTCCCACTGTTCAGCTCAGGTGTATTGGACCTTTGTAGGAGATTGAGGCTACATCCTTGCTGTGTTGTAAAAAAACAAAACAAAAAAAGGGCTGCAGGGAGAGATCTGCTGCAATTTTCCTGTACATTTTCTAGCGGTGAGAAACAAAAATCAAAGAATGAGAGTTTAACAAAACTTGTGAATATGAAATGTAGGAGTTCTAAGTGGCATACAGGTTAGCTTAATAAAATATGTCAGTCATGGTAAGGAAACAGCAGTTCTTGTGCGTGACATAAATTTTCATGTACAAACGCCTGCTCATTTGTTTAGGTACATGTATGGTTAAGTATTTTATTTACATCCTCTCCAGGAGTTTAGTCACAAGGTCAGGTGTGAGTTTTGATGAAAGAGTTTTCTTTTGAAACCACTTAGCTACCGTGTCATAAGTATGATCACTCAAATATCTATCTCATTGCTATTTTATATCATGTACCGGTAGATTACTACAGTTTTAGTACTAGCTTGAACCAAATCTTTGATTCTAGACCATAACAAAATATCTCTGACTAACATCTTATAGTACACAGCTGAAATCTTGTTTTCTTTCTTGCTCAGTGGATAGTGACATCTCTGTTTTTATCCCTTTTTTCTTGTGGCAGTCGTCATTTTAATAAGATAATAATAATAATTAACAGAAAATCATTGGGCCTTAACAATACTTTCAGGGTTTTTAAATTTTTCCAGTAAACGTTTACATACATAATATCGCCAATCCATTCCCCATAGGGGAAGGGAACAGCTGTCCCAAAGCACGACTTCTCTCTCCCTCTCTCGTGGTCCACAAAAAACAAGAAAGATTTTATCAGTTAATCTGCTACGTGTGACTTCAAGCTTCCTGTCCATGATGCAATATCCTGACTTGTAACCCTTAATTCTAAACTTTTAACTTCTAAAGGAAATTTTCTGCTTAACATAACCTAATGTGGAAATTTCTATTTTAACCTTATTTTTGCTACACAGTATACATTGTTAAGTTAGAAAAGAGTTGCCATTTTGTTGGTGTAGAAGCGATCAGCACCTTGTTTAAATTGTCAGTTAAATTTCAGTCACTGTAGCACTAGAACTCCTGGTAATTCAATGCTGATCCTTGATCTTAGAAAATGCAGGGTGATTCTCTAAGACATTCTTTTAAAAAAAGAATTAAAAAATGGCATCTTATCAGCCCTCATACTAGCAATACACATGAAAAAATTTAAATTGCTTAAAATATCACAATAATGGCATATATAGAAAGAGCTTGATGATCTAAGAAAGAATCTTTTTAAATTTTTTAAATCTGACTAAAAATAAGGAAGTTATGACTATTTTTGTGCCTCACACGATTGGATATTTTCCCCTCTTTAAGACCATATGCGTTTCATCACATTTTTTACACTAATTTATCAGTAAAAAAAATTACCACTTGAACTTCAGGTTAGTGGTAGGGCTAGGGGCAATTAAGTGTAAACACCCTGAAAACTTAGCAGAAAGAAAAAAACCCAATTCATTTAGAATTTCGAGTGGGGGATTAGTTTCACATATATTTAATGTAGAATAATTCACAATTTCCGGGCCATTCTAGCGTTTTAGGGCATTAATGAATTTTTTTCTATGGCAAATAAATCCTGTGCGTTTTTTTTATGGGGGTCTGCTTATTTTTTTATTTAAAAAAAAAATTTTTTTTTTTAAACGATTATGTTTGGTTTTAATGGGCTTTTTTTGTAGAATTAGGGCTTCCTACTCGGATTTAGGGTTATTGATAAGGTTAAGGAAGGGGTTTTGTTTTGGATGGAGGTTGCCATTCGGACTTAGTGTTAGGGTTAAGGGAGTTTTTTAGGGGGTGGCTTGCCATTCATATTTAAAGTTAATGGTACGATACGTTCAAGAAGGCATTTTTAGGAGGTGGGCTTGTTAGTCGTACCTAGAGTTAATGGTAGAGTAATTATTTATTTTATAAATTTCACTAAAAGGCAAGAATGGCCGGGAAATCGGAGATCATTTTACATTAAATTTATATGCGAAACTGATCCCCCACTCTAAATTCTAAATTATTTTTTGTTTTGTTTTTTCTTTTTTTCGCCAAGACTTTAAGGGTGTTTACACGTAATCGCCTAAAAAAGTAGAATCTTAATTTTTTTTTTAAATTGGCGACTAGGAAGTCATTACTACTAGAAGTTCGAAAGTTGAGTGAAAACCAGTATTTTTTAAAGTATTTTTTATAAAAGAACCAAATAGGATTAACCTTTTTAAGCACATATTTTTGTCTTATTTTTACAAAGCTTTACAAGACTAGTTAGCTGCTGCTGATGTTATATCAGCAATACTAGCAGCCATTGTTGACTTTCGCTCAAAAAATGGACTCTATTTTTTCGGATAAGGTAATTTAAAATTACTACTACGGAAAGACAAAACAACATACAATTATAATTTTAATGCATAAAAAAAGATAAAAGATTAATTTATTTACTAGTTGGGTACGAAAAATGTAACAACATTTTTTATATTCATATTTTAAAATTTTTCAAATTCGTTCTAGAATGAAAATAAACAAAAATCGCCTTGTGTTTATAACTGCTATTACTGCTATTACGTCAATGTTTTTCAAACTATAAATAGAAAACGCCTTTTTTCCCCGGATAGGGTCATGAAATATCAGGACTACCAAAAGAAAACACATATATACAATTATAATTTTAATGCATAAAAAAGTAAAATGATTGATTTACTTACTAATTGGCCGACGGAAATGTATTTTTCAAAAATGTTCGACCGACGGCGAGTTGAAGTCTTATTTTTAAAATTTCAAAAAAAATGAATGAGCCGAATTACTTCGTACACCGACAAACATTAAAAGTGATACTTTACCTGATTAGTCTCCAAATTTTAGGACGAAATTCCACATACAGCAATGGTACGAGACTTTTAAACAAAGCGGGGGTTAAAAAAAAAATTGACGTAAATTGCCGAAAATAGCGTTAACATTTTTTTGCCTTTATTTGCTCAAAACTCTTAAAAATATATAATGTATATTATTATTCATGAATGCACCTGAAAGGATATTCATTTCCTAACAAAATGATGGTATTTTGAGCACTTAAAATGCTTTAGTTTTTAAGATATGACTATTTTAATAGAACTACCCTCAAATCTGCGATTATCCAAACAGTTTTCTGGTCGATGTGTATTGCTACTCATACAGTTTAATATTGCTAGTCTTAATAATATTGACTAGTGGGTCCCCATAGAAATTCTATGTTTTGAATTAAAGTTTTTGAAAGGTCAAAATACTATAAAATGTAAGAATTTCAGTTGATAGTTTAATTAATTCATACAGTATTACTGGACAAATATTTAATATAATTCGATCATTCTCAGTCAAAAGAAAGATCCACGTTGTCCTCTATGACCGTACATCTAAACAGCATGACATTAATGCGTGTGTCCTCCAGGGGTTGATTTGTGGGCCTTGTTATTCCTGATTTTCATAAACAACCCCCCTGATACAATTATGTCACAGATAGGTATATTTTCTAATGACATCACACTCTATTGTCGTTATGTGGGTAAAACAAACACACATATCCAAGGCGATGGTTTAATTTTTACGAAAATGACCTCCAGTCTGTAGTGGAATGGGGACATGAATAGATAGTAACATTTAATGCTGCTAAGACAAAGCTCCTTTCCTTAAACAATTATAAAAACTCTTTCAACCACCGATTGCCATGGCTAATATCACCATACCTGAGAGACCACCATTCAAACGCCTCAGCCTAACATTCAGAGATAACATGAATTGGAACAAATACATAGAAGACATTTCCAAGGCTGCTGCAAGGAAGGTAGGTTTCCTCTATCATGCTAGGAAACTTCTCACACCTGCCAGTAGCTACCATTCCCCTATACATAGAGTATATTTGTCACATCTTGGCTGATGTTAACTTTATCCAAAAACGGCCTCTACTCTAATAGGTCCCACACTGTCTAAACTCCAGCCTATGTCCCATCACCGCAATGTTGCATCCCTGTACTTCTTTTACAAATATTGTAATGGAATATGCTACGCCAAACTTGTTGCACTTGTGCTCCTTCAACATAAATACCCTCAATCAGCAAAATCCCACCCCATTCACTGCAAAGGTCCCCAGATACTGGAAGGTTTTCTACTCTATTTATTTATCTTCCTCCCACAAGGTAAGATGTGACACAAGGTCGGGAAAGTGGGGAAAAAACCAGCGCTCGAGAATTTGAGCACTCTGGTCATTTAAAAATTGCCTGGGCAGCCCTACTCTAATTAATAGCTTTTTTCCACAGACTACTAGCCTTTGGAATTTCATTCTCTGCTCCCTGTTTCCCTGACTGTACCAACATGCAGAAATTTAAATTTAATGTTAACAAACATCTTGCTGCACAATTCCCCACTTACCTTTCAGTGGCAATGTGCTTTGTTTGGGGTGAATAAAGAGTAGAAAAAAATGGTTAAAGTAACAGTAAAATAGTCATTGTTAACTTTGTTTAAGTTATTTGTAACCGTATTTTTCAATAAAAAATATTCCACTTAATAAAAACATTTTTTTAAATTTGTAAACCTGCGTTCTATTGAGTTTTCAGCTAAAACTTTTGTAATTAATTTAACTTGGAAAAAAAAAGTTATCGTCTGTTTCTTGTTTGCTTATACAAAGTAAGCAATAGTAATGCTACTACTGTGGAGAGTTTGGATGAATTACATCCCTTGGATTTAGTGCATGCATATTGACAGTGTTTATCATGGACAAGCAGAATTATATAGATAATACAAATAATATGTATATATTATATAGATAATACTACAAATAATATGTATATATTATATAGATAATACTGCTACTACTAATATATCTATAATTGTACTAGCAGTGCTATTATGTTTGTTTTTTGTTGTTAGTCTCAAAGATATTTATAATTTTCTTTTCTTTATTTTCTCCCTCAGGTAGTTCAGTTCTTTTTTATTGTTCTCCTCTTTTACGGTCCCTGGTAGCGACGCTGATGAATTATTATGAGAGTTGCCGTGTGACAAATGCCAGTGATGCTCCAAAGTACCTGACCGCTGCTTGTAAGGTCATCAATTACATGAGGAAGGTGAGAAAATGGTTACCTGTGCCTTCTGAATTCTATTTACATGTGTATTCAATCTTTTTTTTCTTCTTTTGTTCCTTTAAAAATTGCTGGGATTGAGGAGGAGTATTAAGCAAACCATATGGAATGTTGATTTTGGGGCTCGTCAATACTCGCCAATTTTCAAGAGATTTGACACGCTTCTGCTGAGAATGTGCTAAAAAGTTTCCAATATTTATTGTAAAAAACATACAATTAACATCAGATCCATTAGAATGGAGAGGGGGGGGGGGGGGGGGCTGATAATTCTTTTCATAACCAACCTGACGAGTCTCACCTCTGTTGTATCCTTTTCTTTCTATGATACCTTAAGTTTGGATTTAATACAAAGATTATTCTCATCGGAAAACTGGGAATGAATAAAATCTTTGACATGATAAATGAATGAAGTCTTTACAGCATTTTGAATAAATTATTTATTTATGGTATCAAAAATAAATTAAATATTTGATATCATAATGTAATAAACCATGTCATAAATGAGGAAATATCTCTTATTTATATAAAGTTAGGTATGTTTATATATTTGTATGTACAGGATTCACTCCTACGGTAATTAACCCGTCATTAGGTATTTGGGAATACAGATGCTAGGTGTAAGGGTAGTTAATATGGGCTATGTTTAGTTTTAGTTTCATGCAAATAAGACAAAGAGAAGGTGGACCCCTTCCCCCTGTTAAAATTCATATACCTTTGATTTTTGTGAAATTTTAAACAACGGCTATTAGAAATCAATTAATAAATATTACCCAAATGGAGAGAAATGATATAAAAATGGTACGATGGATGTATAATGTGAGTTTTAAAGACAGTCTAAGTTCTGTCCGCCGAGGAAAATTAAATCTGAACAGTATAAAGAGATGTATGCAGAAGAGTAGACTTCTATTGTATGGCCACGTTGAAAGAATGAATGAGAGTTCTTGGGTGAGTAGAGGTAGAACAGGTAAGGTAGCAGGTTCAGTTCAAGGTAAACATGGGAGGAAGTGATAAAAATGGACCTGAGAGAAAGAGGGATAAATAAAGAGCTGGCTTTAGATAGGTTAGTTTGGAAGTCAATTTTTTAAAGCCATCCAACATATGCCAGCCTGCAAAATGGACGTTAAACCAAAGATGATGATGATGATCAGATTTTTATTGAATTTAATCCATAGTTATTAAGCAAAATTGCCTGAATTTCAATTTCTTAAGATCTCTTAAGCTGAAGTCTTAAATTTAGACATTTTCTAGAATCAGTCATTTAATGGATTTTGATAAAAATTAGGATAAGAATTCTAGACATAAGGTTCAACATCATTATATCTTTATTTTAATTTTTTATAGAGAATATAAAAATGCTGCAAAACTGTTCTGTTCTGTTCGGGAATTAATTGTATCTGTCTTGAGATTGATATTGTTCTAGTATGTGTGTGTATTTCCATAAATATATATATATATATATATATATATATATATATATACACAATGAAAAAGGAAAGTCAAAACCTATATTATTTATGTATTCATTAATGTTTCGTCTTTATTGTAGACTTTCTCAGGATCTATATATATATATAATATATAGTAATAATTAGTAATGCAACACATTTAGTCAACATTAGGTTTAAGGTTTCCAAAAATCATACCAGAATTGTCCACATAGACCTGTGGCATAACGGTTAGTTAAATTGATTAACAGTCTCTTCTGGAGGTTAAGGTTCAATCCTTACTAGAGGTGATTAATTAAGAATAGCATAAAATAATTAACACTTCTGCTTGATCATGTGGATAAAATAAAGGATTCACCTCAAAATTCTGTATATTTTCCCCCCGAGTTCAACATAAAGATTCCCAAGTTTGAAAAGATGCACATAAAGGAGGTCGAAGGTCACATTGGCTGAAACGTTGTGAAAATAACAACCAAGATGAGAATAGTAGTCTGGATGAGACAAATAATGCAAAATGACTGAATTTGAAATTAAATGACACAAAAGGGGTTGATTTGCCATAAAAATAACCCAACCAAATGAGACCTTGCTTTATTCCTGATAGAAAGAGAAAATGGATGATTTAATATTTTTTTCCTATATGTTCTATTTGTATTTTTCTTTGATTTATTTATTTATTATTTTTTTTCAGAGCAATTTATTGTCACCACCGTTGTGCTATATTGGAGAACTCCTGCCCGTCGTTAAATCATATGAACTTTACTTATTATTACAGACTGTCTGGCGATACATGAAGGTTAGTCGAATAAGGCATTTTTTGTTCATAAATCTGAGTTTATTGGATGAGATTTATTTATCTTTTTCTTTTGTAGCAATATTAGGGTGAGCAGGTGAAAACATTAAAGTATAAATTATCTCTCCCTGCGATCATTATTACTTGAATAATGTAAAAACTATGGTGATTTTGATATTTTGAAAAAGTGCAATATTTGCAAATTTGAAGGTTGTGAGGGGGGATCATATTTATCCTCCTAAAGGACATTTTTCTATCCTCCGAGGGTGAGCAACCAGTTTTCCTGGGGTCACTAGTGCTTGTTTTATGTAAATAGCCATTAATATTACACTGTTAGTTGACTTTGAGCAAAAACTATTTAAGGAAATTTAAGATATTTGCAAGACATTGCTATTGGGTGAATTTAAATACTCTGGTGAATAAACGAGCATTTTCTCAGAAATATCTGACTACGTCTGTTTTATGCATTCATAGTCATAACTTCATACAAAATTTCATGGAAAACTAACAAAGTTATTTAGTGAAAGTCATAAGATTTACAGATAGTCACAAAAATGAACATCAAGTCCTTTCTGATTAAAATTTAAAATATATACATCATGTGGAAGCTATTTGTTTGCAAAATTCCTGTCTAGGAAAAAATAACAGTAGTTTAAGAGAATTATTCATCAAACTTGGGTTGTTTAATCTTCATAACTTGTTCTGGTGATTTCATTCTATGAGCCTGTCTTTGGCTTTGATTACAGCCTTGAGGAGGCCTTTGAACTGATTATGACTTAGGCCCTCAAAGGCTCTGTTGATCCTGGCCTTTTGCTCCTCCGTGTTGCAGCTGGATATGTTGGTGTCTTGTTCCACTATGAATCACACAAAGAAGTCTAAGTATTTGCGAACTGGAAGGCCAGATGTCAGATAAAGTGTAGTTTATGAAGTTCTCTGACAGGCAAGGCTGGGTCTTCCTTCAGCTGGTATGGTAGAGCACTGAATCTTGTTGCCCACGTACAGCCTACCTGCAAATACTTGGTCGATCCTGGGTTTCATTATTTTACTCAAAACGCAGATGTAGCCATTGCTATTCAGCCATCGACCCTCGAGGAAGTAGTGGCATGGCATGATCTCACCTTCACTTCTCATGACACTGAAGACCATGCTGTTAGATCATCAGTTATCCACTTTTTTTTTTCTCTGTGATGTTGCCTCGTAGTCGAATCCTGAGCATTAGAATCCTTTACTATCATTCTCCTGCTGATGCTGAGTAACTCTGAAATCTCCTTAGTTGACATTCCGGTGCAGAATTTAAACAGAACTCTGTCTCTTCCACAAATATGAAAGTTCAAACTTGTCACTCAGCAACTATTCTGCAAAACAAAAAATGAAAAAAAAAATGGGAATATAGTCAGTTTTCATGAACACAAAACTGACAATGAGATTAAAAAAACAAAAAAAATATGCATAAAACTAGTAGTTGAAAATTGCAAACAAATATAACATTCGTATTTTGAATTAGAAGAAAAAAATGTTTCAAATGCACTAAAATGTGTTTTGTTGTATTGTTAATACATCTCGAATGTACAAAATCTGAATTTAAGTATTGTGTAGATTTGTTCATACTGTTAAAGGAAAACATGTTGTTTAGCTAGTGATGTGTAAAGTGTTTTAAAATAAAGAAGAATCACGTATGGAGATTTTTTGTTAATGATTAGAAGTCCGACAGCAATAGAGGTACCAAGAAAGACAGCAGTCAAGGGTGTAGTCCTAGTCCCCACTGAGGGTGACTGCATACTTATTAGTTGAGGGAGTGTCTGCAATCTAAACAGGTTGCCATCTCCAGTAGAACAACTATACAGCCAGTCTGACACTTATGTTCCATTTAGGGGTCTTGCTCTTTATTCTTTCAACTAATATTTCTGATATTATTATTAACATCTGTAATAAAGAATAAACATATTGGTTACTAGTTTTATCAGAGTGAATTCACCTTGAATCGGATCGCACTTTAAATCCAAACAATTTCACATTAAAGTCGTTAAATTTTAAATTAAACCAAGTGAACTATGATTTTAAAGTATGAACTTTTATTGAAAACAATTGAATATCAAATTAAAATATATGAAATTCATGTTAAAATTAACCAATACAAAACAATCATCTGCTGAAGATAAAAAATCTTCTTACAACCAAAACCAACTTTGGCATTGTTGGCAAAATACATTCAAAGTTATTTTCCTTGAATGATATTCATCTCTCCTGAATTATACTAGAAACGATGAGAATGATCTCTCCTCTTCAATTTTGAAGTATAAAAGACTCGTCACATGCGTAGTGCAAGATTCAAAATCAAGGCTTGGCCTATTTCTGGTGTGAGCTTTGAGCAAGCCAAACATGTCTGGTTTAGTTTGACATTTTTACATAGTTTTCAAGGCTCTGGTGCAATTAGTCTCTGGTCTGTTCACATATACATATACAACCATGGGCCTATTAGTCATTTCAGCATGGCCCTTTTTTTACTGGTTGGAGCATTCATATTGAGAATAGTTCTCAGACAATACAAAGTCAGTCATATTTACTTTACATAGCCAATGCATTCTCTATAATATGTTTACCCTGGCAATACATGATTATTTCAATTGTGTGTACGGCCTTTTCACATGCTCTCTTTCGTTAGTAATGACTTCTGTGATTTTCACCCTTTTTTATGTACCATGTTGTATAATGTCCCTTTTACGTTTGTATTTGACAAACCTCTGTAAGAAGTAAATGTATATATTATGTGAATGCAACCGTTCCGTTATTATTACTATTTCTTTATTGTTATTTACACCTGTTTATTTCCGACCCTCATGTGTTCTCAAGAAAACACTTATTCAATATGACAGCCGTGTGCTGGAGTAGGGATTCTAACATGTGCGTTGGTATAAAAAGGTAAAATAGAACATCAAATATTCTGATTTAATCGCATTAAAGTTTTGCACCTATCCATTTATTTATGAAAAAATTTCATTCTCCAAATTTTTATTTTTTGTTAGTTTTTTAAATCAAACTGGCTCTTCATATATTTTAAATTGTATTCCACTTGTTTTAATCTAAACTTCAGTTCTTACTTGTTTGCTATGCCTCTTTAGTGATCTTCTCAGTTCAACTTTTTTTTGTACAGACATTTACACTAGTGATACAACATCAATATGCAAATCAAATTCTTTTAAATATTGCATCTGATAGTTCTCAAAAATACCCCTCTTCCATAATTGTTTTTTTTTTTTTACCATTATTTCTGAATTAATCTAATTTAAAATGTTCTATGCTATTCATTATCATCATCATATTCGGTTTAACATCCGTTCTACATGCTCTCATGCGTTGGACAGCTTTAAGAAATTGGCTTCCGAACTAACTTATCTCTGGCCAGGTTTTTATTTATCCTTCAGGTTCATTTTTATCAATTCTTATGTTTTCCTTAATGTTCCCCTGTGAACTGAACCTGCTACCTTAACTGTTCTCAAGAACTTTCATCCATTCTTTCAATGCGACCATACCATCGAAGTTTACTCGTACACACATCTCCCTATACTGCTCGGTTTTAAGCTTCTTCTGAGGTCATCAGATCTAATCTTTTAAGACTCACATTGCACATCCATCGTATCATTCTCATATCATTTCTCTCCATGCAACGCATGTCCTCAACCATCACTGGCCAGGTTTCATTTCCATACATAATCACACTGCGTACACATGCCTGATAGACTCTTCTATTATTCAGCAGTGGTAACGCTCTGCTGGTTAGTAATGACAGAAGTTCTTTAAACTTATTCCATCCACTTCTAATTCTTGCAATCACGCTAGCATCTGCTACAATGGTATCACCAAGGTAACAAAATTTTGCAACAACCTATTGCTGTTTTCAATTTGATCTGTTAACTTGTTTAAAAAATCTATTACTCTATCAGCAAAAAAAAGAATTAATGATTAATAGAGCCAACTTTTTGGTTTTTGAAAATATGGTTAGAAATGGCATAAACTATTTTGAACGTTTCAATTTAATCACTCCCATTCTTTTTTCTTGTATAGTAGTTAATCCTAATTTTTCTAATCTTTTCCTATAACTCGACTTTTTTATTAGTTTTCTTACTGTTCTTAGTATGCTCTGCAATTTCAATATTACATTCCAATTTCCATATCTAAACCCTGGAGCCCAGTCTTTATTATAATATTCTACCTGAGGTATTAAATTTATATTCAGTTCTGTGAATTAGCCTATTTTATTTTTGTAATTTTCAAGAATTTTCAATTCAATTTTTTTTTTCTTTTTAGGAAAATCCCCCTGTAAATAATCTTGACCACCAGAAAAAAGGTGAGATTTTATGCTGAACAATGCTTTTATTCTTATATTTGATAATTTTTTCTGCAAAATTTACTAATTCATCAATAACTTATATCTTTTCCTCATATTGAGAAAAATCTTGATTATTGGCATAAATTGTTTTAGTTCATTAAATCTATGTTCCATGAAGCCAGAAATTTTTGCTCGCAAAAAAAGGATAAAAGGTTTTGTTTCAAAATTCGGTCTGGTTTACTTTTTTCATAGATTCAAAATAATGGAAGAATATTTTTAAAAAAGGGTGCAGCCATATTATTTTTACACAGTAATGGTATATATAATAATCATAACAAAATCATTCTGTATGGTGCTCAGACGCACTACAACTCTTCAAAACTGCATGTATAGTACATAGGATAATGTGAGTTGAGTCATGATATACATGTGTGCATGAAGGGGGACATCAGGTGAGTGTTTGGCGAATTCCGGGTGGGATGAGGATTTTAAAGGATGCAATATCTTTGCAGTCAATAACTGATAAAGGCAGTTTTTTTCCATGCTTCTGCAATTTTGGACGGGGAAAAAATGTTTTGTAAGTCATAGAAGTTGTGCTGTTTTCTGACTTTGTAGGCATGTCCACGGTTATTAGACACACGGGCATCAAAAATGTGCTGATGGAGGGTATTTGCCTCAAAACCAGCTACAGGTTTTTGTCACTGTCTCCTGACTTAGGACCAGATAAAGAAGTCAAGAGGGTTGCAGTCAGATGAGCTGGGAGACCAGAAGTCAGGTGAAGTGTGGTCGATGAAGTTCTCTGTCAACCTGGGTCTTCCGTCTAGTATGGCAGTGTGTTGAGTCTTGCCGCCACACATATGGCCTACCTGCAGCTACCTGGTTGGTCCAGAGTTTTACTATCTTGCTCAGAATCTGAATGGTGTTCAGCCTGAGGCTGTCAGGAAAGAAATGAGGTAATAAAACATCACCTTCAGCAATGAACTCTGACATTTTGACAGCGTCAGATCATCGATCATGCGTTTTTCTTTCTGATGTCACGTCATAGTCAAATCCTGAATCTTTCACTTCCTTTCTGGCCTTTTTCTACCATCCTTCTGCTGATGCTTAAGAAGTTTGAAATATAATTATTTATCCTTCTGATATGAATTCCAAAGAAAACTCTTTGTCTATATATGGAGGTTCAGAATTTTCCATAATCAATTATTCTGCCAAAAAAACAAATGAAAATATAGTCAGCGTTTCCATGAAGACAAGACTTACAATGAAAGTAAAAAAGAAATTGCATAAAATTTGTACTTATGAATTGCGACCAAATATTGTCTACATCTTATATATATATATTATGATAGATATCCACATACATATATGCTTTATCCTTTTCTTTTCCGGGAATCATCAGTGTGGATGATGATGTTCTGCCGGTCACACGATTTGAACCTCAGACACAAGTTAACTTTTAACTTCTGTCAGAATCCCTAGAACCATACGGCCAACCTAACAATCACGGTGAAAGGAAGAGAATTAAGGTCTATTTATATCTTTACAAGTGGACATATCTAGAAGGCTGTCAGTGTTCAACGACCAGTTAGACAGAACTTTGAATCACGCATTAAATTTGAAGGGGCTATAAACAATATTATGATAAATATTTAAAAAAATTCTTATACAAATACACATACATAATACTACAAATCTGAGGACCGTGTATGTTTGTTTAACATACAGAATGAAAGATAACTTATTCAAGATTTACCAAAAGAAGGAGGTAATGACTGAGAGGGTGGTATCATGACAAACGCCCCCCTCCCCAAAAAAGGAGTTAATACCTGGGAGGATGATATCATGACAATATAACAGATACTATACTACCCACCCTCATTAAAAGATAATACAATAATGAATTGAATAATTTTTTTTTCCATTCATTTAAGAATGTCTAGTCATAAAAAAACATTTTTATGCTTTCTTGGCTTTTTTGCTAAGATGAAAGTGGTAGTATCTGTACTGAGCATCGCAGCAGAATCGAACGTATCTGTTCTCAGCATCCCAATGACATCAGACATTTCCCTACCGAGGAAAATATTGCATATATACAAGATAATATGACGATGCAAAATTACAACTGTATATTGCAGAATATTAATTTATTAAGATCTCTTTATAAAATAAATATGCAAATTAAGAAGACCTAAAACTCTTTGTGGGCATTTAAAGTCTACTATATATGGCATTTCCAAATATTATGTAGTATCGTAGAATTAAATAAGCAAAACCTGTTTGGAAGTTAACATTGTTAGGATTGGTGGAACAAATTTTTGCATTTATTCATTTAGATAGTTCCAGTTCTCTGATTGAAATGCAAATAAATAATAATATATATATATAATATAGGAAAATATTGTCTGTACCATGAATAAGGTTTTTAAAACCGAAAATTTGGATTAAAAAAAAAACATGATTTAATAAATATTTTTGTTTAACAAAATCTCGTCATGTTAACTAATTCTAAAATTTCAAAGTTATATATATATATATATATATATATATATATATATTAGATGTGTGTGTGTGAAAATATAGAAAAAATAATAATATACTACTGTATGTTATTATGTTTTCTTTATTTTTACACATATATATATATACATATATAATCTGTATGGGTGCGTGTATGTTGATTAGTACCGATACTAAGTATTTGAGTGGTTTTGTGAATGTAATGAATCATAAGAAATTACAATAACTAACAGAAATTTTATATACATATATTTTAAGAAAATAAATCTTATTTATCTCCTTTACATTACAGTTAAGTCCCTAATGACTGCATTTTTTTAAAATACAAACTGCTTGGTGTTTCTTAATTCTTTTTTTTTTTTTTTTTTTGAAATAATCTGCATGATGATGTGGAAGTAATTTGATAACTTATCAAGGTATTTGACAATAGATCTATTGTGATTTTTTAAATTTATTTTTGGTTGAAATTGAACTGTTATGACATTGTCGTTGGTTTGTTATCTGGGTACTTAGGAAAATTCTGTCCAGAAGATAATCCGATGTTTGAAATATTTTGTTTTATTGTGTGACTTAAAATAAAAATTGCTTTGAAACATCTGTAAACAATTATAATACCTTTGTGTATATACACTAAGGTATTATAATTGTTTCTTTGTTTTTTTGAACACGATTTCAAAAATTATTTAAATTATCAAAAATACATATGTATTTATAATAATAATAATCCAGGCAAGGTAAACATCCACAGGATAGGAATCCAAAGAATTTTAACCGGGCTTATAAAAAGTGCTCAATATAAAATAGAGCTTTTATATATATGATTATTTTTATTTATACAGACATGTACAAAATCTGCGACACTGGCATGTTGATGTTATCGATCAACAGCTATTATAAACTGAGATCTCATCAGGCAGAGTTAGAATTCGGTCTTTACCTCAGATATATATGATCTGTATGAATAAAAATAATCGTGTGTGGATGCATACTTTTTTGTATTGTTTTCTTCTAAATATAAAAATCTTAACTGTTTTTCAGTTTGTGATCCAAAGTTTTCTACAGTCATCCGCTCCGTCTTACACACCAACATTGCCCAAATGGGACCAATGTACAAACGTTTCTTTGATGGCGTTCCTGTTCTCACCCCGTCTGCTGCAAATCTAAACACCACCACCACGTCATCAGCCCCACCGACTTGCTCCCCCACAACCCAAACGACTTCATCTCCTGCTTCTCCTCCTCCTGAGAAAATGATTGTTGACAAATGAACAATAAACCATTCCATTTTTTTTTGCTTTTTATTTGTTATTGTATTCGATTTCTAATATTCGTGTGTGTATGTTTATGTGTGTGTGTTCCTTCTTGTGTGAGAATAAGTGTTTGAAGATGTGTGTGTGTAAGATATAATGGAATATAATTTTTTTTTTTTTTTTTTTTTTTTTTTTTGAGTATATACAATTGAGAACATAGTTATGAGAAGAGGGTGGAGACCAAAAGGAAGGAGGAATTTCAACAACAATTTTTTAAAAGATGTTTGTTTAACAGCTAGGAAGAAAGCAGGTCAAGTACAAAGAAACAGAAAAATCCCCCATTTCCTATAATAAAGACCAATGTGTATTTATTTGTATATAGATATATGTACTTCAATCCCGTCACGCAAAAGTTTGCGAGTAAAACACATGCCTTTTTCTTACCTCTGGCCGAAACCATTTCAAGTGGTGAGGGGAAGCGAGAAAACAAATAGAAAGTCAGACAACCACCTCAAACTTACGCTGCTGCCTGAAATGAATTCTGAAGGAAATCTAAAATATCAACGGTGGGTGTTTTTTCTTTAGGTCATCAGAAATGATAATTTATATATGAAAAGTTTAATTACTGATGTAATTCTATGATTTTATATGAATTTTTTAGTAATATATCTCGGTAAATAGTGAGTCCGAACACTAGCAAAGCATAATTAAAAGGTGCGCACTAGTTATATTAATAATAGCATAAACATCAACCTCTCAAAACGTCATTCAGATATGATTCTGAAATGAAGCGGAATCAAGACAGCAGACCTTTCATTTAAAGTACTCAATATCTTTTCTGATAAAGCCTTATAACAATAATAATCAATTTGACTTATTTGAACACTTGACTGCAGTAGTATGTTTTATCTATTCCTCAAAAGTATATCAATATATTCCTATTTAATTATGTATGCAAGATTATACATTTGAATACAGATAAGCTAAATTATATATATATATATATATATATGATTTAGAGTTAGAGTTTTCACTTATAAAATAGATGATTCTGTGAAGACCGGGGTTGTGCCAATAAAAACAAGCTCGATGATAATCGATTACAGAGTACAGAGCATTTATATGCGATTTTATGAAGGCTTACCAAAGCATTCCTTTCAGGACACCAATGATCACCATTAAAGATTTTTTCTTACAAATATTATTTATTCAAATTAAATGTTTTTTCCTACACGTGTTTCACTACCAAGCAGGTACTTGCTTGGTAGTGAAACACGTGTAGGAAAAAAAAACATTTAATTTGAATAAATAATATTTGTAAAAAAAAATCTTTAATGGTGATCATTGGTGTCCTGAAAAGAATGCATTGGTAAGCCTTCATAAAATCGCATATATATATATAAATTATTTTTACTTACATACGCTGGCGTTTCAAGCTTTCATTCTCATCAGTGTCGGAAGTGATAATTTCAGACGGTCACAGGGCGCAAACTCTGTTCACAGACTCAACCTAGGCTCTGCATGCTTTCACTCTATCTCCAAGGCCATCGGGAATTACCACCTGATACAGGAACAATTAAGTTCTATTTGTGCCTAAATCCAGCGGACAGTAAACAGCAGACAATCGAGAGGATTCAACGAACGTTATCGGAACCTTGCTTATAGCTAAGTGACAGTCTGTTTTAATGTCTCTGAACAGTGCTCAACTTTAAGTTTTTAAAGGGGCTTTATAACAATATTCATTAAGTCAACCAGATTTTTTACTTCAGGTCTAAACAGCTCTGCATCTGACAGTTTTCTATTTATCCTTACACCATTTTTCTTTATATGCATATGATGTATTTTTAATTTTCTTTCAAAAAATATTGATTCTGCCCAAGAAGATTGGTGAAAAGATATTTTTCGCTAATGCCTTAAAAAAAAATTCAGCTTACAACATTAATAAAAATATAATATCTCATTGCTCTATTTTATTTAAATATTTGAATAAATTAATAATATTGATTAAAAACATTTATTTTTTAATAACTATTAGTGCATTCATTTCTTACAATTGACTATTATTATTATTATTATTGATAACATAACATAATTGGTTATCTGATATCACGATGATTACATTTAAATTTTTGTCTAAGCTGATTTTAGCTTTTAATTAGGTAAACATTTTGTGCTTTTCCATGATTACTCCTTGATTGATAAATTCAAGTTTTAGCCATATGAGGAATATCACTGCTATTATCGTGATATTCAAGAATGATAAGATAACAAAGTGTCTATTTAGTCTTTGGTTAGATAAGGGATGCAACTATTTACTTTCTAAACTGATGATGTTGCCAATTTGTCAAATTTAGTTCAGTCAGTTAATATTTATTTCTATCGATGACCTGGAAATGAAAATGATTGTTATTTTTAACGGAAATTCACCTATTACACATTAAATTCAAGTTTACATTTTTTCACCCTTTGTAGAACAAAATATGCAAGCAAAGCATCTCCAGAGCAAAGTTGGAGAGATACAGCTAATAATATATATATATAAAGCAATAGAAAGTTAGATTCCAGCAAGCATTCACCTTTCAAAAAAATTCAGATACTTGACGAACTCTTTCGTCGACATATAGACAACCATAAAAAAGTTATATATCCTGGATTTTCCATAAGTGCGACTTTTCGAAAGGAAACCTAAAAAAAAAACCGTGTCCAAAAACATCAGAAAATGAAAACCAAAATATAATAACACTCACATTGTTAAAGCATTTATACATGTAAGTTCAACCTAGAAACATAAGATTGTGTTTATTATTTATTTATTGCAATGAAGTGTCCATGTATGCACCTTTTTTGTTAGATTTTATTAGAGGTAATCAAGGAAGATGAAAGCAAGACTTGATTCGTGTACATGTTTAAAAAATAACGGATAAATATCTGCCAGATTTTGTATTTCATAACTGATTGAAAAAAGGGGGAAGGTCTCTCAACAATTCAAACGAATGCAAAATTTGACTCGTGTACACGTTTCAATATTATGGACAAACGTCTACCGGATTCTGCATTTCGTAAGTGAGTGAGAACTGCAGAAGATCCCTCGAAATGGCAAAGAAAAATAAGAACCGTATATACAGGGTGATCCGTGTACAGTATGTGGAATAGGTTTGTGTATCGGTTATATTTATTGCAAGTGGTTTCATAATAACTATTTTTCGAACAAGATGGGGTCCTTCCACATTATTCAAGAGCAATCCATGAGTATCCTGATGAAACATTTCCTGAGAAATGGATTGGGCGAAAAGGTCCAATTTACTGGCCAGCATGTTCACCGAACTTTACTCCAATGGACTTTTTCTTTTGGGGAGTACTCAAGGATAAAGTTTGTAGTCGAAAACTAAGAAGTATCGTTAATTTGAAAAATTACATAAGGGACACATTTCAAGAAATTAATACTCAGACGTACTTGTGCAAAAATGTTTGTCGAAGCGTAAGAGGCAGACTTCAAAGCTGCGTAAATTGTGATGTTAAACAGTTTGAGCACCTGCGTTGATAAAATTTAAGGGCTTTTGTATTATTGTTCACAATAAAATTTAATTGTCAATGTAATAATTGTGTTAGTAAATATAATTGTATGTCTATGCAATCTCAAAATAAATGTTATCTACCTACTTTTGAACCACTCTGTATTTAACAATATATTAAACCGTGCTTCTATGAAGTCCAAAATATGTTAGACGGGTTTAATGAACTAAATGAGTTGCAGCTTTCTGAAAATGAAAATATTTTCTAATAATATACAGGGTGTCCATAAAATCTCTTTAAAATTGAAGAAAATGTTTAAATGTTGTGCCTTCTCTTGAGGAGTAGCCATTTTATAGCCATTCACTTAGTCTTCCTTTTATTAACAAAATATTTTGAATACAAAATCTTATTAATAAAAACTCCAATAAACACTGATTAAAACAAAAACAAATCTGGTCCAAGATATCTCATCAACTGTCTTTGTAATAAAGTTTTTAAATTGTAAAGAGACTTTATGGACACCCTGTATGTATATGTTAGACTCACCACTAAAAAAAATAAAAGACTTGATAGCTGAAAATATAAGAATAATCATGAAAGTACATATAAAATATGCAGATCTGATATAAATTCAAATAAGAAATTACTAAAGTTTTGCCAAACAAGGATCGTCAGGTAAACTCGAAGTACAAAAGACTGAATAAAACTTATTATTTTGTTATTCAGTCTTTAGTACTTGAGGTGTAAAGTCCTCCTAAATTATTTGAATATATATAATATATATATAATATATATGTGTGTGTGTATGTATCAAAGAAATTTATATCTCTCGGTTATAAGGAAAGCATTTTTAATAATTCAACAGCTGTTTCATCCATTGGACGTTCTTTGATTATATACAGCTCTGGATAATTTTGTATATAAAAAAAAATAGTACTTGTGTCCATTGAGCTATGGTCTATTTCTTTCTACTTATATTCACCCAACACAAGGGATTACTGTGAATTCGGGACCAGATTTATAGAAGCATCCTAAGTGTTTGTTCATATTACACTTAGATTTCTTTCTGTTGATACAGTCGAGGGAGCAGAGATTTAGTGTTTTAGTTAAAGAAGGGCATGAAAAAAAACATGTTCTTCATCAGCCCAAACATTAATCTGAAGTCCATGATGACAATATAAACAAAATCAGGTAAATGGTTTTAATTTAATTGTAATGGTACCGTTAAAAGTCAATTTCACCCATAATACGTATATAAGAAAACACTTTGAGAAATAAGGGAGCTAACTTTGTTTTTTAAAAAGAGTTATTACCCCTGATAAAATGGTTTGCTTTTTCTACAGTTAATAATAAAATAAAAAAAATTAAAAAAATCTTCTGAGCTACCAACATAAAAACTAAACGCCCGCTTGAAATAAAATAATTACTACTTCACATTATGTTCACTGAATTATGTAAAAATAAATAAGTATGCTCTTAAATTATTTAGGACCTGAAATTTAACAATTCTATTCAATCTTTTTCAATATACTTTTATTACGTTACGCAATGACGTATAGGAACCTCCAATCGAGTGTGAAGAACAGCGTAGTCATCAACTTTTGCTGTAATGACGAATCTGTTAACATTCATTTCAATTGTTTTCATTTCATTGTTATTTTAGCCCCCCCCTTACATTCAAAAGAAGTTGTTTCAAAGAAAAATAGTTTATTTAAAGCTTATATATTATCCGGTTGTGAAAAAATGACTCACTTCAACAGATTATAGCATCAAACATACTATTGCATTTTTGGATTGACCTCCCCTTCCCCATTTTATGAAATCTGAACTAAATATATTCGAGTCTGGCAACATTGTAATGTTACATAAGCGTTTTGGGGTCATCAGTGTTGTGGAGTATTTATTGTTTTCTTCCGGTGACGTATATTAACATCTTAAATTATCTATCCATTCGTATGTTGTACATTAGATGTGAAAATCGACGAAAATATATTAATTCAGTATATACAACTGGTTACAGAGCGAAAATAAAGTTAGGTAAGAAATAAGTTCACAGCGTTCAAGAACGTTCTAGGTGAAAGAAGAGTTATTTTGTCTGCTATGTGAGTTTACGTCTGTGTAAATGGGATAGGCATGTGTATATAAGTGTGCCTGTTGTGTTAGAGAGTATGTATGAACTATGTATGTGAGTGGCGTATCTGCTTTGCTGGGTGTACCGTAGTGAATGTCTCTCATGTGTGTGCTAATGGCGAGGCTGACCAGGATGTGTTGTACGCATGCGCATTGTCTCTGAAAGAAAAATAGAAAAGGTGGAAAGAAAGTCGTGTGTTTGGGTTTTTATAGTACACACAAGATTTTGGAAATTAGTATTTCTTGCACTGTGATTCGTTAAAAAAACCTGATAAATTGAGCTTTTGTCAAATCAAGAGTCGATACATAAAACAACATTCATTGCCGCAGCTGCTTCTGATAAGTTATTAATTTTATAATTGTAGTTGCCAGATTTCACACATGTTGAGAATATATTATTATCTAGTCATGCCGCAACCCTTGTTTATGTGTCTTTATTTTATCGACAAATATATTGCATTTGTGGCTGAAACAAGACATAAGAATTTGGTTGTTAACATATAGTATTTGTGTTTATTTACAGTTGCTGGACACTAGACACAAAAATTCAAGACATTTAATACATGAAGGTACGCAAGATAAATGATGAAGAGTAATTAATCCTACACAAGAATTACAATGTTCTATGATAATACAGAAAATGCCCGTCGCTATCAGAGAGGCTGAATAAATGTGTGCGAATGTACGGAAAAGTAAAGTTACTTACAGTTTCAACACTGACTACACAGCACTCCGACATAAATATGCAAACAAAATCGTCTGGTTACTTGACTATTGTCTGAGAGTCTGTTGCCTTGATCATAAATAATAGGTAAATACGTTAGGGCTTATAAGACAGGCCAAGAAGAAACCGAATCGTTTGGGATCGACTTGTACCAACAAAAGAAAAGAGAAAAGCAAACAAAAACTAATTTTACATAAAAGAAAAATTATGTACATTTTATTAAAAAAAAATATTAAGTAAATATAGTTTCTTTAATTTTATCAAGAAAAAGTAGTACAATGTTTCAGTTGAATTGAAAGTTCTTTTTAAATAAAATCAAAATTTAAAAGACAAGAATGTAAAAGTAATTTAATTTGCACGGTCTGAAAATAAACTGATGCAATATTCATTAATTACAAAAAGTTTGAAAAGTAACTGATGCAATATTCATTAATTACAAAAACTTCGAAAATTAACTGATGCAATATTTATTAATTACAAAAAGTTTGAAAATTAACTGATGCAATATTCATTAATTACAAAAAGGTCAAAAAATACTGATGCAATATTCATTAATAACAAAAAGTACGAAAATTAACTCATGCAATATTTATTACTTACAAAAAGTTCGAAAATTAACTGATGCACTATTTATTAATTACAAAAAGATCGAAAATTAACTGATGCAATATTTAATAATAACAAAAAGTACGAGAATTAACTGATGTAATATTCATTAATTACAAAAAGGTCGAAACATAACTGATGCAATATTCATTAATAACAAAAAGTACGAAAATTAACTCATGCAATATTTATTAATAACAAAAAGTTCGAAAATTAACTGAGGCAATATTTATTAATAACAAAACGTTCGAAAATAAACTGATGCAATATTTATTCATAACAAATGTTCGAAAATTAACTAATGCAATATTGATTAACAACAAAAAGTTCGAAAATTAACTGATGCAATATTTATTGATATGAAAAAGTTCGAAAATTATCTGATCTAATATTTATTACTTTCAAAAAGTTCGAAAATTTACTGATGCAATATTTATTAATATGAAAAAGTTCGAAAATTATCTGATCCAATATTTATTAATAACAAAAAGTTCGAAAATTAACTGATGCAATATTTATTAATATGAAATAATTCGAATATTATCTGATCCAATATTTATTAATTACAAAAAGTTCGAAAATTAACTGATGCAATATTTATTAATAACAAAAGTTCGAAAATTAACTGATGCAATATTTATTAATATGAAAAAGTTCGAAAATTATCTGATCCAATATTTATTAATAACAAAAAGTTCGAAAATTAACTGATGCAATATTTATTAATATGAAATAGTTCGAAAATTATCTGATCCAATATTTATTAATTACAAAAAGTTCGAAAATTAACTGATGCAATATTTATTAATAACAAAAAGTTCGAAAATTAACTGATGCAATATTTATTAATATGAAAAAGTTCGAAAATTATCTGATCCAATATTTATTAATATGAAAAAGTTCGAAAATTATCTGATCCAATATTCATTAATAACAAAATGTACGAATATTAACCGATGCAATATTTATTAATAACAAAACGTTCGAAAATAAACTGATGCAATATTTATTAATAACAAATGTTCGAAAATTAACTAATGCAATATTGATTAACAACAAAAAGTTCGAAAATTAACTGATGCAATATTTATTGATATGAAAAAGTTCGAAAATTATCTGATCTAATATTTATTACTTTCAAAAAGTTCGAAAATTTACTGATGCAATATTTATTAATATGAAAAAGTTCGAAAATTATCTGATCCAATATTTATTAATAACAAAAAGTTCGAAAATTAACTGATGCAATATTTATTAATATGAAATAATTCGAATATTATCTGATCCAATATTTATTAATTACAAAAAGTTCGAAAATTAACTGATGCAATATTTATTAATAACAAAAGTTCGAAAATTAACTGATGCAATATTTATTAATATGAAAAAGTTCGAAAATTATCTGATCCAATATTTATTAATAACAAAAAGTTCGAAAATTAACTGATGCAATATTTATTAATATGAAATAGTTCGAAAATTATCTGATCCAATATTTATTAATTACAAAAAGTTCGAAAATTAACTGATGCAATATTTATTAATAACAAAAAGTTCGAAAATTAACTGATGCAATATTTATTGATATGAAAAAGTTCGAAAATTATCTGATCTAATATTTATTAATATGAAAAAGTTCGAAAATTATCTGATCCAATATTCATTAATAACAAAATGTACGAATATTAACCGATGCAATATTTATTAATAACAAAACGTTCGAAAATAAACTGATGCAATATTTATTAATAACAAATGTTCGAAAATTAACTAATGCAATATTGATTAACAACAAAAAGTTCGAAAATTAACTGATGCAATATTTATTGATATGAAAAAGTTCGAAAATTATCTGATCTAATATTTATTACTTTCAAAAAGTTCGAAAATTTACTGATGCAATATTTATTAATATGAAAAAGTTCGAAAATTATCTGATCCAATATTTATTAATAACAAAAAGTTCGAAAATTAACTGATGCAATATTTATTAATATGAAATAATTCGAATATTATCTGATCCAATATTTATTAATTACAAAAAGTTCGAAAATTAACTGATGCAATATTTATTAATAACAAAAGTTCGAAAATTAACTGATGCAATATTTATTAATATGAAAAAGTTCGAAAATTATCTGATCCAATATATATTAATAACAAAAAGTTCGAAAATTAACTGATGCAATATTTATTAATATGAAATAGTTCGAAAATTATCTGATCCAATATTTATTAATTACAAAAAGTTCGAAAATTAACTGATGCAATATTTATTAATATGAAAAAGTTCGAAAATTATCTGATCCAATATTTATTAATATGAAAAAGTTCGAAAATTATCTGATCCAATATTCATTAATAACAAAATGTACGAATATTAACCGATGCAATATTTATTAATAACAAAAAGTTCGAAAATTAACTCGTTCAATATTTGTTAATTACAAAAAGTTTGAAAATTAACTGATGCAATATTCAGTAATTACAAAAAATAAAAAAATACTCCCTCTGCTCTGAAAAAAAAGTTCGTCACTTGTGATTTAAATCATGTTACTCATATTTATTTTCATTTTCCTTATTTAAAAAAAAACTAATGACACTACTTATCAAGGCCCAAAAGCGACTCGTGAGATTGTCATTATGAACAATACCATGAGAGGATTGCAAATGAACAGAATTTGATTATTTAAGTGGACGGATTGACAAGTATTTGTTAACATTAGAGTTGCATCAGCTTGTAGTCAGCTGGGAAGTAGTCCTGTAGTATAGTATTCCACAGATGGGACATTCTTGAAAATAAACTTTGTTCGCAGAAATTCTGTTTAGCCAACTTCTTTGTAGTTGTTGTAGTTAGAAGAGTTCTTGCTGTGAATGGTTTACCAGAGATTTGAGCTGAGTCGATCAGCTACCTTAGAAAGTACAATAGAGTAGAGAAAACCACCTACTTCTTGGCCTTTTAGCTAGGATCAAAGTGTAGTATCAGACAAAGTTGGAAGGGTCTTACTAACCAGTGTTTGTTTTTTGTTGTCCCACTCCTCACTCCCAATGAATTTTGAAATGTATAAAATAAAATTTTCAACAATTGAGGAAACTTTAAGTTGAATGGCCCATAGAGTAAATGTTGTATTGTGATGACTGCAAAGGTTCTAGCTAATAGTAGGATACACAGAGAATGAACAACGACCCCCTCCACCCCCACATTTTTGATAGCCTTGTGCCTAATTTGATTAAATTTTAAATTGTATTTTATATTGTTTTTTTTTTATGCAAATGAATAATTCAAAGTCTAGTATCTGTTCTGATATCACACTTTAGTTAGTCTATTTTTAATGTAGCGATTTTAATTTTTTCCCCAATTTTGAATGCCTATTTTTGAGGAGCTGAATTTTTTCCCACATCAAAAAACCGACCTTGTGACTAACTCTGCCCTCGTGAAGAAGCAAGTAAATCTGTGAGGAAGGGGCTCTAGAGAAGACAAGAGACAAACCCCGATGTGAATTTTCAAAGTTATATTTATAGTATATTTTGTTAAAAGCATGGAGAATATAGACTTACCAACGTTGGAATTTGAGATTTAAATATGACTCGGGTTCCGGGGTTCGAGTCCGGTGAATAAGTCATCTCTACACTGACGATTTCCGAAAGGATGAAACATATACATATGTAGATAAAAAAAAATATTTATAATTATTTGTCGGATCCCAAAATCTAGGCTGGGCTCTGTAGTGAGTAGTATTAACACAGCCGTCATGGCTGGCTTAATGCATGCTAATTTCAATAGTTGAATACTTTGACGACGGCATCTTTTAAATAGGTTTAATCTCTTTCTGATTTACCGGGTTGTTGAAAGCGGCCGTGTAGGTTAGGACGTTGGAATTTGAGTTTTTAATATGACTCAAGTTCTGAAGTTCGAGTCCGGCGACCAGTCTGAATAATTCATCTCAACACTGATGATTCCCGAAAGGATGAAACATATACGTATGTAGATAAAAACAAATACTTATAATTATATATATATATATATATATATATATATATATATATATATATATATATATATATATATATATATAATTCCCACCAAAAATGTTCTATAAATACTAACATATGGTTTATACTTGATTAACCTCATTCCCCCGAGGATGGACCCAGATGAGTTTGAAAGACAAATCCAAACTATGGCAAATTCATCAGCCAATTCCCTTCCGAAACTAAGATCCTGATTCGGACTATTAAAAGGATCTACCAAAAGATATCTAGACACGAGTTGTCTCTTATATTCAACAATACCTGCCTGCAAGAGAAGATGCTGCCTATATATATATATATATATATATATATATATATATATATATATATATATATATATATATATATATATATATATATATAACGGGAAAAACCGGGATCAAACTGATGAAACACTGACGCAGACTATTGGGAGTGAACTGAATGAAACTGACTGATAATTTCCGAAAACACGCATCAATTATTGGCATAAAACGTGACCATATGAGAATTCTATATAGCGCTTGTGTTTAATGACATATTGTATCTAAAAGCAGACGGGAAAAATCGAGTTTACTTTATTATATAGATTAAATTATAATTATCTGCCCCCATACAGGGGGGTCACTCTGCTTGGGAATAATTGTTTTTTTCCTTAAAGCAGTAAAGCAAAGGTTCTCTAGATTGGTTGAATCCTCTTAGAGACAATTGAATTGTACGGATAAATGCTGTATTTTATACTTCTCATTTACGCAGCTGGTCGGGTGAGCACATAAATAGATATTTATTTACTCCTCCCGGAGTTAGGCATATATATATATATATATATATATATATATATATATATATATATATATATATATATATATATATATATATATATATCCACTTAGCGTAAAGCATTTCTTTTTCTTAATAGACTTGAGCAGTCGGTAATGGAAACAAATATAAAAAGGCATTATAATTTCTCTTACTTTCGTGGAAAGAATAAGCTCTCTTGACTGCTAAGCAACTGTCGGGTTTCGAATCCAAGCTTGAATAACTCACTATGTCTAAACACATTGAAAAGCTGTTATACGGCGAAACGACTACATTTGCCACACCACTCGTCGTTTGAGCTCTCTACTAAATTAGATAAAAAGTTCGAGTTAGCTAAGCTATTAATCTTCGCAAGAAAATGGAGCTCTAACAGCTCCATTTTCTTGCGAAGAGTAATGCTAGTAGTCGATAATGTATACAAATATTTAAAACAAAACAATATAATTTCTCTTACTTCGTGACGAGCGGAAGATCTTGACTCCTAATCAAAAGTTCCGGTTTCTGATCAGCTTAAAACATTCGCCACGTCTAGCCATATTGAAAAGCCGTGATAGCGCCAAACAGCTGTCTTAAACGTATAGAGGCAGACGCTGCATTTTGCAGTAACTTGTAGTATCATTATTAAATGTGATTGTTTCTTTTCGTCTGCGTTCATTACCAAATCACCTTCTCCCTCCCCCTCTGTCTGTCTGTCTGTCTGTCTGTCTGTCTGTCTGTCTGTCTGTCTCTCTTTCTCTCTCTGTCTTGGAGTTCAGGAGGTGCACATTAAGAAAAGAAAAGAGGAAATTGGCGGATCAGAGCCGAAGGTAAAAGTTGATCTGACGGATTATACGTGGAGTTTTGTCATTTGTTCGCGTGAAGACGGATAGCTGCCGCAGGGTTGTTGTTTTTTCCATTTGATCTCGCATTTTGAAACTCGGAAACAGGCAGTCAGCCAAGATGCGATTGTGTGTTGTGGAAACCCCGCATTGCCGTGACCCACGGTTTGTCGCGGTGGTGGAAAGAAAGGAAAAAGAGAGGAGAGATAAGGAGCAACAAAATAAAAATAAGATCGAATCTGTAAGAAAAGAAGAGATATGAAGAAACGAAAGCGAAAGACGGAAGTTGCATACAAAGGAAAAAAGAGCAAAAAGAATGGTTTGAGGAAATCTGAAAGAGAAGAGAAAGTGAAAATGAGGAGGAAGAAGGTGTTTCGGAAGTTGAAAATAAATAGGAAAGAGAGAGAGAGAGAGAGAGAGAGAGAGAGAGAGAGAGAAATTTCGTACAGACTGTGACACTAGGCGTTGCTAGGGGAAAAGAGTTGGGGAAAAGAGTCGCGGAAAGGTGACACCAAATGGGAAAAAGAAGGAGGAGGAGGAGAAGAAAAATGAGCTGAAGGAAAGGGAAGAGCGAAAAGAAGGACATAAGGAAAGAGAAGGATAAGAAAAATGTAGAGAAACTGAAGAACAATAAGAAAAAGGGGAGAAGTAAAATAGAGAAGGGTAAGAAATGAGAAGGGGGAAAGGAAGAGTAGAAGAAAACTGAGGAGAAGAAGAAGAAGGGAAATGGGGGAGGAGGAGGAGAAGGTAGAAAAGTAGGAAAAGAGGGAAACGAAGCAGGAGGATGAGAAGACAAATAGAGAAGAAGAACTAAAAAGAAGAGGATGAAAATGAAGAAAGAAGAAGAGAATGTAAACAAGGAAAAGGAGAAGGGAGAAGAAAAAGAAGAAGGAGAAGAAGAAGAAGAAGAAGAGGAGGAGAAGAAGAAAAAAGAAAAATAGAGAAGGAGGAAGAAGAAAAAGAAGAAGGGTGAGTATGAAATGAAGGAGGAAGAAGTAAATGTGAAATATGAAAAACGCCGTTACACAGGTGAAATTCAAGTTCCAAATAAATTAACCGAAAAACGTTTTGATATACTTATGTATCAGGCAAAAATAGATATCTACACCAAAAATTAGCAAAAAGTTTTATCGTATTTTACGAATCCGTCATTGATTAGAGCTAAAAACACGTAAATCAGGGGGGTATAACTCAGTCTGTCATATAAACTAGTAATAAATGAATGGCGGTCGACAAAATACGATAAAACTGATTTTTATTTTTAATTAAAATTCTACTCGATAATTTTTCCAAATTTTTGGTGAGGATACTTATTTTTGCCTGATACGTAAGTGTAAACAATAGGTTTTAGTTGGAAAGGCGTTTTTCATATGTTCCCTGATCTGTATAAGCAACGGGATTACTGTACTTCGCGACCCATAGAGGTGAGGTAGCAAAGACAGCACACAAGAACGGCTTCCCTGTTCAGATTAGAGAGAACAGATACTACAGTTTGAATTATTTATTTGTAAAAGAAATATAATTCATTTACAAACTAGGCACAAAGCCATTAAAAGTCTGGAGAATGGAGGGAGATCGATGGTCATCTTCTGTCTATCCTACTCTTAACTCGGCGAATTTTCATCCATTCGCCTGAGCATTGTTTCTTTCATTGTTTCACAATTTGTCTATCACTTTCACTTCAACAATCGACAAAATACCACATTTACTCTATAGACTAGCTGGCTTAAAATATCCACAATATTTTAAATTGAATTTGGTTTACAAAACGATACTACAACTTAATCCTCGGTCAAAGGCAGGGTTTGAATTTGACTGAACGAGACGGTCAGAAGTTAGTCACTGGAACACGCAGACATTTAGTGAAGAAGAAGAAGAAGAAGAAGAAGAAGAAGAAGAAGAAGAAGAAGGATGATGATGATGATGATGATGATGATGATGATGATGATGATGATGATGATGATGATGGAGAGGAGGAGGAGGAGGAGGAAGAGGCGGCAAAGAAGAATAGAGAATAAAAAGAAGAGGAGAAAAAAGGAGAGATAAAAATTATAGAAAAAGGAAAAGAAGAAGAAAAGAAGTAGAATAAGGAAGAAGAATAAAAAAAGAAAAAGAAAAGAAAAAAAAAGAGAACAAGACGGAGGAGGAGTAAAAGACTAATAATTAAGAAGAATACAGAAAAGAATGAAGAAAAGAAAAAGAACAAAAACTCTCTCTCTCTCTTTCTCTCTCTCTCTCTCTCTCTCTCTCTCTCTCTCTCTCTCTATATATATATATATATATATATATATATATTATTTAAATTTTATTTCTTACGCACAAACAATATATCTCACACGGCACGGCCAAATATTGCTACAATATATCCCACAAGAAATATGTTGATATGTTTGGATAAATAACTTTAAAGCATTTCACCCGAAAATAATGAAGAAGCTTGACAAGAGAAGGATTGTCTCCAGTGTATGCATGTAAAGCTGCTAAATAAGAGATCTTTAACAAATGTATCACATCTCACGTTAAAAAACGATACTATATATATATATATATATATATATATATATATATATATAAACAATCTAGGCAAGTTAAGGTTTGCCATATTTGAAATCAAATATCTCAAAGCTACAAATGATGAAGATAGAATCAGTGCCCATTAAAGCTGAGAGAAAGAGAGAGAGAGAGAGAGAGAGAGAGAGAGAGAGAGAGAGGGGGGGATCTTGCACAAGATTCTTGCCATGTGTTCTGCAGGGTTCAGTGAAAACATCACTACGAAAAGAATTAAAAAACAAAACCAACCAAAAAAATAAAACGATAGCATTTTCAATCTGGTCTCTGATCAGCCGGCGATCACTCACCGCCGTGACCCTGGCCATCGCTGGATGGCGCGGATATAAGGCAATCGGTACAGATTCCTTCCCTTTGTGCAATTCGACGGTAACCAGGGATCTTTTGTCTTTGATCGCGGAGGTTGCTGGGTGGCCAGAGGTTTAAGCTAGGGTAAGGTTGGGATGCTTCTTGGCAGGCTCATCACAGAATTGTTCTGAGTCAGTTTGGCGCAGGCTTACTGATTGCGAAATTAGTTGGTTAGTCATCTCTTCCCGAGCAGAAGGGGGTGCGTGATTGACTTAATGAATACCGTCAGGGTAGATGTAATTGCTTTCGTCGAGTTAAAATTCAATTGGATCTATTATGATTTCAATTACGGAGTGTTCATTGCACAGATCGTGATCGTCTGCCCGTTGTCTCGTCCGAATTCAGTGCTTGATTTTAACACTGGCCGTAGTGTCAATCATGTCGTCTCGGCCACTGCTGTAATAAATGGATTTTCCTTCAAAACTCTCGATTCAGGTTTAAAACAATGTTTTATTTTGAGAGGTTTAAAATGACACTGGTTTTCTCTGCTAAACAACAGGCTTGCTATGAGAACGTCACTTTCAACAGAGCACAAAACAAGAAACAACAAACAAAATCCTAACTATACAAAGATGCCGACCGAAACGTAAACTCCCGACGAGAAGGGTCCACAGCTTTCTTGCCAGCTGGCCCAATCGCTAAATCTCCCTTTTCTCTGTTTTGCTCAGAATATATATATATATATATATATATATATATATATATATATATATATATATATATGTGTGTGTGTGTGTGTGTGCATGTGTGTGTGTGTGCTGGCCAACGGGTAAGGTTCTTGACTGCGAATCAGTGACGATTTGTCAGAAATTAACTTCCTGCACTGAAGATTTCGTAAGCATGAAACATCGATGTCTGTAAGTAATAAATAATTAATATTTACTTATAAATATTATAAACACTTTTATCAAATGGAATTTACATCTGAAGAGAGCATAATGGATAAACGATAAATGCTCGAAACGCGTTATGAAAGTATATTTAAAAAACTTAAAATGTTAAAATAATAAGATAATAAATAATTATTGAAAAAGTTTTTTTACTAGCGTTGGTAACCACAATTTTTTAAATATACTTTTTTCTCTCGTTGGAACTGCACTGATGCTACACAACCTCCTTCTCTCTCTCTCTCTCTCCCCCCCTCTCTCTCTCTCTCTCTCTCTCTCTCTCTCTCTCTCTCTCTCTCTATATATATATATATATATATATATATATATATATATATATATACAGACCACTCGAAAATTATCGGCTATTTAATCACCGGACATAAAATTCTGTAGAATCTCAAGTAGTCTGCTGTCTCAGCATGAACCTTCAGTTTTTAGAATAAATTATTTTTTCAAAGAGGTTAAACATATTCCGGGTGGTCAACTCCCGATACATATATCTTTCCTATTACGGCTTTGTCGCGTGTAACACATATGCATTTCACAATTCTGAACATAATATGCATCTCTATGCATGTTTACAACACTAATAACCATGAGTCAAGTATCGATTCAACATTTATCCTCAGCTGTGGTCAAAATGACAACGTGTGTTTTATTAATCGTCTACAATAGGTGTACTGTGAATCAGCCTTACATAACCCAAAAGGGTTGATATGCCGTAAAACAGACAAACAAACAAAATTTATGAATCGCTTACAATTATGTTTCTGCGTTACATAAGCCCAAAAAAGAGTTTATTTACCGTAAATAGTACAGGGTCTGCCATAAGTGACTATATATTTTGTTTTAATTTTATTCGCCCAAACAAGGCATATTGAAGAGGTTACTGTGATAGGGGTCTGGTTTATTGGGGGCAACCTGGATGATGAGTTGGACAGCAAAATGTTTGTTCACATTACATTTAAATTTCTGCGTCTTAGCATAGTCGGGAAACAGAGAGCAGGAAGGAAATTCCAAAAGCAAACGGCGCAAGGAAAGAGACTATTAGTAGAAAATATTGAGGCATCTAGGAATATCTACAGTGAAGGAATGGGATTTTGGTGCTAGTCAGGTGGGTTGAGGATATTTATGTTGAGGGGGGTACACGTGTAGTAATTTTATCGGGTCACATTCTTTGGAAGTACTTGTAAAACAAGCCCAGGGATGTAACATTGCGGCGATGCGACAGGGGCTGGATCGTGGCAGACAGTCCTGGACCTATTAGGTTAGAAATTCTTTTTTGCACCCTGTACAAGAGAGAGAGAGAGAGAGAGAGAGAGAGAGAGAGAGAGAGAGAGAGAGAGAGGTTGATACGCGAATGTGGCAACAATATAGAAACTAACAAAGAGTACACTTGAGTTTGTTGCAACATAAAACATAATGTTTATTAAAGCTCTCCATGAGGCTCAATGCACTTTGCTAATCTTTCAGGGATTGACCGGCAAACTTTGGTGCACTTGCGCAATGGTAGTTCGGATTTGGCTCTTAAGTTTAACGATTCTACGGGACTGTGCCGAGTAGACTTTGTCTTTAAGAACACCCCACAGGAAAAAGTCGATAGAGGTCAAATTTTACGAATGAGACGGTCACTCAAGCGGTCCACGCTTGCCAATCTATTGACTGGCCAGGTTGTCGTTCAGTCAGTCTCTCACAAGTATAATGGGTTGGTGCCCCATCCTGCTGAAAGTACAGAATCTCTGCACTCTCCTTCTGTTGTTATAATGGCAAAAGTTTCTGTTGTAACACACACACACACACACACACATACATATATATATATATATATATATATATATATATATATATATATATATATATACATATATATATATATATATATATATATACAGTTTGTATAATTGGCAATCTGTCACCGCAGAAATTAAAAAATCAGACTATCTGGATCAGTAGTTTTGTCTTTGCATCTAAAGGCAAAAATATGAAATGTTATTTTAATGGTAGACAGTAATTATTCTATGATAGAAAAAAACAACTAATTATGACTGCACATTTGATGAGAAACATGTCTAAATGACATAAAATTTAGATCAACTCGATTTTTCTAATTAAATCTCGAAAAGAAACAAATGAATAAATGCACAGGATAACAGAAATAAAGGAAACATATTTTAATTATGTTTTGGAATTTTTCATACGAGGGTTGATAATTTGTAGAATTTGGTATATTCGGACGACTGTTTCACCTTGGGTGTTTTTATCACAACGTTTCGGCCGATGTAACCTCATGAAGAAGAGTATTTTTAATTACTGGACCGACCGACAACATTTTCTAAGGAGATCGAAAGCAACGAGTGAATATTTTTTATAGGATAGGAGTAAGTTCCGATAGCAGATTCTTAAAGACAATGACTAGAATGCTTTTACGACCAGTTGTCTTGCTGGCATCAAGGTTCTTGATAAGTTTGGCAACATTCTGGACAGATATATGGATGTAACTGAAAGTATTTTCATTTAAAGGAGAAATTCTGGAAGTAGGTGGCCTTTACCGTGAAATCTGAAGCAAAGGTCTTTGCAAACATCTTTTAAAAAAATTTTTTTTTAACGTAGTTCAGCCCAAACAAGGCATGCTGCCACTGTAGAGGTAAAGGGGCTACTGAGAATTAGGATGAAAGTTTTGGGAATGATCCTAAATTAGGGAACTGTGCAGCGAGATGCTTGTTCACATTAGTTTGAATTTTCTGCATGTCGGTACTGTCGAGGAAACAGGGAGCACGGAGGGAGTTCCAAAAGCCGGCAGCACGAGAATAGAAGCAATTGGAGTAGAAGGCTCTCCGGCATCTGGAGACCTCCACAGTGAATGGATGGGATTTAGCTGATTTTCGGCTTAGGTCGAATGTATTTACGTCGAGAGGGCACTAGAGCAGCAAGTTCATCGGCGCACATTCCATTGAAATATTTGTAAAACAAGCACAAGGTTGCAACATTGCGGCGATGGGACAAGGGCTGGAGGTTGATGGATAGTGAGGGACTTATTAGATTACAGACTCTTTTGGGGACTTTGTCTAAGAGGGAAAGACTAGTGGATGGTGCACCAGTTTAGATGTGGCAACAATACTCCATGCATGGACGGAAAGGTTGCTTTGTAGAGATATAGGATAATGTCAGTTGTGAGAAGTTTTCCATCACGCTAGAGGGAGCCCACCTTCTTTGCAGCAGTCTTGGTAATGTCTTTTATGTATTTGTTCCAATTCACGGTACCTGTGAACGTTAGGCCGAGGAGTTTGCACGCTGGACTCTCAGGTAGGGAGTTATTTGCCATGCCACTCGGTGTTTGAAGAAGTTTCTTGTAGTTGTTGGAGGAAAAGAAGCTTTGTCCTATCAGCATTAAATGTTACCATCCATTTATGACCCCATTCCACTACAGACTGAGGTCACTTTCTTAGGATTCAACCATTGCCTCGGATATGTGCGCGTCCGTTTTGCAAACATGACGAAAGTAGAACATGGTGTCGTCAGCAAATATACATATCTCAGACACAATGCCATCAGGGAGGTCATTTATGAAAATCAGGGACAATAAAGGTCCAAGGATCGATCTCTGGAGCACACCTGCATTTATTTCATGTTGTTTGGATGAACGGCCATCGAGGATAACCTGTATCTTTCTTTTGGTTAGGAAGGATCTAATTATATTAAACATTCGTCCAGTAATACACAATGGTTTACTCAGATGCTGAGAAAATCACATCTGGTTCATTAATGATTGTTGGAATAGAAGTTTATATCAGTTCAGTACCCTGTATTTTTTATTTTCCCAAACTTTCGAAAACCAAACCTCTGCTAAGCATAAGACTGTTGTGCGTTCCCCGTAGCTCATTTGTAGCGGGTGTGGGTAGTTTTAATAACGGTTCTAGTTTCAGAGCATCTATTCAGTTCAAGCTAATTGAAAGAGTGGTGTATGTGGGCAATGGCAGCGGCACACAACAGAGTGTGCCATGGTTGGCTATTTGGCACATGTTGGAATATTTTAGAAGGTATAACATTCTCAATACCAGTAATTAACCAATCAGATATATTCGAGGAGACACAGGAAACATTCTTTCTGTAAATAAAATGCACAGGATTTTAAGATATAAAAGATCTAAAGATATCGCAACCAGCCCTTAATTGTTTGCGGTGGAAAATGACATCAGAGGTGTCCTTGAACTTAGATTTGATTTTAATACAGACAACTGAGTGATCAAAATATCCTAGAGAAGATAGAACAGTTGATATGTACTGTTCAGGGCACGTTGCCAGGAAAAGATGAAGAAGACTTGCAAAATGTCCGTTACGATCAAGAACGCGAGTAGCGTTTTCGATAATCTGAGTTAGCTCGTAAGCAATGGAAAAGTCATCGTAACAATTTTTGGATTCTACTATTTTTTAGCCATTCTACACTGTGAACATTCAAGTCATCACGGATATGAATGTTAACAGAAGTTTGAATAGACAGGATCTTGTCAATTTCTTTTCCGAGATTCGCTCAATGAAAGTAACTTCATCGTTTTGGAGAAGATAAAGGGGAAAAACGAAGAGGTGCCGTGAACAAAAGTAGTACGGAAACACATAAAGGATAACTCAAGGTCTTCATTTGGGAAGTCCCTACCACATGGAAAACCGTGTTTGGCGTAAGTGGAAATTCCATCTCCATGGACATCTTGAAAATCGTTTTTACAGATGTTGGAATATTTTGGAATCTTGAAGCCATGGCCATTGCCAGTTTCACACAGAAACAACAAGTCAGGTTTGGTCTCATAAAAAAGATCCCAATCTCTTGAATATGGGAACGCAGACCTCTGATGTTGATAGATGGGACATGATAGTAGGGCTTATTTACACCTTCTCCAGGAAGTTAATCATAAGGTCAGGTGAAGATTTTGAAAAGCCACCGCACAAGGAGAGGTATACCCTTGCCTACAAAAAGGCCTGAGCACCCCGTCGACATTTCCCGGTAGGAGCGCTTCAGCAAGAAAATGACCTCTTTCTCAAAAAGAGAAAATAAAACATGGGAGGGTGGACCTCCTAAGGCTGAACAGAACGAAACCTAAGCCCGACAGAAGCAAGGCCACTGGCGAACTGATTGTCGAGGACGTATCATCGACTGGTATGAACAAAACCTAACCCCTATGCTTTCAGTACAAGCAACGAGGAAAGTAACTCTAAATGATTATAAAAATATTATCAGCTGTCGAAGAGAGTTCCCTTCGTTTTTTAAAGAAGTGCTTTCCATTATCCCCTAATAGTAGCTGGCGATTTCATTTACCACAGGTGGGGGCATATGTAATCAGACAGATTGCTTCGCTGTACACAACTTTACCTCTCTCTCTCTCTCTCTCTCTCTCTCTCTCTCTCTCTCTCTCTCTAATATATATATAATGCATATTTGTTTTGTTTTATTTATTATCTATGCACGTATACGTTTCGTTCTATATAATCGGGACTAATCAGAATAGAGATATGACTATTCACTACTGGTCATGTGATTCGAAACCTAGAACCACTCGGCCAACAGCGATAATTTTAACACTTTATCCGGCGGCTTGACGTCATAAGAGCGTTCGACTTAATGAAATGAACGATGCATTTATAGCTAGCGATGTCATGCTGTGTTAATACTACACTTACAGTGCCCATCTAGACGGGTTTTCTAGGAGCTACAAATAATAAATATTTGTTTTGTTTATTATCTATGCACGTAAAGGAGAATATTTTGAAAATGCTGGACAACGCATTTTTTATGTTTTTTAAAATACATTTTTATTTACTCTAAAAACTTGAGCACTTTTGTCAAAAGTATAAGCATATATATATTTTTTCTTTTTTTTCTCGTTTAGTCCTCCTTGATTGAAACATATTTATCGCAGTCCAGTTGAAATTCGTCTTGATGTTATCGACGATTAATGTTGATATACCGGTGTGTGTAGAACGTGGTTACGTGAATAGCGTAGAATGAAAAGTAATAAATAAATAATTTATTTTAAGAAACATAAAAAATGCGCTGTCCAGGTTTTTCAAAATATTCGCCTTATTATTGCCATTTCATCAACGCTCCAAGTGTGGAATTTTACTTCTCTCTCCCCCCCTCTCTCTCTCTCTCTCTCTCTCTATATATATATATATATATATATATATATATATATATATATATATATATATATATATATATATATATATATAACTTCTTTGTAATATAGCAGGAAAAATCCCACCAAAGTGATTAATTGAGAATTAAAGTTAAAAATTAAAAATTAAGAGCGTAATATTTATTTATTTTGGTACTGAATATATATATATATATATATATATATATATATATATATATATATATATATATATATATATATATATATATATACATACATACTAGACTAGCACCTATCTTAAACCATGGATTGAACAGCTCTTACCACTAAGCGCTCGTAAATGATACCTACAATGTATTTATATAAACATTGACTGCATGTCACAGTGCTCGAGTTGTTTATATATAAATAGCTTTGCATTAACGACAGTGCTCAACCCGAAAAGGGAGCTTATATAGATATCCACAGAGAGACTGTTTCGCTGTATCACAACTCTTCAGTGCGGCTAGACTAGCACCCATCCCAAGCAAGGATCTTACCACTAAGCCACGGGATAGGCGCTCGTAAATGATATTTAAAATGTGGTTTAAATAAACATTGATTGCCACTTTGCCGTGCTTGATTTGTTTATTTACAAATGAGCTTTGTATAACGCGAAGTAGTAGCAGGCGACCTAATTTAACGACAGTGCTCCACTGTAGACCTTACGTCAAATATCACAGAAAAAAATTATGTTTCTTAATTTACTAAAATATTTATATACACTCATAGAATTACGTCAGTAATTTAATTTTTTTGTTTCTAAAGTAAAAAAAATAAAACGCACACTGTTGCCTGTTTATTATATAGATGATTTCTTTCCGAATTCATTGTAAGTCTGAGGTGATTGACTGACTTGCTATTTGCTTTCTCACTTCCTCTCACCACTTGCAATGGTTTAGTCAGAAGCTAGAAAAAAAGCACGTGTTTTACACGCTAACTTTTGTGTGACAGGATCGAAGTACATATATTTATTTATATATTTATAAATACAGATTGGTCATTATTATAAAGATATATATATATATATATATATATATATATATATATATATATAGTATCAATTTTTATTTATACAAACATTTTGATTACACATGTGCATACATGTTTCATCTCTCTCAGACCTTTAGAAATTCAAAAGGTCTGAGGAAACTGGCTTTCGAAAGAGGGCGCAGCTGAAACATATATGCACATATGTAACTAAACATGTTTGTACAAATAAAAATTGATACTAAAAATAGCTCTACTTGTTAGTGAGCACTTTTTATAAACACTGGCCTTTCATTGGATAAACTAATACATGTACTATATATATATATATATATATATATACACTGCACACAAATTAAGAATTAGTGGAATGTAGTGTTAATAGTTGAATGAGTTGGCTTTTAGTTTGAAAACGTCAATGTTTGACGTCTTGACTAAAAAAATGGAGGAAATAGCTGCGATGTTTTGCTTAGATGAAAGACCAACGAAAGTCTGGTACATCAAATAGGAAACGATAGAAAAAGTTAGGAATGACTAATGGCTTCAGGGCTGACTTTTATCTTATCGATTAGTTTTGGCTGCGCACAAGAAGCGAAAACGAGTCAAAAGAAAACAATATGGCGGATGGATTGATGCGTGTAAAATGATTCTTTTTTGTTACTTCCAATTTCTTAATATCTTTTTTAGATGCGTCCGTCAATCTCTATGAAAGACATTGTCGGTCTATCCGTCACACTGAACTTTGAGGAAATATATATTTGTTTCGCTAATTGTACAGATTGCATGAACGTATCTTATATTTCACGCGTTCAATTATCGTCTATAAGAGACTGTCAGACGGCCGATAGGTCTGTCGAACTTAAATTTGAAACGATACCTTCGTCGGTCTGTCACATTTAAATTGGGATGGCATTTAATCAGTCTGTCACGGTTAAAATTGAATCGGTGGTTCCGCCCGTCTGTCATGCATAAAACTAAAATGGTACTTTCGTCTGTCACGCTTAAGATTGAAAAGGCACTTTTTTCGGACTGTCAAGCTTAAGTTTGAAATGAAATTTTCTTCGGTCTGCCACTGTTACATTTTGAAATGCATTTTCGTTGGTCTATCACGCTTTAATTTTAAATTTCACTTTCGTTTGTCTGTCAGGCTTAAATAAAAAAAATCTCATTTTCGTTTATCTGTCAGGCTTAAGTTTGAAATGTCACTTTTGTCGATCTTTCACACTTAAAATTAAATTAGAAGTTTTGTCGGCGTGTCACGCTTAAAATAAAAATGATACTTTCGGCAGTCTGTTGTGCTTAAAACTAAAATGACACTTTCGTTTTTCTGTCACGCTTAAAATTGAAATGGTACTTTTCTTAGTCTGTAACGCTTAAAATAAAATGGAACTTTCGACAGTCTGTCATTGTTACACGCGTAGATTTAATTAGACGTTTTTTTTTTCATGCGTCCGTGTATCTAGATGGGGATTGTCTGTCACGCCGATTTTAAATAGAATTTTTGTTGGTCTGTCACGCTTAAATTTAAAATAGCATTATGCCACTCTGTTTCACTTTGAAAGTTTGAAATGTCATTTTCATCGATAACCGATCACATTGTTCGTCTACATCTTATGTTAGATGCATGCAAGAAACTTTTACAAGAATCTCTGCCCGTCAGTCAATCTGTAACGTTTGAGTTTTAAATAGCATTTCCTTGGGTCTGTCTGGTTTAATTTTGAAATAGAGTTTTCATGTCGAACGCGCAGATTAAATGAAGGGATCTTTATTTAGATGCACCCAAAGTTCCTCTATATCAAGATCTGTACGTCTATTGGTTAATCATTCTAAGGTTTAAATAGCATTTCCCGCGGTTTATCACTTTTAAGTAAGAAATGTCAGTTTGTTAGGTCTGTCACTCTGAAGTAAGAAATGGAAGTTTTTTGGTCTTTCACGCTGAAGTAAGAAATGGCAGTTTGTTTGGTCTGTCATGTTGAAGTAAGACATGGCAGTTTTTTTGTCTGTCACGCTGAAGTAAGAAATGGCAGTTTGTTTAGTCTGTCACGCTGAAGAAGAACTGTCAGTTTGTTTGGTCTGTCACGCTGAAGTAAGAAATGTCAGTTTGTTTGTTCCGTCACGCTGAAGTAAGACATGGCATTTTTTTTTGTCTGTTACGCTTAAGTTAGAAATAGCAGTTTGTTTTGTCTGTCACGCTGAAGTAAGAAATAGCAGTTTTTTTGTTCCGTCACGCTGAAGTAAGAAATGTCAGTTTGTTTGGTCTGTCACGCTGAAGTAAGAAATGGCAGTGGTTGAAATAAGAAATGGCAGTTTGTTTGGTCTGTCACGCTGAAGTAGAACTGTCAGTTTGTTTGTTCCGTCACGCTAAAGTAAGAAATGTCAGTTTGTTTGGTCTGTCACGCGCAAGTAAGAAATGCCAGTTTTTGGTCTGTCAGGCTGAAATAAGAAATGGCAGTTTTTTGTCTGTCAGGCTGAAGTAAGAAATGGAAGTTTGTTTGGTCTGTAACGCTAACGTTTGAAATGTAGCTTTCATCGCTAAACGCGCAGATTGAGTGGATTCATTTTAAGACTAACCATTCTTGTGTTTATCTTCTTTTTCGTTTTGTTTTTCTTTCTAACAATAATTCTTCATCATTTTTCGATATTCTTTTTATATTTTCCTCTGCCTCTTTCCTCCCACGCAGAGAAGATCAGGAAATAAAAACAAATAAAATAATAAAAAACAAACAAACAAAATGGCGAACAGACTCTCACCGTATGAGCCTTCTTATGAAGACTGGAGACAGTTTTTAATCGATCTTCGCGTCGATTTATCAGAAGATTTTTAGTACACAGTCGCATCCACATGCTTTGCAACCTATTTTTGTGTTTCTTTTACGCAGAGAAGTTTTTCCTTGTCTGTCTCTCTGTCAGAGATTCACACACGCATCCCCACACCCCCACACCCACACACATACCCCCATCACATACACACACACGCACACGCATTAAGCCACCTGACATCCAGTTGTAATGTTCTGCCGAGGACAGCTACTAAACGATCCGACACAATGGAGTTTGTAAATATTCCCACTGGACCATCTGTAAAAAGTTGAATATCCAGTGTAGCAGAAAGTCCTGGGAACATATACCAGAAAGAATAGTTGGAAATAAGTCATACACCATTCACTATGACTATACAACCATTACAGCTACATACCTAGAAAACGGAGCTGTTAAACCTGACATAGTGATATGGGACAAAAGGGAGGAAGTAGCGACCCTAGGTGAAGTCAGTGTCATTAATAATGCTAGCTTAAACTGAGCTGAGCAAGAGAAAATCATGAAATACCAAGTACGACATGAAAATAAACTGGAATCTGAGGAAGTTATCCATCATTCTTGTAGATATAAGAGAACCCGGCTCATAAAAAAGATTTATAAAAACTACCTGGCGAATATACACGGTGAACATAGTGCAATAGATCTACAAATAATTGCGCTTAAAGGGACAGTTAGAATCTTGAAATGATTTCTCGGTTTGAATCTCTGAAATAGCAGATAAATGTCTGGAATCCTATGTCCAGCAAAAACAAAAAGATAAGAAAAAGCAGAGGAAAAAGAAGTAAAAGACTAATAATACAGAAGAATACTACAAGAAGAAGTAAAAAGACTAATAATACAGAAGAATACTACAAGAAGAAGTAAAAAGACTAATAATACAGAAGAATACCACAAGAAGAAGTAAAAAGACTAATAATACAGAAGAATACTACAAGAAGAAGTAAAAAGACTAATAATACAGAAGAATACTACAAGAAGAAGTAAAAAGACTAATAATACAGAAGAATACTACAAGAAGAAGTAAAAAGACTAATAATACAGAAGAATACTACAAGAAGAAGTAAAAAGACTAATAATACAGAAGAATACTACAAGAAGAGGTAAAAGACTAATAATACAGAAGAATACTACAAGAAGAAGTAAAAAGACTAATAATACAGAAGAATACTACAAGAAGAAGTAAAAAGACTAATAATACAGAAGAATACTACAAGAAGAAGTAAAAAGACTAATAATACAGAAGAATACTACAAGAAGAGGTAAAAGACTAATAATACAGAAGAATACTACAAGAAGAAGTAAAAAGACTAATAATACAGAAGAATACTACAAGAAGAAGTAAAAAGACTAATAATACAGAAGAATACTACAAGAAGAAGTAAAAGACTAATAATACAGAAGAATACTACAAGAAGAGGTAAAAGACTAATAATACAGAAGAATACTACAAGAAGAAGTAAAAAGACTAATAATACAGAAGAATACTACAAGAAGAAGTAAAAAGACTAATAATACAGAAGAATACAAGAAGAGGTAAAAGACTAATAATACAGAAGAATACTACAAGAAGAAGTAAAAAGACTAATAATACAGAAGAATACGGAAGAAGAATGAAGGAAAGAAAGGAGAAGAATGAAGAGAAGAAACAGTAAAAGAACAAAAACTCTGTCTCTCTCTCTCTCTTTCTCTCTCTCTCTCTCTCTCTCTCTCTCTATATATATATATATATATATATATATATATATATATATATATATTTAAATTTTATTTCTTACGCACAAACAATATATCTCACACGTCACGGCCAAATATTGCTACAATATATCCCACAAGAAATATGTTGATATGTTTGGATATGTAACTTTAAAGCATTTCACCCGAAAATAATGAAGAAGCTTGACAAGAGAAGGATTGTCTCCAGTGTATGCATGTAAAGCTGCTAAATAAGAGATCTTTAACAAATGCCTCGTATCTCACGTTAAAAAACGAAACTATATATATATATATATATATATATATATATATATATATATATATATATATATATATATATATATATATATATATATAAGGAAATTGATAACATCTTTGATGCACCCATGAATATGTATTTACGTGAAATATTTTTGGAAATCACACATGGTGTAGTTTAAATGAAAAAAAAATCATTTATTTAATTTTTTTGCAAGCTTTCGTTGTAAAACAACTTTGTCAGGTGATACCGTCTTATAGTTTTTGTCTTTCCTTCTTCTTTCTCATTTTGATGGTATTAACCCCGAGAGGTCGAATCGTGATAGAGGTAGAAAAACACGTCAAGTTGTAAATGACGTTATAATAAGTATAGTCCGGTCGATGTTTGGCGCAGATTGGCGCTTTTTGAATAAGGAAATTGACAACACACACACACACACACACACACACACACACACACACACACACACACACACACACACATATATATGTATGTATGTATGTATATATATATATGAATGTATGTATATATATATATATATATATATATATATATATATATATATATATATATATATATATATATATATATATATATATATATATATTTATGTATACTAAGAAAAAGTGAGTCGTTAGGCCAGGAATTAAGCTTGGTTACATTGTTTGAATCAGGAAAAAGTGAATTTGCAAATCCAGTTCGATTAAAAAAGTCAAAAGGCAAACACCATAATATCTAATGTTTGATTTAGTTTGGTAGAAAGAAATCCAACAGAGCGCTCAATTATTTAATAATAAGAGCATAACATTAATTTAGTAATTGTGTTACAGAAGATCAGATAAAATAAACATGATTCACTCGGTTTCAAACTGTTGCGGTCTCAGAAAACGAAACATAATCTTACGTAACCCAAAACGTCAGCTCTCATCAGCCATGTTTGGAAGATGGGGAAGTGGCGTATCTATCTGAGGGAATTATACACCCATATTTTTTCAAATTCTTTATTTATTCATTTTTCCTGTTTTTTTTTAGGTAATTAGATTGGTGTGTTTTATTATAAAAGAATAAAAACATACAAAATAGATAGCTATCTTTTCTGAGGGGGAGGGGCGAACCAAAAACCAACCAAATAACCTCAAACACAAACCCTGTAGCACGGGAATCAAAGGGTGTGTTGTTGTTTTTTCAAAGCAATTATATTATTGGGTTTTATTTAGAAAGAATAAAATATGAACATAAAATAAAATGAAATAAAATAAAATAAAATAAATAATAATTAAATAGTAAATAAATAGGGGTACATTCTTTCGGGGCTGGGTTGTGAAGGATGTGGGGTAGGGTGGAATTTAAATCAAATTCTAAATAAATCGAAAACCGACCCCAACCGAAAGTATTTTAGTTAAATGGAGGCCATTCATAATATCAATGAATTACTTCCCTTGAATTTTAGAACCTTTTCCTATGAAATTGGATGGGATGTTAGATATATTGAAACCTCTACGCCTTTATTTAAAACTAATTAAATATCTAAAACTAGTATTAAAAGGTAAATTAAACACTTTCAAAGAGTTGGACTATTTAGAAAAACTTCAATCTTCTTATATCAGCAATACTATTTCAATTTATTTATATCCTAAACAACCTAAATACACTGAAAAACTTTAAAATTCCTAAAAAATCGGGAAAAATCGCTAAAAAATTAAAATGAAAAAAACTCTAGAAAGTTTAAAGACCCTTAAATTCTCCAAAATCACCCTTACAACCTCGGGATTGATCCATAAAAAATAATTCTACCCCCCTCCAAACTACCATCTATTAATAATAGAGTTTATGTATCTGTCTGTCTGTCTGAAGTCGAAACTCCATCAGAGTAGCATCGTTATTTACTAAGTCCGCCAGCTTCATTATGTACTACTAGAAAAACCGCTGGAAACACTATGCGCATTTCTCAATTTACATATCAATTGCTTTTCAACTTCTAATAAATTACTATTCGCAAATATACACTCATGATTGGTTTCTTCAGATTTCCACCTGTATTTACGTAATTTTGCACGCTAATAATCTTACTTATAAATTATAATTTAGACAGACAGACAGACAGACAGACAGACAGACAGATACATACATACATGAAATGCGTTACGTAGTTAATATAACTATGACGAATGGATTAACGCTGGCTGTTTAATCAGTGGTCCCCCCTCCGTTAAAACAATATGGCGCAACTGATAAAACAGCCAGCGTTAATACGGCGCGGTATTTAAAATGTAAACAACAACGCTGGCTTTTACTCTTATTTTTAAAAAAAACCGTACTAAGTTTGTTTATTTTCTTAATCTTATTAGCCATTATGTTTTATAACACAAATTCACTGAATCAAATTGTTTAAAATAATAATTGATTTAAAAATTACTATTTAAAAACACGCACGCACACACACACATTATAACGAATTTTGTTTTTCACTTTAGGACCAGTGCTAACTTTGACCCCGTCGTTACGGTTAGGGTCTGTATTTTGTTTTTTTGATTGTTGATTTTAATTTCCGCTTTGAAAGACATGAAATATTACTTATTATATTCTGACGTGTATTTGGCGCAAAACGATTGAGTGTACAGAAATGCGAGCAGACGATACCTTGGGGGGGGGACACCTTTTACTGGGCAAGTAAATAACTGTTTTTAGAATCGTATAAGGTAACAATTATTTCTTCTTTTCCTTTTTTATTAACTTTACTACATTCAATTTTTATTTCAAATTTTATAAATACTATTAGCATTTTAAATTTTTTAATTTTCTTTACATTTATTTTTAATGCAAAAACTGTTGCTACAAACCAAAATAATGCAAACTTAATTTTTCTTTTTATTAATGATATTATTTATCATGTGCAATATATCATTTAAATTAATTGTAGTGATAAAAAGCTCTACCCAAATTACATACTAGCAAAAATATGCTAGTAAATATAAGTAAATATAAGGATTTTTCTAAAATATGTTCATAACAATCGCAGGCAATTAAAAAAATATATAAATTCATTACATAAAAAATCGTTTAAAATTCTGAAATAATTAAAAATTAAAAAATTAAACGTTTACCCCCCCCCCCCAAATTAAAAAAACCAAATGTATCTAATATATATATATATATATATATATAGCTCTTTCTAAAAAAAATTGAGCAACGTGGAAGCGGCGATCGATGTTTATATAAATATAAATAGACGCCGACTGCCAACTAGATATTTATGGTTCGATCCCTGGCTAAGCAGATGTGCTAGTCTAGCCGTACTGAAGAGGTGTGCTACAGCGAAACAGTCTGTCTGCGACTTACTATATAAGCCCCTGATCTCCGTTCGAGCACTGTCGTTGGGTGATATCTCCCGAGCGTAATGCAAACATATTGATCACGGTGGAAGCAGCGGTTGGTGTTTATATAAATAGACATGGTAGATATCATTTACGAGCGCTTCTCGCATGGCAACATGGTAACAGCTGCCGACTGTCAACTAGATAGTTGAAAGGTTCGGTCACTGGCTAGTGAGAGTTGCTAGTCTAGCTGCAATGAAGATCTGTGATACAGCGAAGCAGTCTCTCTGTGGATGACTGTATATAGTAGCCAGTCGGCAGCTCTTACCATTAGGCCACGGAAGAAACGCTCGTAAATGATATCTACCATGTCTATTTATATAAACACCAACCGCTGCTTCCATTGTGTATATATACATTCATCCACAGACAGACTGCTTCGCTGTCTCACAGATCTTAGTATATATATATATATAAAGTTAAAAATAATAAAAAAAATATTATTACAATTTTTGCCATTTCATATATTCTGTATAGCGATAGCTACTTTATTTACTGCTTGACTAAATGTCGTATTTTACTATACTATGACTTTTGTTTTGAATAATTTAGCCAATTTTTAGTAAAAAGTAGGTACATTTTTTTAATCAGTATGTTATGACGTTGATTTAATAATTATCTTTAAAATAGTTCCAGAAAACTGACCTTTATCTTTCAAGGAATTTTTACATTGATGTAGGATTTGGGTTTGAGTTTATTTGGTTGTTTTTCTTCGTCTGCCCCCACCCAAAAGAATATATATCTATTTTCTAATGTTTAATTCTTTCTAAATAAAACCTACCGACTTTATTATGTAAAAGGAAAAGCGGAAAACTGAATAAATAAATAGTATTTAAAAAAGAAATAACGGTGTACAATTTCCCCAGATAGACACGTAACTTCCACAATTTTCAAACATGGCTGATGAGAGCTGGCAGTTTAGTTACGTTATATTATGTTTCGTTTTCTGAAACCGAAACGGCTCGAAACCAATAGTATTACGTGGATTCGATACGATCTCATGTAACACAATTCATTAATATATATATATATATATATATATATATATATATATATATATATATATATATATATATAGTCTCGGAAGTTTCTCGACCATTAAAACTATATAAAAAAACAACAACAAAAAAAAGCTTTGGTCCCAAGTCGTTCGGTGGAAAATCACTCTTTTGTAGGTCAATTTACTTTTTGCAGTCACTATATTAGTTTGCTTCCAAGAATTTACGCTAGTCTATCTCTCTCTCTCTCTCTCTCTCTCTCTCTATATATATATATATATATATATATATATATATATATATATATATATAACATTTCTCTCTCAAACTACGAGGTAAACAATATCATTGTTGTTGTGACACTGTATTTTGTTTATAAAAAGACTATTTCAATCTTTTTATTCTGTCCTTATTTTATCGCTTTCGACTCTTAATAAATAAAGAGAGATAGAGAAAGAGAGAGAGAGAGAGAGAGAAAGAGAGTGAGAGAGAGAGAGAGAGAGACTGAGAAAGAGAAAGACCATACTCTGCTATTTGTGGGTTAGCCCCACTAAAGAGTTCGATAGAGAAATAGCGCTCGCTGGGTTTTTATTGTTAAAGAAATTTATATGTCCTGAAATTCTTTGATTGATTTGTGATGATGTTAAGATGATATAATTTACAGAATTCACATTAGTGTTCCTCTCCTGCTCGGTCTATCATTAGAAAAGCAAACCCTTATTACCCCGGGTCAACAATGGAACTTATGTTAAGCCGAAACATTGGCTATCCTGAAGAATTCCGCAGTTATTCTAAACCGGAAATCGGAATCTATATCTAACTGTTTACGTAAAAGGAAATTTGAATATTAACGATACAAAAGTTCATAAATATTGTCGAAAAAAATCAGAGGTAACCAAGAGTGAAGCTAGCTGAAGAGCGAGGTTGCGAAAAAATAAACAAACAAAAAAAACTTCCTTCGCGACCATCTCTTTAGGTCTAATAACTACTGTAATGTGGTTACAAATTGACGATTAACGCTCTTCAGTAGTCAGGAAGGTTTTTATAACAATTGAACGCCATCCCCTACTGATATAAATTCTCTGCGACAACCGCCCTTTGTCGTAGATGTTGGAAGAACATCCTCAGTCGGCATCAACCACACTCTGGTAAATCACTGCTCCTCCTATTTTCCACAATATATAAATTAAATTGATTCTGCTATAAACTTGCAACTTTTATTATCGTAATCGCATCTACTTGAATATAGCTCTGCTAACTATAATATAAAGATTGTGTTTATATAAAATGTACTGCCATAATATGACTTACTAAAGCTGTTTTGTTTAAACGGCTTTCGACATAGACTTGCAGTAAATCCCTGAGGGTTGAATGGAAATAGCATTAACTTAATTTTACTATTCTATAATACTCCGACCTAAATATCTACCCACTAAAATAGCTTATACTAGAATTTTAGTATGACAAACAATAATTTTAGAATTGCAATCTATACAAATAGTTTTAGTCTGGCAAACAATAGGTTAAAATATGCTTGTATCCACTATTAATTTATACTATTTTTAATAGACTTAACATAAACGTGTCATTTGTTTGGTAATGTGAATTGAAAGCTTTATTCTTCGTATTTACTCTATAGAAATAGAGTTTCTTATTACACATTGTATCTATCTAAAATATCATATTATAATACCTCTGATTTATTGCTTATTAAATGTTAAAAAAACAACAGTTATAGCACAGTTATTTCCCATCTCCTGACTATCTTAGAATTACCTCTCTTTGAATAACCTAAAACTAGTAGCGATTTTGCAATGCTAGCCATTGAAATCGTTCTATTAAATGAAGCTGTTTTGTAGGAAACAGATTTTTAGAACATTTTTTTTATCAACCCATGAATTCTTGCAAATATATTTCACAAACCCACTAGAACTTACCGGAAGATGGCAAATTCTTTGTTTTAACCGTGCCAAAACACTGTTATTCTCGTGCCAAACACTTTTTAAATTCCATTTTCGTTTTCATAACTTAAGAAAATAAGACCAGGCTCATTTTAATCTATTTCAATCCTACAATATTGTCACAATCGCCATTATCTCGACAGAAAAAAAAAATTGCCTTTGCAATATACGAAAGCCAGGTGTTATCGCTGCTTTTGAAGATTTCGTATCTTCTAAAATATTGAGAAAAGAAAACAACTTATTCTTTCTCTTATCAACTTTGTTTTTATTTGGTACACAATAAGCTGAAAGTCTTCTAAGGAAAATAACAGGGTCTGGTTTCGAATCAACCCATTTCCATTCGATAATATTGTCACACAATTAGCGACTATGTTCTAAATTCTCGATTTCGATACAATTATCGATTCTAATTCTGATTTCAATAACAACATCGCTCTAAAAGAACACAACCACAACATGAAGTGTAATCACCTTCGAAACTATAGCCACACATATCGGAAGAGTTCATTAAATCACGTCGATTTAGAATCGTTTATATAGAGATCTTCCGTTATTTGGAGTCAACGCTAATTCATGAGATTAAAATGTAAATGTACTAAAGTTGTGTAAAAGAAATCAACAAACAATTTGTTTACGTCATTTATTTTGCGCTGGAACAAAATCTATAAAAGCAGATATTTTCATTTCACCAATAATTTATATAAAAAAGACAATGCATATTAGTAAACTTGTAGATAAATCAATTTTCTTTTGTGTGATAGGATTTTATGGATTTATACAGATCTTATAAGGGCCTCTCCGGCGAATCAGCCGCAGGAGAATAATTCTACCCAAAGAATTTGACCCACCCGATACTTTTGTTCGTAACTGTAAGGGATTTTTTTTTGGGGGGGGGGGGAGGGGGGCCGAGGAGATATTTTTGTACGAACATTTAGAACATTAATTGGATTTCTGACATTGAATAAGTTTATAATTAATCAACAATTTATTGATATTTTTCAGCCATATTATGGGAAATATTTTTTCCGGATTAAAAAAAAGTTATTAATTAGCAATTAATTAATTACTGTTTATTTTCATTTTAAAGAAGCAAATATTTCTTCGTAAATGAATTAACTATGTGTAAAGAGAGGTAACTCAAGATGATAATGCTTACATTTAAAGATATTTTTTTAAAAGAAAAAAAACCCTTTTTGTTTACTAAATATTCGAAGAAACGTGTTTGTTTTTGTTTGCGTTTTTGTTTTACGAACTTAACTGTATTGTACGTATTATTTAACAGGGAATGATATCTCAATTATAGAGAAAAAATACAAAGAACTCTAGAAAATATGAAGCCAGAATGATACAATTTTTACTTACTAGACATATTTTAGGTTTAATTATAATTAAAAGGAGAGGGAAACATGCTCTCAATTAAATAACAGAATGTCGATATTTAACGAACGAGTAACGAACAATTGATGACGTTATGTTTTTATGCTTAGTCTTCATCATTTTTGTCTGTTAATTTTAAATATAGCAACAATAAATTCTCCATTTTATGAAAATAATATTTTTTATTCACGGAATGCCATAATTGTAGCACAAAAGAGAACACATACTTTATCACAGCAGCTAATCACATAGGCAGCTGAAGTCTCGTAATGTTGGGGGACACCGTAGAATCAGTTCGTTCTGTCTTCTTTGTTATCGTTTCTGTGCTGTGATGTCGTTTGATTTTATCGACAATTTCGAATAAATGATGAGATACAGCGAGGAAATTCTTTTGATTTCTAAAGTACCTGTCATTCAGATCATCAAAACAACATTCAATAGTTTACATATTTCAAATCAGACTTTTATACTTACCGATGACCCAAATAGCCTATAATTGCTCCCTGTCTCCCTTAAATACTACCTGAACCTCATCTATTATATAAAGAGCAGTTGTCTGTTTGTGTGCGGGTGTCCAGCTAACAATCAGGAACTACACAAAACTCATCAACAAAGCTGATATATTCTTTTCCAGCATTGCGTCGGAGAGAATACGAACGCAGTTTTTATAGTAATATTCATCTTTTGGAGATGAACAGGAACACAATTAGCCAGGAGGTGTCGACATTAAGAGTGATCTTTTCGATCGACTTTTGATGTAAATTTGTAATTTTTGTTCGGACATTTGAAAATGAAATCTATTATACAAAGGAAAGTAAAAAACTACACAAGGCACATCCACAAAGCTGATATATTCTTTTTCACCATTGCCTCGGACAAAATATAAGCGAATGTTTTTTCTTTCTTTAGTAATATTCATTCTCTTGGGGCCAACGGGTACAGAATTAGACAAAGTGGTCGACATTTAGAGCGATATTTTAAATGATATAATATAGTAATTCGTCAACGATTTTTCCAATTGCCAAGAAAGCGAGAGGGAGAGAGAGAGAGCCGAGTGATAGAGGGTGAGAGGATAGAGATAGATAGAGAGTGTCTAATAACGAGAGGGAGAGATAGAGAAGTTTTTAAAGAAATATGCTACACACACTTTTTAACTTTTCTATCTTATTGTCCACGCTCCCAGGCAACGCGAGGTAACATTGCTAGCATTATATACAGGAAAGTCGCGGGTGTGTGTATGTCCGTGTGTCTGGATAAAAGTCGGAAACTACACAAGATACATTTACAAAACTTACATAATCGGATTTAATGTGACCTTGTTATAGTAAAAAGAATATTGTAATATTCATTCCCTTGGGATCAGCAGGGACCAAAATTGGTGAGTGAGGGAGGTAAAACAACTCCGTATTATATTTTTCTGGTAATTAATTAAAAAAAACACTGTAACTAGGTCAGTCAGTCAGTCAGCTTTCTTTTTCTTTTTTCCTTTCTTTATTTGTTTTCCTACTATCTATTATATTGATCTAGCTGAGAGAGAAAAAGAAAGAGAAAGAGAGAAAGAGAGATGTTACACACACGTTTTAACACTCTTATATTTTTGTCCCTACTCTGGGCAACGTTACGTAACTTGTATAACATATATATTTAAATAATCCAAACAGGTGTCCATAAATCTGTTAGATAGAAACATAGAAGGAGAGAAATAAACAATAAGTGTCGACTATAAAACCAACGAAGAGAAAAACAGTAAGAAAACGAATGAGTAGAAAAAGTCGTGTATAGAATATTGGGAGTATGCTAATTCAGGGGAGCTGGTAACACGTACAAGATTGTAGGTTATAATGGTGTGCTGTAATTAAAAAAGAATGCTTTCATAAGTACATTCGTCTACGGTAAATGTATTATTATGTTAAAAATATGGAGACCTAACGAAAAAAATGACGTCAGCAATTATTCGTTATTAATTCGTTAAATAACGCTAATTTCGGATAAATGATGAAATACAGCGGTGAAAGTCGCACAAATGAGGATTACTTACTGAAATACAACGATCAAAAATGCTTTGAAGATTGGTATATTTTCATTTCAAATTGGCTTTCTCGGATTTCAGTGGCGGAACTTTCAAAGTAAAGAGACGCCATGACCGCATTATTTTCAATTATGACTTAACTGTTTTTTTTTGACTGGCAGTCATTACAAAAAATGAATAAGTGAGATTGAAATTTGATGCATCTTCAATGAATCGAAGAGAAGGAAGATGTGAACATGCTCGTAATTGACGCCGATTATATTCATCTAGTATTCATCGCTTTCTATTCTTTTTAATCTCATGTGAGGGTGTGCGTTGTAAAAGGTTGAATTTTAATTGTCTCTGCTTAATTAAAAGAACGTTCTGTTTAGAATAGACAGTCCACTTTATAATCAAGCCAAAATGTAGTAAAACATTTGCCAAGATTAAAAACGATCGAAACAATAATGATTTGTAATTACATTTTACTATGTTTTTACGAGAGAAGGAGCGATAGAGAGAGAGACTACTGAATATAAGTAGATACATATTAACAGGAATAAATAGATAGATATAGATAGATATTGACCGAATGGGATAAATAGATGGATATTTATAGGGGGGATATATATCTAAATGAATAAATGCGAAAGTAATTTTCATTTATCACTCCTATATCATGATCAAAACGGGTTACTGTTACTTAAATCATTAATACAATGCAAGATCTTGATAATTTGTATATATAGTGCAGATAAACGATTAAGAGAGAACCGTTTGACTTCCTAATTAGCATAACTATTTTAAAACCGTTCATAATTAATTAATGTTTGGTATTATTAATTTAGAATTGCATTAGCTTATGTTTGCTATATGTATACAATAGTTTCGTCTATATTAACAGTAATTAATTACAGTTATTTAATAAATAAATCGTAAAAATAATTAAAACACCTTAAGTTTAAAACTATATGCTGACGACCTTATTGAAGGTCGAGGCAGAAGCGAAAAGAGAAAAGAGGAGGGCAAGTGTGGTTGTCCCACACTCTTTCTCTCTATTTATATCTGCCCCTTTTCTGTCGCCCTCTTTTCGCAGTTTTTACATTTTCCATGAAAAACAAAACAAATAAATTCTTAATTAATTAAGTTAATGCCTAATTTATAAATTTTAACGAACTTATGTTTTAATGTTTACAAAGTCCTTTTCATTATTAATAACAATTTTTATCAACTGCATTTAGGATTATTTAAGGTCACTGAGATTAATATACATAATCGCTAAGAAAGAAAAAATCACAAGTATGTAAAAAAACTTAATGCTGTTCATGTTGGCTGCCATACCGTCTTCACAAGCTGAACAACTTTATCGGTTATGAATTTGATGGCATAACTTATAACCCGCTGTGCTGTTATTGTTGTTGTTTTTGTGTTTGCTTTTGTTTCTGATTTCCGGTTTGTTTTTCTTATCTACCTATTGTCCGAATTTATTTTTTCATAATTATTTTCAGCTTTGATGAAGCGTAATCGCTAAAACGCGACTGCAGTTACGTGAGCAAAACTAAATCTTTATATAATAAATATTTATAAAGCTCTACTTTGTATTGGAAACTTTAGAAAATATTTGTTTTAAGTTCATTTTACAAATGCATTTGAAAGTGTTTAATTGATGAAGTAAGATATGTACATAGATTGGTATATTGAAGAATTACACCGGCACACAAGACTAAAATAGTGAACGATTTCAGAAACCTTAAAATAGACCTCAGAATTATCTTGCTGGTTAACACACTGACAATATATGCTAGAAGACATCTCGCCAGTCCTCACATCAACCAAAAGCAAATCACAATATGTTAACCGCCGAGTCAACATCTGGTCCCAGATTTCTCCATCACTCTACCCAACTCTTAAATAACGATCGAACCAACTAATCTCACTTGCTGTAGTTCTAACATCATCTACTACATTTTTGCACTTATTGTATTAGTCCAACAATAGATTTACCGACCATACAAAAACGACAGGGACAATTCGCCTCATTCACCGGTCGCATGGCATTACAATTAACCAAATCGCAACATAAACAACATAAAATAATTATATTAAAGACAGACTTTAGTTCCACACAGCAATGTAGAAGAAAAAAAACTTTACACACACACACACTTTAATTGAAGATAGGAATACTATTATTATTATTACAATTTTTAATCGCTTCTCCCAATCAACAAACTTAAAAACCGTTAAACAAGTGCAACGCAGGCACAACTTTAAAACGAATAGACTTGTTTTTAAAAATTAATTTCGGTGTTTCATACTGGAGTCAAAAATTACAAGTGAAAAGATAACCTGAACAGATTATAGCTTACTACAGCACTTATTTAATTCTTGAAAAATAGAATATTCTTCTATCTTCTGGATGTCCAGTGGCGGACATAGCATAATCAACACAACAGTTAGTCACAGATTTCTGTGTTCTATTGTTTTCATTGTCTCGTAGCCCTATTATTTCCCGCTATACCTCTCTATACACACACATACATACACACACACACACACACACACACACACACACACACACACACATATATATATATATATATATATATATATATATATATATATATAATTATTCATGAATATTATTTTCAAATTAACTCATATAAACACGTGTTTCATGCCAAACTAGCAATCATCAATATGGGAGGAAATAATCTCTGCCGGTCACGTATATATATATATATATATTAGCATTCCATGTATCCACATAAAATTTTATAAGGAGATATATTTTTTTATGTATCAATTTTCAGTATTTACTTCAACAGTGCTCAATACCTAAGTAAAACTAGGTAGTAAGCTATGAAAATATATTTATGCCAATTAAGCTACACAGGGCCCGTGTTTCATCCCCGGGGGAATCTTCAGGTTAAAATGCATGGAGTTATTTTTGCCGGGTGGTTTTATATACACGGCTAGCTAGTTAACCAATCAGATTCTTTGTTGTTCTCTCAGCCAATCGTTGGGCTTCCCGCGAACAAAGGTCTTGTTGGTGTTACTTCCTATATCCTGTTCTATTGTTCTGTTTTCTATAGATTAGGCTATATATCTTGTTTCTCTTTGTTGTGTCAATATAATGAGTGAATTTATTTTAACACGTGGTTCCTTGTATTTCTATTTTAGATTTTAATTTTTAAATTGTTAAGTTTTTGTTTAGTTTTGTATTTTTACTTATTTGTTTATTTATTTATTTATTTATTTATCGTTAGCCTAAGGTAAATTTGTTTCTTTGTAAGCAACGTTTTGCTATCTCACTTCTATAGTTTAATGGATTTCGAGGATCTTTAAAGTTTAGAATTTCAAATTTTTCATTCAGGCATAATCTACATGGGTCGTGTAAGTTTCTACATGTACTCGCCTGTCGTATTATTTTCCATTCAATTATTGGTGAGCGTCCATTTTCTTTCAGCTCTCAATACGGCACATATACATACAGACAACTTTGATTTATATAAATACACACACACACACACACACACATATATATATATGTGTGTGTATTTATATATAAATCAAAGTTGTCTGTGTTAAGCAATTGCATCTCTCAAATACTTTCCTCCTCAAAATATCCGATAATCATAGTGGTCTCCGTCACATTCTCCAACATGTCAGCATTTTAATCTCTCTCAGAGAATTTAAAATGAACCAACTGCAAAGGAAATTGAATGAAAAAAAATCAAAACATGATTATGTGATTTGGTGTTACTTTACTTTATTTTATTCTTGCTCTGTTTATTACATTGAGCTCTCATACTCGGATTTCCTTCTGGAATTTATTTCACTCTAACACACACACACACACTATATATATATATATATATATATATATATATATATATATATATATATATATATATATATATATATATGTATATATCTGTGTGTGTTTATATAAGAAAAGTTATTTACGGTCTTCGTTATCTGATATCCTTATCGTTTTAGTTAATTTAATTCCCCTTTTTACTTCTTCAAAGAATTTGCATTTTTATTTTCATTTTCTTGGTCGCAAAATGTTTCTTCATCTCGGCGGCACACATTTATCGAATTCATTTTCAACATCTAAAATTCTCAGGAGAAAGTTCGCATTTAGGTGGAGAATGTTCAGGTAGACCAGTTAAATACACAAAAATAAAAGTCAAAGTGGATGGTATGTATTTAATAAAATACAGATTAGTTAGAAGTTTAACGTGTGTGTGTATACAAACGTACTAGACCGTACAGTCTACAAATTTTCACCCTATAACTTAAAAAAGAAACTTTTAAATGAAATAAACATCAACTTCAAACCCCCAAAAAGATAAACTCCAAATGAAGAAAGTTTAACTACGAATGAAAAAGCTCAATTTTAAATAAAATAATGATCAACTTCAAATTAGAAAAGATTAACTTCAAATTAAAAGAAACCCAACTTCAAATTTAAAAATCTCAAATTCAAATGAAAATATCTCAACTGCAAATAAAATAAAGATCAATATGAAATGAGAAAAGATCAACTTAAAATAAAAAAAAACATTAAATTCAAATAAAAAAGACACACTTCAAAATAAACTCAACTTCAAATGAAAAAACTTAACTTCAAATGAAATAAACATCAATTTCAAATAAAAAAAACGATAAACTCCAAAGTAAAAAAGTTCAATACGAAATAGAAAAAGCTCAACTTCAAATTAAACAATCATAAACTCTAAATGAGAAAAGACTAACTTCAAATGAAATAAAATCAACTTCAAATAAAAAAGGCTCAACTTTAAATTAAGTAATCATCAAATGAAGACACATTAACTTCGTATGAAAAGAAATTCAACATTAAATGAAAAAAAATCTTTAAATCAAATATTCAATTTCGATAAGTGTTCATATTTCGGAATTGTGGACGAAGACTAAAAGGCCGGATAATGAATGAGGAGTTTGGAACTTTAGATTACCATTTTTATGATCTTCCGTAATTTTAAAGTTGTTGCTTTATTTACGTCATTTATTTAGTTACGCCCCCTTTTACGCTGCTGCTTTATTCGTATTTATCAATCTCATTACGAGGGCTGGAGGTGCCACAAAGTCGAGTTTAATGTGGGTTAGGCTTTGAACACTGCAAGAATGCCATGAGCTGGTATCTAAAAAATTACCTGAATTACCGGTAGCGGCGTTTTAGGCAGTTGGTGATGAAACTCTCCTCATGGGGGTGGGGGGTGGGGTAAAACCTTTGCCGTCCCGAAAGGAAGAGGTAATGTCTGGGAAAATTGCTTCTCGTACATCAAGAAAACCAGTACACCCATAACACTAAAATCCCCGCCGAGGATCAGAAAAAACAGCGGCATAGTATTAGTCCTTTCCGTTTTTTTCTTTATTTAGGTTATTTATTTATTTATTTACGTCATCTTTTTGCTCATCTCTTATGCTACTGCAAATACTATTACTACTCTTTGTATTTTCTTCTTATCACTTCTCGTTTAGTTCGCCTTTCCTCCCACTAACTAAAATATTCAGTGTGTAAACACGCAACATTATCAGTTTTAGTATAGACGTTTTTAACGTATTTCTTTACAGTTATTAATAATATAAAGGTAAATGCAGGCATTGGACTAATCCAGGAAATTATATCGTTTTTAAATGACTGTTATTCATTTACTAGCGGACCAGTGTCCTTACGTTGCCCGGTAAAGTAGAGTAAGGAATGAAGCTCTTGCCCCAACCTGTAACCATTGCGTTATTTGTGGGTTATGGTTGACCTGTGCGAACGCAGACACAACGATATAAATGTAAAACCGCAACCAAAAAAGTATAAGAAAATCTTTAAGTATCAAATTTTGAAATCGTACAACCTCGTTGTTTGCCAGGGCCAGGGCCAGGGCCAGGACCAGGACCAGGGCCAGGGCCAGGGCCAGGGCCAGGACCAGGGCCAGGGCCAGGGCCAGGACCAGGGCTGTGTACGTGTGTTGTTTTTGTGGAGGAGGTTCTTTGTTTACCTGGATCGCAACCCCAACAAGTAAGTTGACCTGAAAATAGTCGATTAAAAAGTTTCTCACCCAGAATAATAATTTTCTAACCTACGATGTGAAAATAATATGCATAAATAGAAATCTATGCAATAATAAAATGAAAACGATAATTGAATTAGAAAAAACTAATTACAATTAGCGAATGAATGAGATATAATTTTGTGAATAAATATGCTAATCAGGTAGGCCTAATACGTTTATCGCGTAGTCATGCTGACCATATTAGAAATATAATATTCTTGTATTGTGTATATGGAAAATATCACCGTCATTGCGATAAACGACCCTAGTTTATAGATAGAGATTAACATTTTACAATACTGATCACAGTGAGGACTTAATTTTTTTACGAAGGAGTATTGCGTTACGCTGATCTAATCAGAGATAAGGAGAGACAGTGGGGGATGCATGGCAACGTAGATTACAGATCTCCATAGTATATTGTAATAATGTGTATGTTTAGAACATTTTGTTTATTGTTGTGTGTGTATCGTGTTTTTAATGAGAAAAATGTCAGCTCTACGCATCTCATTACTGAGGGAGCAATTAATGCCTTACGAACCGCCACAGACAGACAGTCCAACTGACCGACCAATCAACGGCAAGATACGATGAGCTCGTGTTGTGTATCGTTATCTTACATCAATGGCAAATACTCTAGCTTTTAGATGAGAGCAAAACCCTTTGATCTTTCTGTTCAAAGCCGGCGGTTAATAATGTAATAAGTATAAACAGATGTACGGTGATGCGGTGGCGGAGATAACCAAGAAAGCATGCTAGAAAAAATGGAAGATAAAAAGATGTTCAAAACGGAAAGGTGGAAAGTGATTAACGCTGAAGAAAAAAGGAAAAGAGGCAGAAATAGAAGAAGAAAGATGAGGAGAAAGAAAAGAAATAGTAGTAGTAGTACGAGGAGGAGGTGGAGGAGTAGTAGTAGTAGAGAAAGAAAAAGTAGAAGAGAAATGGGTTATGGTGAGGTGAGGTTAAGGAGATAGAAGAAGAAAAGGAAAAGGAAAAAGAAAGAAAAGAAGTAGGGTGAGTAGGAGAGGAAGCGGTAGAAGAACAAAAAAGCTAAGTAGAAGAAGAAGGATGAGGTGAGGAGAAAGAAAAGGAAAAAGAGCTAAAGAATAAAAAGAAGAACGAGTGGTGGTGGAGATGGCAAGAACAATAAAAGAAGATGAAGAAGCAGGTGAGAAGGATGGAGAAAAAGGCGAGAGAAAAAGAGGAAGGAGGATGTGGAGGAGGAATAGGGCAAGAAGAAGATAAAGAATAAAAAGATAAAGAATAAAAAGATAAAGAAGAAGAAGAAAAAGATAAAGAAAAAGATAAAGAAGAAGATAAAGAAAGTAAAGAAGAAGAAAAAGAAGATAAAAAAGAAGATAAAGAAGATACAGAAGAAGAAGAAGATAAAGAATAAGAAGATAAAGAAGAAGATAAAGAATAAGAAGATAAAGAAGAAGAAGCTAAAGAAGAAGATAAAGAAAAAGATAAAGCAAAAGATAAAGAAGATAAAGAAGAAGATAAATGTAAAGATAAAGATAAAAAATGATAAAGAAGATAAAGAAGATAAAAAAGAAGATAAAGAATAATAATAAGAAGAAGATAAAGAAAAAGAAGAAGAATAAGAAGATGATGAAGAAGAAGAAGATAAAGAAGAAGAAGAAAAAGAAGATAAAGAAGAAGATAAAAAATAAGAAGATAAAGAAGATAAATGTAAAGAAAAAGATAAAAAATGATAAAGAAGATAAAGAAGATAAAGAAAAAGAAGATAAATAATAATAATAATAATAATAATAATAATAATAAGAAGAAGAAGAAGAATAAGAAGATGAAGAAGAAGAAGAAGAAGAAGAAGAAGAAGAAGAAGAAGAAAAAGAAGATAAAGAAGAAGAGAAAGATAAATAAAGTGGGGAATTCATTAATTTGGGCTTCTATTTTTGACGACAAATTTTCGACTAGCAATTTGGTCGGGTTCGCAATTCAAAATGCAAAAATTAAAAAGAAGTAAATAGATATTCTTCTCTTGCAAACATCTTCATTTTTACTCCAGATGCAGGCGAAACTTCTGGAGTTGTTGATTCACTTTCAATTGTAAACTTCCTTTGTAAACTTGACGGGATTGCGTCTCGGGCAAAGGACGAACTTAGCGAAACGGCGTGGCTCTTACAGCGTTTGCGACGTAATTCGGTTGGCACGTGATTGCAAGAAAAACTAAACCAAACCTCCCACCTTTAAGGAACTATTCTTCGATAAAAACAAATAAAATAAAAAAAAGAAACCAAATTTAACAAAATATTTTGTAGATATTTCTGTTGGATGTTTCGGAATTTTTTAGATGAAGATTTATCATTTGTATTATTTGGATTATTCGGACTAATATTCTCATCTTGGATGTTATTCTCACAGCGTTTTAGCCGATGTAACATCCGACCTTCTCCAGGTGCGTCTTGTTGAACTCGGGAGTCTGTACGGAATTTAGAATAGCACTCTTTATTTAATCCACGGGGGTAGTTTGCTCTCGTTCCGTCAGTCATGATCGGGTAGAAGTCTTAAGTAATTCGTAATTGTATTCTTAGTATCACCCGCACTGATGATTGAACCTTCAACCTCCAAAAGACTGTCACTTAGCACTTATATAGGTTGCGCCACAGGTATATGGTGAATGTTTTGTGGTTTTCATCTAAATCCAAGTGCGGACAGGTAGCCATTTTGACATTTATTACGCATAATTGAAAGATAACTTTATGTAGATAGAAAAAAAAAAAGAGATACATTTCCACGGCCGGATTATTCTCAGCAGAAGGAACCTTCTATTTATTCGGCTTTTAATTTAGGATCATAATGTTTCAGGAGGCAATCCTCCCAAGTATTTCTTGTTAAATATTAAGTTGGATACGTTTGCTAGTTGATATATTAGCTAGTACACATTATCGATTAGATCGGATGTGCTGTAGACGAAAAGCTCAGCAGAGATCAAATGACTGACTTTATTATATCGTGAGAAAAGGAAGTCCATGAATGTTTAGTCGGAGATGGCGACAGACGGCAAAGAGAGAGAGAGAGAGAGAGAGAGAGAGAGAGAGAGAGAGAGAGAGAGAGAGAGAGAGAGAGAGAGAGAGAAAGTAGTAGGCGGAACTCTCGTCCGTTTGGAAGAAGTGACCGAACTGAGGTCATGCGTTTAAATGTGGTCTAATAAAACAATAATATAATTAAACAATGGACTTAACACGTAATTTACTCTTTGTTTTTCCTTGTGCTCCCTTTTACTTTTAAACTACGAGACGATCATTTTGCTGAATAAATCCTTCGTTCTCTAAAAAGCGATTTGAGTTATTAATTGAATGTCAGATGGCATTTGATTTCAGTTCTAAAACAAGCAACCGATGAAGAGACGTGCGTAACCGGAATATTCTCACCAACAAATAAACAGACGTAAGCACGGCACCGGCGGTTAGCAACGAAGGTATTTGATGAATAATTAATATCAAATGACTATATCTATATCGCATTACCACCTCCTTCCAAAGTTGATGGGTTTATTCCTTGTAGCCTGAATTCGCGAGGAAGTCTTGATAGTACTATTTTAATTGCCTCGTTTTGGGGCTCCAGATTCACCACATTAAAAGCCGACTTTGCGTTTAACTTTACCCTCATGGAAAGGCAACTAACACGGGACGCGTAGGAACTTTCCATTAACGGTACTCTCCGAGGTTGATAATGAGGACAGAATCCCCCGACGGTCTATGATTGCTACAAGTGTTCGTCTCCACCTACTCGGCTTAATGTGTACCTATTCAAATCTGCGAACACTAAAAAAATGTAACAAAAAAGAGTTATGGAGCGCAATTTTTCAGATGAGGATTGATAATTTCCATCATTTGGGTGTTTATGTTCTCATCTTGGATGTTATTCTCATAACCTCTCGGTCGACCTTCATTAGATCTCGGGAATCTTAATAATGAACTCGGGAATCTCTACAGAATTTCGAACGGCACCCTTTATTTAATCCACGGCGGTAGCTTGCCCTCGTTCCGTCAGCCATGAATTGGTTAAAATCTTGAGTAATTCGTAATTTTATTCCTAGTACAACCCGCACTAAGGATTCAATCTTTAACCCACAGAAGACTCTCACTTATGAACTGATAATAACTTAGCACTTTTATCCGTTACGCCAGAGGTCTTTGTTAGTAATTCTAGTATGAATTCTAGAAGCCTTAAACCTATTTTGGTTTTAGATGTGTAGTTTTACTACTTATCACTCTGTATTACTACTTATTGCTATATATTACTACACACACATACATAGTTTGAATTACCTACTAGACACTATCTTCGACTGTCGTCGGTCTCTCTGTACAAGGGTTTGTCAGGACAACCTGACATGAGGATACTTCATCCTACAAGTAAACCCTGACCAAAAATTCAAAATAACATAGTATTCGCAGCACAAATAAGATCCCCACAGCACGGCTATACACCTGCTCATACGAGGTATAGTGCACCTTTTAGTGATGTTACCTCAAGTGACAGAACTCAGCTGGATACTCCATCAGACTAGAGGAATTCTTGTCCTGGAATGCGGTAAGACCAAAAGACCACAATAAAATATACTACACCATAGTTAACTGGTCAATTAGGGAGAGGAAAAATAATGTTCTTAACTTCTTTACTAACTTAACGTTTTAGAAATAAAGGAGAACATTAATAGAATATTCGAATATCTATGTATCTCATATAGAGATTAAGTGTTAGCCACAGGAAGGGCCCCTTGATTTCTGAAAACTTCAACTGAAGTAAAATGAAACCAAATGGTATATATATATATATATATATATATATTTTAAAGTAAATTAAAATTATTTTTACCTACAGACATCGATGTTTCATGCTTATGCAATATATATATATATATATATATATATATATATATATATATATATATATATATATATATATATATATATATATATATATATATATATATAGTAATTGTATTTGGATCTTTTATTTGTATATTTTGCTAAAAAATCGGCCCCAAATAAAAATAAAATAGAAGAGAAAATATATTTTCAGCCAATGAAAATATCTAAAAATATTTGCACCGATTTGGCACCATACGGCTGGTAGCCTATTCTCAAACTATAAAATAAACCGACACAAGTTATCTGCAGTTGAGTATTCAGAAACTCGTTACCTCAGCAACATACGACGGTGTCTTGCAGTTTGAACAATATACAAACTCCGTACATCAAATAAGCTCTACTTACAACAAATCGTATGATAAGAACACACGCAATCTGAATTGTTCATACTCACACGATTAACAGAAGCCTGACATATGCTGAGTTTATTTCAACCAAAATATTCTATATATACATCATCGTACGAACTTTTATATCCTCTATTACATGCTGATATTTGTAAATAAAATATATAATTTAATTTGTACGAATTAAGTTGTTATTTATTGAATGTATGTTGATTCCTCTACATCATAAACATATATACATACACATATATGTGTTAGATAATGGGTTGTGAGAGTTGGACGCATCTATTCGAGACGGGTTTGACTTACGCGATTTGTAGCGGAGTCATCCCGTGCAGGTCGAGTTCGATGTGTTTCCCACGAGCACGATGACGTTGATTGACCTTAGGTTCAAGAGAAGGTTAAGGGTTCAGTTTGCACCTGTGCGATCACGAGGTTTTATGACGTCAGAGTCCCCACCATGGGAGAATTAAATCGAGATTGAATCAGTTACTGACTTGGGAGCGAAGAGTCAACAACACATCATGTAGCGGTTACGAGAAAGATTCCGAATGACGGAAAAATATAATAGTCTTAGTGAAATCTAATAGAATCCTTCATATTCCTTCCTCTGCAAGTAATTAAGTGATTACAGACTAACGTAAGAATATTAACTAGTGAATTTAGTTAGCGTAACCTCTCTCCCGATCCCAACGAACTCGTTCAAGTCGGCTAATTAAAATAGTCAAATAAAAGCGGCTCTTTTAAAACAGAAAAAGACTTGTTGTACTGTTAAGAAATTGATTTCAGAGCGAAGACAAGAGCCCGAAAGGAATGATGACAAGACAACCATAGCAGTCGCGAAAAATGGTTGCAGGCGAAAAAAACGGTGGTACGAATAGTATCACACAATAGCTGCACGAGGCGACAATGGCGGCGAGACGACAAGAAAGAAAAGAGAGAAGAAAAAAGGTTAGTGCAGAACAGTGCGAATAGTTCCCGGGCAGTTGAGGTTCGCGGAACCTAGCTACGACATATCAGTCCGTTTCGAGCCAGCAGCGAGAGTGCTTCTAATTCTACGATTCCCCAATTCCACGAAGGAGTTGAGAACGTGTAAATGTACCATATGGTTATGGAAGAGTTATGTTCCAGACACAGTCGCGAATAGCCAAACACTCGCGAATACATTTTGGTATCTCAAAGTTCACTAAAAATCAGGTTTTGGGCATTAGCATGTTTTTTTTTGTTGCATGAAAGGCACCAACTTATCGTATATTAGGCCTTTCTGCTTGCAAGTTGGTTGATTTTTTTTAAAGATTTCAGTTTCGTATAAAGTTCACGAAAATTTGGAATGCCAATGCTTTTGTATAAGCCGCATTTAATATGAATCCTACGTTTCTTTTTGTCATATTGTTTATAGTTGGACTTAAATGATTATCATATTTACAAGTTCTACCGAATTTATGAAGAAAATGTTAAGTCAATGTTTATGCTAGAAAATCCACGAATTTGTGAAACTGCGAGTATATATATATATATATAATATATATATATATATATATATATATATATATATATATACATATATATATATATATATATATATATATATATATATATATATATATATATATAAAAGAAAACAAATTGATGAAAATAAGAATTGAATACATTACAATATTAATTCAGCAGATATTAAAGCTGATGAATTAATAAATAGTAATTTATCTAATTTTTATTTTAATCGCTTCTTATTTCTTATATTAATGCTCTATCTATTATATCGAGCATTCTCTTATCACGATAGTATCTAAGTTAAAGATGAAATATTTATTTTCATATATATATATATATATATATATATATATATATACAGTGTGTTTGCGACAAATGTACACCCTTTAGAAAGGAAAAGACAACATATATTGACTTATGATTGCTATATTCTCAAAATCTAAAGTTCATTATTTAGAGGATCTTTGACTGAATACTTATCACCTAAAGAACCCGCCCATGGCCTTTAAGCGGAACATGAACCTGGAGAACACAGCCATAACGGTGTCCTTTTAGAGACACGAGAATACATGTTTATTCCCGGCAACCAGCTCGTCTTTAATGTTGCAGGTGGTACGATTTCTATTTTTCTCAACTGTGCCCCACACATAGTAGTCCATTGGCGTTTCAATCAGGCAAGTGGGAGGGTCTGATGTTGATGCTGATGAAGACGTGGAAGTTTACAGACAGCTGCTTCTTGGTTTTCACTGATGTGTGATACGGAACTAAGTCCTGCTACTAGACGCATGATCTTCCAGCTTCTACCCTCTCCACCCAATGTTTACTATTGTGAAGAGCAACTAAATGTAGCGATCTTAAGTGAGTCTGAGTCTCTTTTGGAAGATGTGGAGTATGACGTGCCTTCGCTGTAAGCACAACCAAAGACAATTACAGTTTTAGGGAACTTGGTCTTCATGTAAGTATAATCATAACATGATGATTTGCGGAAGTGAAAATACAGTAATAGGTACTACCACATTGTTAAAATATGTATGAGAACAAAAACATAAAAATGACCATGATTTGAAGAACGTAACGCGAGAAAATGCTGACTACATCTCTCGCTTTGACAGATCATCAGACCCATCAGTGGCCATTACTTAACGTAACATGGACGCCTATCGTCAAGGTGGCGTTCAGAAATGGCTACATCCCACATAAGGATGCACTGTAGGTCACATCGAGCATTACTGGGGAGGGGGTAAAGAAAGACTGTTGCCGATTACCGTTTGTCTTGGTGGAAGATCATCTTATTTGGTTGACTGGAATTGCTTGTTTGTATCACTCGACTTTTCTTTGATTACCACACGACAGTTGTATGAATACCCCCTCTCTCTACCTCTCTTTCTCTCTCTCTCTCTATATATATATATATGGTAAGTCAATGAAAATTGATTAGACCTGCAAATGGAAGCAAATCGATATCTTCAGTTGTTCAAAACAAGGAGCAGTTTAGTTAATAAAAAACATTTATTTTTCTTCTCTTTCATTCCTTAAACCAGGCTTTTCAAAGATTAAAATCTTATCATCAGATATATATATATATATATACTAGACGTAAAAATGCGGACGTATGTATATTACTATTCTTAAATATAAACTTGGTTAAGTACAGGACAATTAGAATTAACTCTTAAGATATTGAAGCTGGAATTGAGATTTGAAAAAATAAATGTACAATAATAAAATTATACTTAATCACAAGGTTGCTAAAATGGATGATCATATACAATGGTATTTCTTAGTACTTTCTTGAATATTTGTATTTTGATTAACACAAGAATTACATAAAACATCAAAAATAAATTTTTCTTTAATTATACAGTAGATTTTGTCTAAATAGTTACCTCAAGTAAATAGAAAAAGTGACTAAGGCAAATGAACAAGGCTGATTGATTTTGTGACTTGATTTGGTGATTACAAAATTTACTGACTTGATCACTAAACTTGTATCACTTGATCACTTTATCAATGCATTTTTAAATTTTCTTTTTGAAATAAAGTTTAAGATTTTTACATTTTTAAAACTCTATTTGTCAATTGAAAGATATGCAAACATTATAACAATTAAGAAAAGTTAAAAAATAGAAGTTGGAACAAAATGGTGTTGACAATTAGAGAGAGGGTTAACTATTAAAAAGATCGCTCATGGATTCTCCCCATTCTGAATAATATTCTAAGCAACTTAAACTTTATCTAATGGATTACTTATTGTTTATTATTCGTTTTACATTGCTGATTTTACTCTACATTTAATTTTTCAAATCTCAATTCCAGCTTCAATATTTTAAGAGTTAATTCAACTTATCTACTTTTCCAGGTTTATATTTAAGAATATTAATACACACGCGTCCACATTCTTCAGTCTAGTCCACTTTTTTAAGGCATTACAGTTTGAGAATGTACAATGTATTTTGTAAATTTTAATTTACCACAGTAACAAATAACAAGACCTCAAAGCATCAGTGACCAAGTTCACCTTGAGTCACCTATACTTTGAGTTGGTGGAAATATTAGTAACAATTGCTAATTGTCTTGAACCAATAATAATTATGAGATCACAAAAATGTAAACATCGAATTCACTAGTGAACTAGCCTGGCATTTATTACTTACTATTCGATGAAAAAAATTAATTAATTCAAACTTACCTTTGTTATCTCCATAAAAGCAATAATAAGAAATTTTTACTAAGTTCATTATTATAATTCAGAAAAAAATAGTATATTTAGTATAATTATTTAAAACATTTACCTTTTTTTGGACAGCCTTACTACATCATTCAGTACTGCCCATGGAGACAAAGTCACAAAAATGATACTATAATAACTTTGAATTTAACCTTAAACATGAAGTTAGCAACAATAATAACTTCACCTGTATATTTTAAAACAAAAAATGTAAATAGAATATAATCAAATGAAACATTTGCCCTTTCTAGACAGCCCTACTACATGATTAAGTACAGCAAATAAAGACAAAGCACAAACGACTATACCCCTAATCATTAAAAATTCTAAATCTCAAAATGAAGTTATTATAAATTTCTTAATAAATCTTGCAATTAAAAATAACTTCACTTTTTACTTTATAAAAATAATAGTAAATAATTAGAATATAGTCAATATAAACATTTGCCTTTTCTGTACAGCTTTACTACATGATTCAGTACTACCCATAGAAACAAAACCACAATTGACTATTCTTTAGTAATAAATTTAGAGATTAAATTTTAAAATGAAGTCATTAAAAATAATGAATAGAAAAACAATAAAAATATCCTCACTTATATAATTAAAAATATTTTTTGAATCAGTCTTTTCTGGAAATCCCTACTACATGATTCAGTACTGCTTATAGTGACAAAGTTACAAATGACAATATTCTATTAATTGATTTAAAGTTTTATTTGAATAAGTGAAGTTATTAAAAATAAGTTAACAAGCAAAATAAATCATGGGATTACTTAGAACTTATATCTTTTCTTTTAACCCTCTAATATTCCCCCAAATATTCTTCTTATTCTTTAATTCTTCATTTTGTGGTTCTTTTGTTCTTCTTTTAAATAGAATTTCTTCTTATTCTTTTCAATTATTACCGATTAAATTATTAATAAGTTAAGAATTATCAAAAATAATAACATTTCTTCTACTGAAAAATTATATTAAAAATTTGATTATATTAATAATTTTAGTTTTTTTGTTTTTTAAAAATAATTCCATATTCCAATTCAAATAAAATGATTATCAAAATTTCCAAAATTTTCAAAATTTTCAAAGTTTCAGAATTTTAATTTTCAAAATAAACTAAAATAAGATAAAAATATGTTGAAAATTTAAAATTAAAATATTAATAAATTCAGAAAAACTTTGACTTTCAGAATAATAAGAATAAATTTAAATTTCTGAGTTTCAATAATTTTTAATCATTTCAGAATAAATTAAAATATTATAATTCAATTATTATTGACTTAAGTATAAATTCTAATTTCAGAATTGTAATTTTAAGAATAAAGAAAAAGGATTAAAACATATGTTTAATATTTATCATTCAAATATTAATAAATTAATTTTAATTTAATTTTCAGAATAAATTCAGAATATTGAGAAAAATTCAATTTCTGAGTTTTAAATAAGTTTCAGAAAAACATTGATTTAACGACTAAAATCAGAATAAGTTTCAGAATAATAAGAATAAATAAAAATTTCTGAGTTTCAAATAAGTTCAACATTTTTTAAATTATTCTGAAAATTTAAAAATAAAGTTTCAAAATCAGTTATTAATTTCAAAATAAAATATAATTTTTAGAATTTCTAATAATTTCAAAAAAATATAAAAATAAAAATACATTCTATATTACAAAAATATTTTTTAATTTTTCAGAATAAATTATAATATTTTTTATTTCAGTCAAATTATATTATTGTTGATTTCAGTATTAATATTATTTTCAGAATAAATTTTAAAATATATTCTTAATTTCAAGTTTATATATTTTCACTGAATTACACAACTACATTAGGTAATTTTGGAGGAAATTTACTGTGTTTTTTCTTAATAATGTTATTACTAATTCCATCTCAATTTTCAGTGCCATTTTTTACAAGACAAGTATTATTACCTGCCATAGAATATACTCCTTCATGAAGAATCGCAGCTTTTAAAGTAACATAAGTTCAATAAATTGGGTGTTCTTAAAACTAAAGTCCATGATTTCAAAATTAATTCTTTGTTCTCTTTCATTATTAATCAACAATCTATTAATTGAGATGACTAGATATTTGAAATCATTAGTGAATTCAATGCTTGAAGTTAACTGATACTTAGTATTTTCTAAACGAGTATCACAGTATTAAATCCAAGTAGTAGTTGTTGAACGTAAAGATTTAAATTAAATATTGTTTAATACATGACTATTTGTCTGATGCAATCTGATGCATCTCGTATGATCAGTTTGAATAAATTGAATTTTTTCTCTGAATGAAGTGAGAGTTCTTTCTAAAATTCATGAGCACATTGCTGAGTTCCATCATCAAATCTTCTTTTAATGATTCTTCCAAAGGTAGAAACATGATATTACTCAATTCTTGATGTACACCATTCATGTTGTTAAAATTATGAACATACTCAAGAAATTCAGGCAATTGAATCAGCGATTGCACAACCGAATTTTCAAAACATGCATTTTTTGATTAATCAAAGGATGCACAGGAACTACAGTTTGGCTAATTACATTTATTTTCATCTTCTTGGAAGGTTGGTTTGTATTTTCTTCCAAATGAAGTCTTATAGTTCTTTTTAGGGCATGCTAGAAGCATTTGCCATACAAGAATGTTTTTTCCTGAAAGGTGGCAAATGACGCAAATCTGCACTCCCAGTACTTGTCCGTAGTTTATTGTACTCTTCCTATGCAGATTTATCAACCATGATAAATGTTCTAGGATCAAAGTTACAACGATACACATTGCAAAGTTCCCTGGCTCTTGAAAGAGCCACATAAGCTTGACCATCAGAAAATATCTGATTGCCTAAATCAGCAATTATTCCATTCACAGAAACCTCTTGTGATTTGTGAATTATTATGAATATATTATATATGAATATATTATATATGAATATATTATATATGAATATTACATCAGGAGAAATTTCAACATTGTTTCCATTTCAAATCATTTCATCAACTGTTCCAATAAAACGATTGCATAATCCTTAATCCACATCAATATTTCTTTTCAACATTACTCTAGCTCCTATTCAAACTTTTAGCAATTATTCAAGTCCAGCAGTGTCAGATGTTTTCTTGATTTTTCCAATTTTATTATTATTTTTTCTTTCATTTATTTGTCTCATACCAAAAAGTTCTGATGTAATTTCCACTGTATTCATTTTGCATTTTCTTATCATTTCATCATTCTACTCATGGACAGCTCCATTTAAAGTCAAAATGAAAACACAATTAAATTCAGGTGTAGCATACATTTCAAGCAATTTTTCAGCAAATTCTTCAACAGTTGCTTTTCTATCAGGAAATAAGCATGCTTTTTGAAGAATGCTAATATCAGAGTCTGATAGTTAACGAATCCTAATTCTTCCCCAATTATCAACGTAGGTGTCTTTGTCTTCTTTTTGTCTCATATTAATGGTAAGTTAATCATATTCAAAGTATTTCTAGAATGATTGCCCACTAATGCCGATTTCTGTTCTTTTGGCATCATATGATGATTCTACAAAAAACTGTGTTTTCACTGACAGGTTGCAATTGCATTAAATCACCAAACAATAAAATATTCATTGTTTTCAAAAGGATGTGCCATTGTTGGGTAATCTCCAAAAAATTCATCAAGCCTTTTGTGAATGAATGCCAGCACTAAATGACTAACCATGCAATTCCTTGAAAGTTGGGAATTTTCCATGCTGAACTCCAATCATTTGAGTACTATGTAGAGTACTTTCCTTTATCTGAAAAGCACTCATGCCTATTGGTCCACATATTATGATAGGAAAACCATTAGATGGATCACTCATAAAAGTTACTTTGTCAGACAATGTGTCAATCAAAAAACTGTTCCATCCACACCAGAAACAAATTTGAGAAGCTGTGAGCATTCATCATATCTGCATCTGGGTAAAGGCTTATATTTATTCCAATGAAGCTCTTGTTTTCTGATAATTAAAATCACTTCATTGTAAATTCGTTTTTGATCTTCATTGAGTTGAGCTTCTTTTTCAGGGACTGATTCATCAGTCACATTTCTCAATATTTTCATATTGAGCAAGTGCTGGCCATTCTGAATAACAGTTTTGAAATGCTTCTTCATAAGAACTAAAATAACTCAATAAAATATTTATTTTTCTTCATTTATCTAAGGCTTAAAAGCATGAGAATATTGTGGTAATAGCGCTCTTTGTTGTCTTTATTCAAAGTCTCATTTAGAGTCTTGACAACTTTTTCTTTGATTTTTTTTAGTAGCCTTTATTGTTTGTCATGAGCATTCATTTTGCTTCTTCTTTCTCCTTGGGTGGATATAACACCTTTTCATAATTTTTAGCAACTTCATATAATGAAGTTTCTGTTAAAAACAATGGTTGATTAGAATAATAATTTCCTATCATATTTTTATGGAATATGTTTGTAGAGTTTTTATCTGATCCTATGTCTTATTTTGCTAGAAATATCAGCGCAATCCAAATAAGTTTATCAGATGAGCCAAATAAACGGTATCCTAACAATTTATCATCACACTCATATACTCCAATATATCTTTTTCAAATGAGCTGAAGACGAGCTTACAAGTATCTTTCATATTTGATGCAGTTTCATCTAAATTTTCCCGAACACCTTCATTTCTATCAGCTTTTATTTGATAACTTGTCACATATCTAGTAAAAATCATGCTATTTTCTCAAATTTATTAGACATCAACATTAACTTTCCAAATCAAAAGGAGCAAAGGATTGTATTCATTGATATATTTCTCAGTTGATTTTCTTTGCAGTTGGTACATTTTGTTGACACCTTTACCATTTTTTCCATCAGCCACAGTAAAAAAAGTGAATACTCCATCAGATCTTGGAAATCTAAATCTGCACATTTTGCCACATTTTTCCATTTGCCAAAAACTTTCAAACAAGATTTGCTGCAAGAATGCATTTGACACCAAATTGTGCAATGTGGGACTAGATACAGAACAAGGCATTCTGCATGTGATATGTGGCTCAATGAATTGCTTGATTTTTTTCTGGAGGGTCTTTGTAATAAATGAGTTCCTTATCACACCATAATTTCATATGGGTGTGTGGGGAACATCTTCGTTGATAGTCAGTTCTCCAGAAATAATGTGAAACTTTACCAAAAATTGACTAATGATTTCCAAATTATTTTGTTTTTAGGTGACAATGTGTTCTTTTAGTTGGCAATGAGTTAACAACAATTTCAAAAGAATTGTATTCTTTTTATGGTAATGTGTCCATTACATGATTAATGGTGTTCTCCATGGGAAGTTGCAAATGAGTTGCAATTCCTTTGATGGCAGGCAACATATGAGACAATGGTATTTGAAAGTTTTGAAACATTTGGCTCTTTGTATCAATATTTGTTCATAATTATTCCATTTTTAAAATTCGTTGGGAATAGTTTCAACTTGAAGACCATTGATTGAAGCCAGTACATTAATTTCCTTGATATTACAATAAGATTGACAATTGATACACATACAAATTATTATTTCCTTTATGACTTCAGGGATGGTTTCATCCCATTCAGTCATTTTTTTCAAATCACTGTCACATTCTCTTTGTTTGCAAATGTCACAAGAAATGGTTTTCGTTTTTTTTTGCAATTTTTTTATAAAATATTTCATTAGAGGACAACATTTGTTGACAACGTTTGGTTCAGAAGGGTCAACTTCATTTTCTCTCTCAAACAAATGTCCAATAATTTCAGAACTGGTTTGATTAATTGTGTCTGTTTCCACTAATTATTTGATCATGGGCCAAAATTGCAACATCATGAAAATGCAATCAAATGTATACATCTCTTAATTTATAGACATGATTCACCAATGTTCGAAATCTGCGGCTGTGAGGGTCATTTTTCTAATGAGTTCGAGTTTATTGATGTAGTCAGATTGGCCACAACAAAACATATAATCACTATGAATGCCATTGCATTCTTCAAAATTTTTGCGAATTTCTTTCACAGTCAAATCAGGTACATTTTCCTGAATTCCAGAAGTTAGGTTCTTTCATCAGGACGCCCTTCACTAGTGTCATAAAGACGAGCCAAGCATCCATCCATCACAAATTCATCATCAATTTCGTGCTCCATTTCATCTTGATAAATTTCATTATCATTATTTTGATCAGATTGAACTTGATTTTTACATACACATTCATTTGTTTGACATTCAGTAGTTTCGAAATCATGACATCTCAGAACATACGATGGCACATAGTCTACTGGATTCCTTTTACACAAAAAGTACTCATTAGTATTAGTATGGTAAAAAATATTGCCCCCAATAAACTACCAACAGGCTATTCATTTCAACATTTTTGACAAAATTATTAACAGTTTTTGCAGTATTTTTATCTGTTAGAGCATGACATTTCAAATGATCAAAGCAAACTTGTATGCTTGAGTAACTTGAGTTAAGCCCTATCTTTTAATTTATTCTACTATTGTTTATTTTATTAACTAAATGAAATATTGTCATTTGTAATGGTTTTTGAACAAAAACATTAGAAAAGTTGTTCAATCGATTTTTCCAGTAAAAATATTTGTCTTGTAAGTTTAAATGACATTTTTTAGTATATATATATTTTTTATTAATATTTGTTTTTGCTATTTCTATAATTTTTTTGCTAATTTTTAATATATTTATTATATATTCTATTATTTTCCTATATTTTCTTTGCCGTTTAATATTATTTGACTTTGAATTTTCAATTTTTTTTCGTTTCTTGATACTTTTTTTGATATTCAATATGTTGTTTTTTGAATTCACTTGTATTTTTTATTTTTCTCTCTATACTTTTCTTGTCGTTTGGCATTATTTGTTTTATTATTCTCAATTTTTTCTTTTCTTGCAAATTAACTATAATTTTTTTCTTTGCAAATTCACTATTATTATTTTTCTCCCTATATTTTGCTTGGGATTCAGCATGTTTGTTTTTCATCAACTTTTCTTATTATCATTCGAAATGAGAATGCATATTTAAAAAATTCGGAATCGAAATGGAACACAGGAGTGAAGTTGATGTTAATTGTTGCTTCAAAATTCATTTGATGATTTTTTTTCGAATTTGGGGGACTAATTGTTTCTTTTGTTTCTTTTAAGACTTAGTTCACCCTAAACAAGGCAAGTTGCCACTGTAGACGTAAAGGGCTATTGAGAATTAGGGTGAGTATTTAGGGAGTCATCCTAAATTGGGAGCTGTGCAGCGAGATGCTTGTTCACACTAGTTTTAAATTTCTGCATGTCGGTACAGGAAGTCGGGAGGGAGTTCCAGAGGCCGGGAGCTCGAGGAAAGAAGCTATTGGAGTAGAAGGCTCTCCGGCATCTGGGGACCTCCACAGTGAATGGATGGGATTTAGCTGATTGTCGGCTTAGTCGAGTGTATTTACGCCGAGACGGCACTAGAGCAGCAAGTCGCTCTGAGCACATTCAATTGAAGTACTTGTAAAACAAGCACAAAGATGCAACATTGCGGCGATGGCAAGGGATGGAGCTTGGTTAATAGTGAGGGACCTATTAAGTTGGCGACTCTTTTTTGGACCTTGTCTAAGAGGGAGAGACTAGTCGATGATGCACCAGCCCGGATGTGACAACAATACTCCATGCATGGGCGGATGGTGCTTTGTAGAGATATAGCTCACCTTCTTAGCGATAGCCTTGGCAATGTCGCAATATATTTGTTCCAATTCATGTTACCTGTGAATGTTAGGTCGAGGAGTTTGAACGTTGAACTCTCGGGTAAGGTGTTATTTTTCATGACAATCGGTGGTTGAAGAGGTTTCTTGTAGTTGTTGAAGGAAAGGAGCTTTGTCTTCGCAGCATTAAATGTTACCATCTATTTATGACCCCATTCCACTACAGACTAGAGGTCACTTTCTAAGGATTTGGCCATTACCTCGGATATGTGCGCATCCGTTTTTCGCACATGGCGAGTTCCGAATTACGGGGACAAATTATTGTTTCGAATTCATAAGACTAATTGTTGTTCCGAATCAGAAGGACAAATTGTTGTTTCGAATTTGGAAAACTAATTGCTTTTAATGTATTTAAATGAAAGTAACCATTGGCTATTCACACAAAGTTGGCGTGTTTTAAAAATAAATCGAGTTCACTATAAAAGTAAATTATCGCTAAAAAATGTTTTTACTAAAGTCACACAGCTCGGTTTTTGTGGCCCCAATCTTTTTAATACAAAGATATTTCGAATCAGCTCATCGAGCTCTATGTTTCTATCATTCCATCATGAAATTATAATTTAAAATAGGATGTCAAGTAAAAGTGTATGAGGAGCGTTACTTGTTAGGCATTTTGTCATTTTTAAGCTGATCAGCGCTTCCATATTCTTAAACTCTTTTCGATATATCTATATTTTTATATTCCCTGTGCTGTTTGCTACATTTTAAGTATCAATAATACATATTTATTATTCAATAAAAAAGTTATGGTGATTCAAATTCAATGTTGTGCATTATCATACACATTCATGACTACACATATTTTGACAGAACTTTTTTTCAACTAGACCAACTATTAATTTCTTTACGTTCAAAAAAGGTTTGGGACGAGTCAATTCTAGTGCATGAAGTTCGGATGAAACTGAATTAGTGACAAGCTCAAGAATTGATCAAGATTGAGTAAATGTTGAGCTTAAGAATATTATTCACACACTACTGTGTGCGAATGATATATATATATATATATATATATATATATATATATATATATATATATATATATATATATGCGAAAGTTTTTTTCCACCTATACTAACTATATTAAGATTTCTATGGTACAACATGAGAGTTTGAAATATTGTATATATAGTAATATTCAAGCACCCATAAATAGCGTTAGGTATAGCTAATTTGCATATTTATTTTTATAACAGTTTCTAATAAATTATTATTCTGTAATATACATTTGTAATTTGCATTGTAACATTTGATGTCTCTGGGATGGTGAGAACAAATGCTACACTTTGAATTATTTATTTGCAGAAAATATTAAAAAAATCAATTTAAAACAAATTAGGCACAGGGCCATCAAAAGTGTGGGGAAATGGTGTTGTTGTTCATCCTTGGTCTATAGTGATAACAATGTATATCCTACTCTTAACTAGAATCATCTCAGTCACCGCAATACAACGTTTACATCAAAAGCCTTCCTATTTAAGATATCACCAAATTTATTGGAAATTTTATGGTTCATAAACTACACTTTGATCTTAGCCAAAAACAAACGGGCTATACAATATGTTTTTATGACTAGGCAGATTTAAATGAATACCCCCCCCCACTGATTTAATCTATTATTGTATTCTCTTTTAATGGGGTGGGTAGTGCAGTATCGGTTCCGTTTATACTATTCCCAGAAATTGCCCCCTCTTTTTAAAGCGGGGTATTTAATATTAATTTAGGGATATCTAGTTTTAATGTAAATGGCTTCGATAATTTTGAATCTTTTCAACCTTTTGCTACCACTACTTAAAGTTGGTATAGAGGTGCATTATTTTGTATTATTAACTAAAATATGTTTATATTAAGAAAAGGGCAGTCATGTTACGTATATATATATATATATATATATATATATATATATATATATATATATATATATATATATATATATATATGTGCTTGACTCGTCATTGCACCATTAGCACGACCACTGCTAAATATATTTTCTTAATCGTTAAGAAGAATGAACTGAATGTTTCAAAGCTTTTTAAATCCTCTTATAATATTTTCATATATAATATTTTGACAATCCATCCATCTAATTAACCTTTATCCTCGAGTGGCTTGTAGCTTTGATAAGTAGGAACTCATTCAGAAGAAACAGTTTATTTTGATAACGGTCGTCAACCTGAAAAGAATTTCTTTCAAAATTAAAACAAAAATCTTGCTAATTAGTTTGCATTCAGGGGGAAATATTATTTTTTATCTTCTCTCGTTCATTTATTTTATTTAGTTTTTTCTTGCGTATGATTTTCATTGCCCGAGAGTTAATGAAGAAAAACTAAGCATTTTGAGGAGTGAAGATACTCCCTTCCTGATAAAGCGTGTGGACACCCTGGGCGTATTCGCTTCACATCCGTTAGTGAATGTATTCTCTCTCTCTCTCTCTCTCTCTCTCTCATGCGCATACGTTAACACACAACACAACTAAGAAAAAGGAAGAACTTTGGGAGAAGAAGAAGGAGGAGGAGGGAATAAGAAGTAGAAAAGGAGAACAAAAACAACGATAAAAGAAAGATGGCGATGACGAAAAAGAAGAATAAAATGAAAAAAAAGAAAGAAGAGATAGGAAGAGGCGTTAGAAAGGGGGAGTGGGAAAAGAAGGAAGTGAATAATAATAATAATAATAATAATAATAGAGTGGAATAACGATAGTAATGTGACATTAAATAATAATAATAATAATAATAATAATAATAATAATAATAATAATAATAAGAAAAACACGAAATAAAATAATAAGATAAGGAAAAAATCGTAAATTGAAAATGAAGAAAAAATCTTTCTCCTTCTCCACAGAGAAAGAGAGAGATAAATATAGAGAGAGGGGGAAAGAGAGAGAGAACGGGAGCGTGTGTGTGTGTGTGTGTGTGTGCGAAACCGGATGGGAGTACATAAATAAATATATATGTATATAAATATATTAATAAATACACATTGGTCTTTATTATAGAGTGGTCGATCAATATATATATATATATATATATATATATATATATATATATATATATATATATATATATATATATATATATATATATATATCTAGGCAGCATCTTCTCTTGCACTAACTAAGATTCTGATTCGGACTATTGAAAGGATCTACCAAAGGATATCTAGACATGGGTTGTCTCTTATTGAATATAAGAGACAACTCATGTCTAGATATCCTTTGGTAGATCCTTTCAATAGTCCTAATCAGGATCTTAGTTAGTGCAAGAGAAGATGATGCCTAGATACACACACACACATACACACACACACACACACACACACACACACACATATATATATATATATATATATATATATATATATATATATATATATATATATTAGTAAGTTTTTGAAAGGCTGTGGGCAATGCAAGTTCCGGGTAAGATGCAAGTTGTAAGGAACAAAAACAATAACAATAAATCGAATACGAAATATGACTTACTATTTATTTTTCCTTTTTTTCTAAAATCTTACATAATAGTGTTTTTAGCTGTTCGTATGATGTCCGGGTTATTAAAAATCACTATTTGATATTTCGGGAAAAGACTTCCCTTTGTCAAAAATAATTAAACCAGAAGAAAATATTTTTTTCTCCGACTGTGCAGAGAATACTACAAAACAAAATGCCTGCCAGATGTAGACCGCAGCGAAAACGAAAACAGTCTCGCAGGGAATGTAAATTAAATTTTATTTTAAGGTTATGTTACATATATGATTTGGTGTTCAAAAATATTTGTGTAATGTTGGTTAAGTGTATGGTGCTCGATAAACTGTTAGTTTTAATAATATATATATATTTTTTTTATATAATTTTTAAAAGATTTTTTATTAAGTTTATATATGATTATTTGCTTTTATTTCAGTGTGTTTTATCTTCATATTTTAATTTTTTTTATCTTTCTTTCGTATTTTAAGAATTTTAATATAAAGTAAAGTAATTAATCTCTCATTTTAAATATTCTAGATCTATCAAACTTATCGATTATCATCTATTTAAGAAGTGTTACTAATTGTGAGTTTCGTCAAATTAGTTTATCGAATTAACTTGATATATTTACTATAAGATAAAGGGGGATAACTCTGTATTTTTTTAGGTGGAAATCTGTATAACAATATTAGTATATATATATATAAAACATATATACACATACATGCATATATACATATATATATATACATATTTATGTATTATTGTTTGTTTAATTGTTTATTTATATATTCTTCATTTTCATCTTGTTTACATATTTTGTTTTTATTATTATTATTTATTTTTTTAATTTTTTTTATTATTTATTTTTTTAATATTTGCATGTTATTTGTATACATTTGATATATGTTTGGATTAATTAATAATGCTAGGTTATGGGGTGACTTATTTTGGTGGGTTAGAAGAGTATGTTGAATATGGTTTTTGGTTTGTGGTTGAAAGTGTGTTAGGATGGAAGTTCATATGGGGAGGGGCCTATTTGATTGTTTGGGTGTGTGGTGATTTATTATAAGAGGTAAGTAATGAGTGAAGTGGTGGAAACGGAGTCTGTAGAGTGTTAGATATGAGGGTTGGTCGGTGGATGAGGGGTAGATATTATAGAATGAATGGTGAGTGGAGCTCGTGACGCTGATTGAGTGAGGGGTTTAATCTGGAGATGATGATTTATTCTGTGATTGTAAGGTCACCAATGTTTTTGACAGACGCTAAGATGGATACATGAATATCACGCTGTATATATATATATATATATATATATATATATATATATATATATATATATATATATATGTGTGTGTGTGTGTGTGTGTGTGTGCGTATAAGGTTAGTGGGAGAAAATTCCAACAGAGTGCTCGATTATAAGGAAAATTAAAAAATAAGGGCGTACTATTTATTCATATACCGATGCTGTTATGATATTCAGTAACACACGCACACACAGATAGGAGATGACTTGAATGCCTACTAGACACTACCTTCGAGTGTCTTCGGTCTCTCTGTACAGGGGTTTGTCAGAGACCCTGACAATGGGATACTTCCCATTTGAGGTAAACCCGGATCAAATATTAAAAAAATGGTGTGTTGTCTTCTTCAAGCCATCAAGCACGTCCACCGAATTGCAGACGGGGCACCCCCTTTATTACTAGAGGGCAGCTTTGAATAATAAATTAGAAACCGTTGACAATGAAGAAAAAATAGAAAAATATGAATAAAAAGAAAATTAAATACTGGCAAACCGGCACCCAGGATAAAAAAGGCCATCAACCCGTTTATACACCAGGCGGGAAGATGTAAGAAATGGTGTACACCTTCCTTCCTCTGAAAATGGTGCTCCAGCCATGACAGAGACGAACTAGGGTCAGTCATCATGCCTTAGGACAAAAGGTTTTGGCCCCATATCTCTATCTAATGCAGCAACAAAAAAGGGGCATAAGAGGCTTAAAAGGTCAAACATGGAATGTTGCACAAAAGAAGGTGCTATTACTTTGCTACCACTACTTAAAGTTTGAAAAGTGGAGAGAAACATCCAATGAAATCCTAGCCGAAAAGATTAAAAAAAATTACCTTCCCTGAAGAGAAAAAGAATACACCGGTTGCCTCCATACGATCGCTTGTTTCCCAGATTGGCATATATATAACAGAAGGAGAGAGCACGCTCACAACACATTCAGCCATAAAGGAGGCGGAAAAAGACTACCTTCCTATTAGGGAAGAAGAAACTAGACGGTGACAAGAGTCTAGATGGGAGAGGGAAGAACAGTGGACATTGTTATGGGCTATGAAATATGCTCAGACCAAATATACCAAACAAAAACAGAGGGCAGAGTCCTAGAGGAATATATTATTCCACTTCTGTCAAGGCAAGAGAAATATTCCACCCCAAACAAAGGTATAACAGTATGATCGTGTTCAATGAGGCTGAGCTGGACTATATGACATCAGAGATAGCAGCCCTCATAAGAGCCAAATATGTCCACTTGGAGGCCCCATCAAAATTCCCATAATTCCCATCATTGTTCAAAACACCATACCACAGGTACAGCCAAAACCACATTACCATTACTACATGGATCAAGCCGTCAAACAGTCTGGGTCCATGACAATCCACCATACAACTAATTCAACATCAGAATCCCACAATCATCAGCTGTCTATTTAGAATCAGATATCCACTCATTGAACCGAAGTTCTTTCTCACCACTATCACCGAGACCACTAGTAACACCTGAATCCCCATCATTACCTCATAAATTACTAGAACCAAATGATGAGCAATTGGCTTTGGAAGAAGAACTTGGGAATACAATTGAGGAAATCCAGATGATGAGGCTAGAGGAAAGACCTCAACTGCCCAAAACTCAAGCCTCAAGAGCTATCAAGGCTTTAATACAAATCGTAAACATCGCTCCCCAAAGACTTGTTCCATCCAAAATATCCCCCACGGAGCTCAATCAAGTAACATACGCTCTGCAGGACTTTACATTGTTGGGAAAACACTCCCTCAATTCCAAAAGACACAACACCACCGTGGAAACTGAAGCTCAAGAAACAGCTTAAGATTTGCAGAAAGGAAGTCTCTCAGATTAAACAATTCTTTGCTGCCCCCACAGTGCGATGGCAGCTGAGGAACACAATCTGCACACTCAGTTTTAAAGTTTTAAATACCAAAAATTGTAGAAGAAATTGAAAACGTTGCGAGGGAACTTGAAGGCAGGATTCCAGCACTTTCTAAAAGAATTCAAGAAAAGGATAGCAAGCATAGGGTGAAAGTTGAGAACAGACAGTTCAAAAACAAACCAAGACTCTTCTACCGAAATTTGGTGGGACAGAATATAACGATGGAAAAGCCACCGGAAGAAAAGAGGCTAGAAAACTAAAGGAGGCCTATGTTTTAGAATGAGGGACCATGCAACCAAGAGGCCAAGTGGATCTTAGATATAGCTCGAAGTAATAAAAGCAAGCCAGAAATGCCAGAGCTAGATATAACGTCTTGAATGATAAAACGAAAGTTAGATCAATTTCAGAATCACAAAAACATGGTAGAGACAATATACCCAATTTTTGGCTGAAGAAACTAACAGCATTTCATAGCCATTATAGTAGCTGCGTTGAGGGTGAGGAGGCCATACCAGCATGGCTAGTAAAAAGTGATACGACCCTCATACTCAAAACGAGTGAGACACAACACCCTACAAAAATTACAGACCAATCTGATGCCTCACACAATCTACAAACTCTTCACTGGTCTGGTTGCAGACAGCATCTACGAACACCTTTCTTCTGGAGCGTACCTGGAAAAAGAACAAGCAGGGTGCATGAAGAAGTATTTAGGCACCAAAGACCAGTTGTTCATCAATAAAACCATCATAGAGGACTGTAGGAAGAGGCAGAGTATTCTAAGCATGGCGTGGATCGATTATCAAAAAGGCATACGATAGTGTGCCCCACACCATTGGTCCTGTGCTGCCTTGATTTATATAATATCCATCCGGTCATCAAGAAAACCATGGCAGTACATATAAATATGTGTCAAACAACCATAACATAAGACACTAATAGAACAATAAAAATCCCTGACGTCAAAATCCGAAGAGAAATCTTCCAAGGAGATAGCTTATCTCCTCTACTCTTTTGCCTGGCAATTGATACGCTAAGTAAATTACGAAACGAAAGCTGGAGTGCCTACAATCTGGGCCAGGGCCGCCAACAAGACCCAAAACAAAAGAGTTAACCACCTGCTCTTCGTGGATGACCTCAAGCTGTATGCTAGTTCAGATGCTGACTGAAGCCGACTCTTACAGGTTGTACATACCTTCTCCGAAGATATTGGAATGAAGTTCGGCCTGGACAAATGTGCCAAGTGCTTCCTTGGAGCTGAGAAGAAGATCCAAACGGAAAACACAGCTCGATGAAGATATTGACATCAAAGACCTTGAAGAACAAGAACAATACCTAGAAGAAAACGATTCAATTCAACATGCCAAGATGAGAGAAAAGATTGGCAGAGAATATATACACTGTGTTAGAAAAAATTGCAAAACACAGCTTACAAACAAAAATAAAGTAACTGCAATTAACCAATTATAATAATAATTCCAAAGCTGTATGTTATCACTGGCATAGCGCCAGTGATAACATACAGCTTTGGAATTATTGATTGCCCACAAACGGACATTAATAGACTAGACACTAAAACGAGAAAAATGTTGAAAATGTACAGAGTATTGTACAAGAACAAGTGTCTACCAAGGCTATATCTGACAAGAAGAGCAGGGGGAATGGGTCTCTCAGAAATTGACCATCAACATCGAGCAACTATTGTGAGAACCGGCTAATATCTGATGAGCTCCCAGAACCCAAACCTTATGATGGTATGCCAACTTCAAGAAACCAGAGCAAGCAGAGCAACCTCTATCACAAAACTGGTCAAACATTTTGAACAAGACTGTCTTACAAATGAGGCAGAAACTGACAACAATCCTGCCACGGAAATAGCCCGGAAGAGCCGCCATAAATACACCAGGACCATCCATTGCAGAAATCTGGAAGAATGGGCCAACCAGCAACGTGCAACGTATTTCCTAAATGAACTATCCCAGGAATATATAGATAAGGAAGGCTCTATAGACTGGCTGAAAAGAGGATCTCCCAACTATGATCAGGAGAGAATGATAATGGCTGCTAAAGATCAAGGCTTGATGACCAATGCTTTTAAAAAGATGAGTGGTCTCAGCAACAATAACAGGTGCAGGTTCTTCCACACAGAAATGGAGTGTGTGAGCCACCTGACATCGAGTTGTAAGATTCTGCTGGGGATGGCTATTATACAATGCGACAATACGGAGTGGGTAAATACCTTCACTGGACTATATGCAAAAAGTTGAATATCCAGTGACACAGCAAGTCCTGGGAGCATATACTAGAAAGAACAGTTGGAAATAAGTTTCCACCATCCACTATGACTATGCAATCTTTACAGCAACATATCTAGAAAACGGAACTGTTAAGCCTGACATCGTGATATGGGACAACAGCGAGAAAGTAGCAACATTAGTTGAAGTCAGTGTCTCTAATGATGCTGGCTTAAACAGAGCTGAAAGGGAAAAGATTACAAAATACCAAGGTTTTATGTACGACATGAAAAGAAACTGGAATCTTAGGAAGATCTCAATCATCCGAGTAATTGTAGGATCAACCGGACTAATGAAAAAGACTTTGAGAAACAAGAATATACCCGGTGAACCAAGTGCAAGAGAGATGCAACCAATTGTATTTAAAGAGACGGGTAGAATCTTTAAAAGATCTCTCGGCTAGAGTGTCTAAAATAGCGGGTGAATGTCTGGCATCCGGTAGGATGTCCCATCCCTAGCAAAAACAAAAAATATGACACATACACAGACACACACATATGTATATGTATATAAATATATATATATATATATATATATTTATATATATATATATATTATAACTCAGTAGAATACAAAATCTATGACATAATCAATATTGTTGTTATCATGTCCAACATCAACAAATGTTAATTATCTTTGTGTACATATGTTTCAGAATTATGTCCATAATCTGATCTTCCGTTATGTGATCACTACTATACTTAAGTATATATTAATCATGATAATTAAGCTAAATTTAACCTGATGTGTTTACTTTTACCATTTAAATTTGGAATATTTAATTTTTATACTTATATAATAAAATCAATTTATTTTGTCTCTTTATTATATAACTTAAGTTACAATAATTGAACTTGATTTTAATATATATATATACACATATATATATATATATATATATATATATATATATATATACATATATATATATATATATATATATATATATATATATATATATGTAGATTAAAATTTAAGTTCAATTATTATAACTTTCTTAATTTTAATACAAAAACATCAGAAAAAATAAACCATTAAAAAAGTATAATTAAACCAACGAATTCAGTTATTTTTAACAATAAAATAAAGTGTTTTGAGGTCTTGCATTGAGCGAATTCATTTGAAAATTTAAAAATCTGTCTCTATTGCAATGCATGAAATGCACCGAAAGTCTCAAGATCTTAAAATGAATAAATGTTTTTATATAAAAAAGAATTTACGTTGTTTTTTAGTTTTAAATATCATATATATATATATATATATATATATATATATATATATATATATATATATATATATATATATATGTGTGTGTGTGTGTGTGTGTGTGTGTGTGTGTGTGTGTTAGTGTGTGTGTGGGTATATTTATAAATAATCCAGGCAAGGTAAACATCCACAGGATAGGAATTTATAGAATTTCAACCGGTCTTATAAAAAGTGGTCAATATCAAATAGAGCTTTTATATATATGATTATTTTTATTCATACATACATGTACAAAAATGGTTATTATTATTATTATTATTATTATTATTATTATTATTATTATTATTATTATTATTATTATTATTATTATTATTATTCTTCTTCTTCTTCTTCTTCTTCTTCTTCTTATTATTATTATTGTTATTATTATTATTATTTTAATTTTTTATTTTTTTATTTATATTTTTATTTTTTGTACTATTATTATTATTCTAGTACTATTATTATCATTGGTAGTAGTAGTAGTATTAACATTATTATTACTATTATCATTATTATTGTTATCATTATAATAATTATCACTTATTAAGTCAATTTCCCATTTAAATTGTTAGTGTTTTCTTCAATCACAATAAACTCATCTTAATTCTCGCTATTCCACACACCTAAATATGACTTTAAATATAATTATTACTACTATTACAATTTTATTATTATTATTATCGATATCTTTATTATTATTATAATTTTTTTCTATTATATTTATGATTTTTATCATTACTAGTATTAATAATATTATTATTTTTAAATTTTTTTATCACAGGCTGCTATTATCAAACTTGGGTTAACATTTCTAATTAATGTACCTCCCAATTATGTGTTACACTCGGCCTAAATAAATTAATAAAACAAATTTGTTAATAACAATAAGATAAAATAAAAAAAATAATAAACTTTAGAATTAAGACAGAAAAAAGTAAGACAAAAAAAACAATAGGATTAGAGCCTAATGTATTAACCTACAACCACCAATTGAAGCCAGACGGGAAAGCTACTTACTTACTCTTCCCTTTCCCTTTTTTGATTTTTAACTTTCTTCCTCATCTCTCACCTACTTCCCTCTCTCTTTCCTTTTCTCTATCATAAATCAAGTTATAATTTATATTTCAATATTCTATCTAAAATGTCATTTTACTCTATTTAATTTTACTCCATTTAATTTTATTATGATTCTCAACGGTCTATAATCTAACCACGTGACTTTCCAAATTTTAAATTTCTTTTTCTTTTCGTTTCCTCTATTTCATTCCTTCCAAATATGATCTGAGATCTCAGTTAATAAAAACTGTTGATCGATAACATCGACATGCCACTGTCGCAGATTTTGTACATTTCTGTATAAATAAAATAATGATATATATATATATATATATATATATATATATATATATATATATATATATATATATATATATATATATATATAAAGAAGTGAGCCGAACAACCGTGGTAGAAAGCTTTTTTCAACGATTATCTATTATATTATTATTTTATCATTTTACAATTTCATAATTTTATAACGCTATTCGAGCGTTCGTGCTCTTTTCAGATATATTTTTATTTGAACAAAAAAAAACAGTTTGGTGATTCTGCGCATGTGCACGCGCGCGTGTGTGTATGTGTTTTCATATATTTTGCTTATCTGGGTCAAAGTTATGTGTTTTTTAAAAGTATCTGTGATTCTGACTTTAATCTTTCCGGTCATCTTCGTGCGCGGTGGTCTTCGTACGTCTTGGTCAGAGTGCTTATAGAATTGCCCTTGAGATTTTATGACTCTGTCGGCACTCTGTCTGCGTGTGTCTGTGTGCGTGTGCGTGAGCGGTTCATTTTGGTTTGCGTACGTAGGCGAATTCGCCCCCATACATGTGTGTTTGTTTTTGTTTATACGTACATATATACACATATATACACACCTCCCCCATATATATATATATATATATATATATATATATATATATATATATATATATATATATATATATATGTATACATGCATACCCACCCACATATAGATGAATGGACAACTGGGTAGATATATATATGAATAGATAGATAGATATATAGTTAGATAGATAGATAGATAGATAGATAGATAGATAGATAGATAAGTAGATGTGACAGTATCGAACAGCCTCACAGACGTTGAAGTCAAAGATACAGCGCTATTATGAATGGAGAGAAGGACAACCTTAAAATCACTCGACGATATAATGACTGCTGCTGGGTCGTTCTTAACAAGAGCTGTGGACAGCTGAGTAATAAAATCTTAGGTTGCCTTTACCTAGCCCTAGAAAGAGGAATATAATTTCTTCTCAAGTGACATAGGTAATTGAGCTATATATATATTTTTATTGACAATTCTCAATGTAGATGAAGCCGGATGGCTGCCGAATTTGTTTTTCAGAAACAAAGGAGTCCGGTTAGCTAGTGTATGGAAGTGCTTTTATGAGAAATACATTACTATCTGGGTAGATAAGGCCGGTGGCTGTCCGTAATTGTTTTTCAGAGGCAAAGGAAAATCAGATCAGCTGTTAGATAGGGTTGCTTTGATAGACACCCATGAGGAGTAATAAATTAATTCTCTGTGTAAGATAAGGCCGTAATTGTTTTTCAGAGACAAAGGAAAATACAGTCAGCAGGTCCCAGTAAAAGAGAAGACAGAACAGCATGAGTCAGCCAGTGAGTCAGTGAGCGAGAGAACCAGACTAAAACGCTCAATTTTGTTACTCCCACCGACAACATCACATCAGTCTGTTTGTATTCTTTTCTCGCCCAGAATTTAGAATAGATTTCGCTTACAAACAATCAAGTCGCCCAGAATTACTGGAGTCCGTCGATCCAACTAAAAAAAACACAGAGTTGAACTTTATTATTACCGTGCTGCCTTGCTTTGTAGAGAATTTTTTTTTCTTTATTTAGATAGATAGATAGATAGATAGATATAAAGATATATAGATGGATGGATAGATAGATAAATAGATAGATAAATGAATGGATAGATAAATTGATAGATAGAAGATTTATGCCGCTGTCAATGGGTACACTTACTATACAAGTGGTTACTTCTCTCCCTAGTACACTTACTATAAATAAGCGGTTACTATTTAGCGTAAGGCATAGATCTTCGTAAAATGAATTCAGATCTCGAAAATCTATAATACTACTGTAAAACATATTGCATCATCATTTCTCTGACTTCGTAGGAAACCCGATTACTGACCAAGTAGTCGACTTTCGAATCTCAGCGTGCGTGTTGCTGCACTGAAGAGTCGTGTACGGCGAAAGTATTGTCTGTGGATTAGTATGCGGTCGGATTAAAATCTTAGCGTAAAAATCTAACTACTGAAGAGCCGTGATACAGTAAAACAGCTGCCCGTGTATGACTACTTCAAAACAACAGAAATAAGACAAAATCAAAAAGAAGTTAGGTTTGACATGAAGATAATAAATTTAATATTAGTTAATTTCAGACATAATCTTTAATTTAAACAATGAAACATACACACCTTATGGAAAACCAAACAGAAAATGTCAAAGTATTGTTTAGAATAATAGAATCACATTTTCCTAAAATAGTAAATTATCTAAAATTATCAATAGGAATAGGGCTAAACTTAGTTATTGTTGCATGGATAACATGCAATAAATAAGAAAAACACAATAAAATAATTAACAATTGTAACAGTGATAACAGTTTTAATGCTAAGTGTTATCCCTCCTTTGCGTTTGGCTGGTACTAATTGGTGAGAGGAACTTCCTATCTGAACACCAGGCCTTTTTGAATCAACCGGCATGCTGGATGGAAGATGATGTTTGCGTCTGTGCCTATGGCTAGAGGGAAAAGTAATAACGCAATTTCTCTTAAATTAATCCGAATTCAATTCAATTTATTATTGATTTGATTTAGAAATGCTGATAGAAGTTTATTAGCTTATTTTCATGTTGAACGAATACCTTACATTTACATTTGGCGCGGATCACGTGCAATATATAAATATACTTTCCACCAATAAAACTCGTGTTTTTCAGAGTGTTATCTTTAGCTGCTGCCGTTACAAATAGTAACGACTTATGTAATTGTAGAATCAAGCAAATAATTGCACATTAATGAATAAATATTAAACAATTAATGTCATGCACAAAACAGTACATATTAATATCAACGATGAACAACAAGTAGAGGCCACGAAAAATATATTTCAAGTGCAACTATAATCATCATATGATGACATTTAGAAATGAAAAATATAGAAATAGCACTACACTGTCTAAATATATATGGAAGCAAGAAAGTAAAGCCATAAGCCTTAATATCAAGTGTGAACTCTTAAAATTAACCCTAATCGCAACCCTTAACCTTAACCTCTTGCAATATAAATAGTAGAAACTGTAAATGATGCTTAGAGGAAAAATATCAAATGATAAATGTCATGCTGATCTACACTATTGCGTCACTACATGGACCCTTCCCGACACTATGAATACTGAAAACTGGTAACAGAGAGAGAGAGAGAGAGAGAGAGAGAGAGAGAGAGAGAGAGAGAGAGAGAGAGAGAGAGAGAAAGAAAGAGATAGAGAGAGAGACTCGCTATGACACACACTGAAGCAGTTTCTGTACTTTCCGTAAATACATATCGTTTTTGACTACCTCCTTGTTGTCTTATTTCTTTTCGACCCTTTAATGCCACAACAATAAATAAATAAAACACACTAATTTATTAAATAAAAACACAAAAATTAACTAAATACAGACACGGACTATACGAATTTGGACTACGGTGAAGGCTATGTCGTGATCTACCAAGCATCAATATGTTTGCAGAAGAAAATAATGGATACATGAAATACTAATATATATATATATATATTTTTTTTTAAAAAGTAAATATTAATTATTTTTACTTACAGACATCGATGTTTCATGCTTACGCAATATTCAGTGTAGGGATGTTAATTCACGTCTCTGGCTCTGTACTTATTTGCATATCTTCCCCTCTACATAAATTTCAAACCTATATATATTCCCATAATTTGCAGACTTTTTCGTTTCTTGTCATTTTTAGTATTGTTCGTTTGCTTTTTATAAAGCTTACGTAACAGTTGGGCGAAACGTTGATCTCACAGATCTTCCGCTTTTTCCATTTTTAATCTCTCATATATATATATATATATATATATATATATATATATATATATATATATATATATATATATATATATATATATATATATATAAGCAGCATCTTCTCTTGCAGACAAGTATTGTTGTAATATAAGAGACAACGCATGTCTAGATACCCTTTGGTAGATCCTTTCAATAGTCTGAATTAGGATCTTAGTTTCGGAGGGGAATTGGCTGATAAATTTGCCATAATTTGCATTTGTCTCCCAAGTACTTTCGGACCCATCTGGGTCCATCTTCGGGGGAATGAGGTTAATCAGTTAACACATGGTCTACATCTGATTGACCTAATTCCCCCGCAGATGGACCCAGATGGGTCCGAAAGTACTTGGGAGACAAATACAAATTATGGCAAATTCATCAGCCAATTCCGTTCCGAAACTAAATTAAATATTTCTTCACTCAGATACAATTATTAAATTATGAAATGGTATAATTCTTAATTTAATATTTATTACTTATTTGCAGCTTTATTTCTTATCCTAAATAGTAAGTAATACTTTTGTGTTTGAAAACTGATAACTGTACAAATCGATACAAACTGTATCAATTTTTAAAATATATTATTACCCCTACCCTCGGTCTATCTATCTATCTATCTATCTATCTATCTATCTATCTATCTATCTATCTATCTATCTATCTATCTGTGTTCCTATATCTCTTTGTCTTTGTGTCTTAGTCTGTCTGTCTGTCTGTCTGTCTGTCGGTCTCTCTCTCTCTCTCTCTCTCTCTCTCTCTCTCTCTCTATATATATATATATATATATATATATATATATATATATATATATATATATATATGAAGTTTAGCAACTCAATTCCACCATGCACTCATTTATCGAGTTGTATACGAAAAACTCAACTTTTCAAAACTATTATCATTCCGATTTCTTCTTCTTCTTCTTCTTCTTCTTCTTCTTCTTCTTCTTCTTCTTCTTCTTCTTCTTCTTCTTCTTATTATTATTATTATTATTATTATTATTATTATTATTATTATTATAAAACACAACCACATTATAATAGAAAAATGTGTCCCCCAGGAAAGCAAATCTTTATTGAATTGACTTCCGTTATTTACCGGAAGTGATCCGTTGTTATTGTTCAGGTGTACTGATGATCAAGTGGCACTTCGTCAAAAATGAACGCATCTGAAATGTCGGCAAAACTTTGATGTTGGGGAATAAAAGAAGTTTTTATCTTTATTTTTTTTATTTTCCTATAATTCTTTTTTTTATATATATTTTTTTCACATTTTCCAAAAGTTAAAGTCACGAACGTAAAGTTTAACCTCGTAATTTAGCAGGAAGAATTATCTCCCCTTAAGCTGTCTTTTCCTTTGATGTTTCTCTTCTTTCTAAGCTGAGCTGATAACTTTTCCCGCCATACAACAAAACAATAAGAAAAAAACACGCGAAGAAAATAAAAACTCCTTCGAGCGCTTTTAACAGTAGTCGCAGTTTATCTGTACGTTTCGCTGCATTTTATTTGTGAATGATATATATATATATATATATATATATATATATATATATTTATATATATATATGTATATATATATATTTATATATATATATATATGTATATATAATATGTTCAGACTAAATTTAATAATTTTATGAGATTATTTCACTTCAGTAGCATTTTAAGTATTTAATAGCGGTAGTACACACACACACACACACACACACACACACACACACACACATATATATATATATATGTGTATGTATATATATATATATATATATATATATATATATATATATATATATATATATATATATATATATATATATAATTACTGACGTGTGCCAAAATACGGCCGCCTAGACGGCTTGGGAAATGGGATAAAGGCTTTAGCGTTTTCTTTCGCAACCATAACGCGTCAAGAAATACGAGATCAACTGGTTGCTCACACGTAATAAACTAGTTTCTCTTAGTGACCTGGCTGAAAAACAAAATTAGTAAAAAAATCAAGTAAAAAACAAAAATAAAGATAGAAATTTTGAATCTCTGAAAAAAAATTGAAACTTTTATGGTAGTGTCGAAAAATAAAAAAAAGTAATATAACGAATTTATTTTTTATTAATCTTATTATCTCTGGATCCCCTGTATAAATTTTTCTGCCCCCTAAGTGTCCACTTATTCTCAGATTGAATTTTGTTGGAAGAAGGGTTCCATCGGAAAAGAAAACAATAACTTAAAATATTAAGTTGTAATAAATTGCAACACAATAAATAACACACACACACACACACCCCACACACACACCCACACACATATATATATATATATATATATATATATATATATATATATATATATATATATGCCAAGGAAGACCCAACCTTATGCTATATAGATGTACACCTCAGCTCAGTGTATAAGCATATTGTTGGAAAACCAGTGTTTCATTTATGTATGGATAATTTAATTTGTTGTAATTAATTTATTTAGCTTCATATATATGTATATATATATATATATATATATATATATATATATATATATATATATATATATATATATATATATATATATATATATATATATATTTATATATATATATATATATATATATTCCAGGTAAAACATTCACAGGGTAGTAATCCAAAGAATTTCAACCGGGGTTATAAAAAGTTCTCAATAGCAAATAGAGCTTTTATATATGATTATTTTTATTTACACAGACATGAACAAAATCTGCGACACTGGCATGTCGATGTTATCGATCAACAGCTATTATAAATTAAGATCTCATCAGGGATAGTTAGAATCCAATTTTAACTTTAGATCATATTTGGAAAGTTATTGCTCTCTGTGATATATATATATATATATATATATATATATATATATATATATATATATATATATATATATCACAGACAACAATAGCTTAATACCATTTTGGGCATATTTATCAAATTTAACAACAATCCAACCTTCAAAGTATACCGCAAAACTACACAAAAAAAGACTACATATGTTTTACTCACATCATGATAACTACATTAAAACAGACATGATGACCGTTATTTCCTCCATACACTTAGAATCTGTAGCTCTAAAAATATCTAAAAGACGAATTCTTGTTCATTACAAATACACTTAAAACATTACAGTACTTTACATATTTTACATCAAATCGAGGAAAAACGCACATTTTTTTACAGAAGTAACGAACAAAATTCATATACATCGAACACTTTTCATTATGCGCAGACATCTTGTTTTACCTACCTACATGAAACATCCAATAATTTACAGCACTCTAAATGAACAAGGAATTCCAACAACACTAAAAACGATAAAATAAACATAAAAATCAACAAAACATTTACCCAAAATACATGCGTTTAAACATAAATACATACGATAATCGCAATAGAATATTTATTGGTTAACCTCAGAAAAAAATTAAAGATATGCAAGATGAACATAAAAGAAAACATAAAAATAACAATTTAATAAATGCATCATTCTCTCATATATTACGACATGACTATTAATTTAACTTTAAACAACCCAGATTCGTTACATTCATTCTGAATAATATTTCTTGAATCAGCGCTCATTCTAAACTCTGATACAATTAAAAAACGTAATGGTTTCTATCATTTATCCTATTTGTATCAGCTAAACGACCAAAACCTAAACTTAGATCCAACCGAGTTATATTTACACTACATACTCAACAACACTTCTTGTTACCATCTATTTGAAATGTTCTCATTATATCAGTGAAAAATTCTCTTCGAAATAAATATTTTATCGTTTTTCTAAATGGCTGTAGTTTAACAACAGCAATAGAAGAGACATTAATTTTTTTTTCGAAAAACAATAATTATTTCCAAGTCATAGACGCACTACGTATTTTAAATGTGAATTTCTATGCTTTTCTTTACATGAGCTAATCTTGAGAAAGTCTCTTACCAATAAAGACGAAACGTCGATGAACATGTAAACAATTTTTGTTTTTCTGTTTTCTGTTTTCTTTCATTCTTCATTATATTGGATTATTAATTCTATTACCATCATTCATATATATATATATATATATATATATATATATATATATATATATATATATATATATATATATATATATATATATATATATATAATACATTTTTCAAAATTCACATACAGGTTTATTTAGTAGCTTACTAGTATGATACAATACGACGATGGCCATTAATTAAAAATCATATAATCAATAGTTATTCAGAAACATTCTGCATTTCATCTAATAAATCTAATAAATAAATTTAAAAAAGTTAATAATACAGATACATTCGGAGGTTATTTATGCTATGACTGGAAGTATTCAGAAGTAACGTTATATACAAAAATGATAGATAAAATATAGAGTGAGCTAATTATTACCTAAAGTAATGATTGAATAAAAATTAAATTATGTAGTTTATTTGTATTTTTTACATCATAATAATTATTGATGACGTAATAAGATAGAATGTCTGTTAAATTGACTATTATTAAAACATTAGTGATTTAATCAAATTTATACAGAAGTCACTTATGACTAGTATGGAAGTGATTCATATAAAATTGATGGGTGGCGATATGTTGAAGTTGTAAACTTTATCAGAAAGAAAGAAATGAAAAAAAGAGTAAGAATGAAAAAAAGAAATAGAGAATAAATGAGAAAAATGGATAAATGAGGACAATAACAGTTGGTGTGAATAATTATTCTGTTATGTGTGCATTTTGGAATATGTCATTTTATCAATTTTATATGGACATTTCAAACGGCAAACGAAAAGTAAGTATGATGGGCATAATATATAATAAACTCTAAAATAAAATAACGTTAAGCTTCATTTGGATTGGGATGCAACTAGAATAAGAAACAATGATATAAAAATTAAATATGTATAAATTAAAAGGATTTTGGATGCATTTTTATTTTTCAGACTGATTGTGGTAA
>OY744520.1:125219925-125234925 GCA_963556195.1 Sepiola atlantica
ATTTATTTCTTTTTTTTCTTTTTCCAATCAATTTCGAAGTCTACAAACTTCATCTTCAGGGATGTATTTTTTTTTTTTTTATAAAATAAACAAACTTTTGTTTATAAGTAGCATCGAGATGGTGTGACGCTCTCCGCCAAGATGGAATAGGGCGGAAGTGAAAAATATTAAGAACGATTATGCCAGGGGCAAGCCGGGAGTTATAAAGATATTGTTCGTTCTTTTTTTTTTTTTTTTAAGCATTGAATAAAATGTAATAAAATGACGTAAGAAGCCCTTTTTAACAATGCGTGAAAGAATTTATTTCTTTTTTTTTCTTTTTCCAATCAATTTCGAAGTCTACAAACTTCATCTTCAGGGATGTATTTTTTTTTTTTTTTATAAAATAAACAAACTTTTGTTTATAAGTAGCATCGAGATGGTGTGACGCTCTCCGCCAAGATGGAATAGGGCGGAAGTGAAAAATATTAAGAACGATTATGCCAGGGGCAAGCCGGGAGTTATAAAGATATTGTTCGTTCTTTTTTTTTTTTTTTAAGCATTGAATAAAATGTAATAAAATGACGTAAGAAGCCCTTTTTAACAATGCGTGAAAGAATTTATTTCTTTTTTTTCTTTTTCCAATCAATTTCGAAGTCTACAAACTTCATCTTCAGGGATGTATTTTTTTTTTTTTTTATAAAATAAACAAACTTTTGTTTATAAGTAGCATCGAGATGGTGTGACGCTCTCCGCCAAGATGGAATAGGGCGGAAGTGAAAAATATTAAGAACGATTATGCCAGGGGCAAGCCGGGAGTTATAAAGATATTGTTCGTTCTTTTTTTTTTTTTTTAAGCATTGAATAAAATGTAATAAAATGACGTAAGAAGCCCTTTTTAACAATGCGTGAAAGAATTTATTTCTTTTTTTTCTTTTTCCAATCAATTTCGAAGTCTACAAACTTCATCTTCAGGGATGTATTTTTTTTTTTTTTTATAAAATAAACAAACTTTTGTTTATAAGTAGCATCGAGATGGTGTGACGCTCTCCGCCAAGATGGAATAGGGCGGAAGTGAAAAATATTAAGAACGATTATGCCAGGGGCAAGCCGGGAGTTATAAAGATATTGTTCGTTCTTTTTTTTTTTTTTTAAGCATTGAATAAAATGTAATAAAATGACGTAAGAAGCCCTTTTTAACAATGCGTGAAAGAATTTATTTCTTTTTTTTCTTTTTCCAATCAATTTCGAAGTCTACAAACTTCATCTTCAGGGATGTATTTTTTTTTTTTTTTATAAAATAAACAAACTTTTGTTTATAAGTAGCATCGAGATGGTGTGACGCTCTCCGCCAAGATAATGCTTAAAAAAAAAAAAAAAGAACGAACAATATCTTTATAACTCCCGGCTTGCCCCTGGCATAATCGTTCTTAATATTTTTCACTTCCGCCCTATTCCATCTTGGCGGAGAGCGTCACACCATCTCGATGCTACTTATAAACAAAAGTTTGTTTATTTTATAAAAAAAAAAAAAATACATCCCTGAAGATGAAGTTTGTAGACTTCGAAATTGATTGGAAAAAGAAAAAAAAGAAATAAATTCTTTCACGCATTGTTAAAAAGGGCTTCTTACGTCATTTTATTACATTTTATTCAATGCTTAAAAAAAAAAAAAAAGAACGAACAATATCTTTATAACTCCCGGCTTGCCCCTGGCATAATCGTTCTTAATATTTTTCACTTCCGCCCTATTCCATCTTGGCGGAGAGCGTCACACCATCTCGATGCTACTTATAAACAAAAGTTTGTTTATTTTATAAAAAAAAAAAAAAATACATCCCTGAAGATGAAGTTTGTAGACTTCGAAATTGATTGGAAAAAGAAAAAAAAGAAATAAATTCTTTCACGCATTGTTAAAAAGGGCTTCTTACGTCATTTTATTACATTTTATTCAATGCTTAAAAAAAAAAAAAAAAGAACGAACAATATCTTTATAACTCCCGGCTTGCCCCTGGCATAATCGTTCTTAATATTTTTCACTTCCGCCCTATTCCATCTTGGCGGAGAGCGTCACACCATCTCGATGCTACTTATAAACAAAAGTTTGTTTATTTTATAAAAAAAAAAAAAAATACATCCCTGAAGATGAAGTTTGTAGACTTCGAAATTGATTGGAAAAAGAAAAAAAAGAAATAAATTCTTTCACGCATTGTTAAAAAGGGCTTCTTACGTCATTTTATTACATTTTATTCAATGCTTAAAAAAAAAAAAAAAGAACGAACAATATCTTTATAACTCCCGGCTTGCCCCTGGCATAATCGTTCTTAATATTTTTCACTTCCGCCCTATTCCATCTTGGCGGAGAGCGTCACACCATCTCGATGCTACTTATAAACAAAAGTTTGTTTATTTTATAAAAAAAAAAAAAAATACATCCCTGAAGATGAAGTTTGTAGACTTCGAAATTGATTGGAAAAAGAAAAAAAAGAAATAAATTCTTTCACGCATTGTTAAAAAGGGCTTCTTACGTCATTTTATTACATTTTATTCAATGCTTAAAAAAAAAAAAAAAGAACGAACAATATCTATATATATATATATATATATATATTTGAATTGTGTGTATTTAGGCAACATTTTCAATGTATACAGACATTGTTAAGAATAACAGAATTCGTCTGTTTAATTATACATATTTTTATCGACAACGTTTGTGAAACCTGTGAAACCTATGGAACATCTATTAATCTTTTTGCTTTTAATACAAAAAAGACCATCAGAAAAATTGAAAAAATAAAAAAGATATAATTAAACAGACGAATTCTGTTTTTGTAACAATGTTTGCATAATATATATATATATATATATATATGTATATATATATATATATATATATACAAATAGTTATATATATATATACATAAGTAACTTTATAAATATGGATATATATATAGTTATATATATATATATACATAAGTAACTTTATAAATATGGATATATATATATATATATATATATATATATATATATATATATATATATATATATATATATATATATTTATCAGATTTATTCTCATGTTTATTATTTATATCTTTACTATATTTTATTTTGCTTTTCATCTGTCTGAAAAGCAAACATGCACATAGCGACTAAAAAATATGCGTATTTTATTTAATTTCAATAAAACCGTTCATCAACATTTAATTGCAATAACCACTTTGAATCTGATCTTGGAATACATTAAGCACAACTTCAATTTTTCGTTCTATTGAAAAGCATCATGGAATCTACACATGGTTGCGCATGCGTACGTTATTCTTAAAAGCGGAAGTTGTGCTTTTCTATGATATACTTCCGCCATGTTTGATGTTCTTTTTATTTTTTTTTAGCGATGATCATAGACTGTAATACATTTCTGTTGAACGTTGGGCCGGCTTTTTTTATTTAGAAGTGGCGATACAACTGTGTGTGTATGTGTGTGTGTCTATGTGAGAGAGAGAGAGAGAGAGAGAGAGAGAGAGAGAGAGAGAGAGACAGACAGACAGACAGACAGACAGATAGAGCGGGGGAGGAGATGTTGCACAATAACACTTAAAATATATTATGTCTAACAAGAGCTGTCACTCTTTTTCGCTGTGTCTTTCAATTTTCAGCTTTTAGATGATCTGAAATTCACCGGGAAGCTGCAAATAAAGGGTCGCTAAGATCCAGGCAAAGCAATGCGGCCCCTAGCGAGAGAGAGAGAGAGAGAGAGAGAGAGAGAGAGAGAGAGGCGTAGCATTGGCAACCATAAAGCTAGCGCCGTGTGTGTGTGTGTGAGTGAGTAACAATTACGATTAACGTATATTTATGCCCATCACTCTCTGTCTCTGTGTAGATCTGTTTCACCCTCTTTCTCTCTCTTTCATACATATACACCCACCCACATCCACACGCATATATATTTCAATGATCAGCTTTTAAGCGATCTGACTATGTCCGCAAAACAAAATTCGTCGAGAATCTGCAAAAAAGGTACGTCAATATATAGGCAAGAAAAATCAGACCATGACGAGATAGGTTGGCGTCAGAGTGTATATAGAGAGCAAGTGCTGTGTATATGCGTGTGTGAGTGATTGACTGAGAGAGAAGGAGAGAGAGAGAGAGAGACACGGAGAAAATAAGAGAAAGAGAGAAGTATGGAGAGAGAGAGAGAGAGAGAGAGAGGGGGGGGGGAGAAGAGTAAGGAGTATTGTACAATAACGATTAACATATAAAGCATCGCTTAATAAGTCCCTGGCCTAACTATTAAAACATCATTTTTTGTCTTTGGCCTCAAAATACACCCCAGTTTCCGATATTAGTTATTCATTAGATCATAATCTTTTCCCTGTAACATTATTTTGAGATCTTCAAACAGCCAGTAGTCGCTAAGGGCTAAATCTTAAGAATAAGGTCGGTGTGGAAGCAATTCGAAGTACAATTTATGTTGTTTTTCCATCCCTATAATCCACTTGTGACACGGTGAATTGTCTAGGTGAAAGAGCCCGTTTTTTCTTCATTTGAGGCCATTTTTGATGATTTTTTCCCCTTCAAACGAACAGACAATATTCGCTATTGATGGTTCTTCTTTTCTCAAAATAATTGATCAAAAACACCTTGCGCATCGCAAAACCTTTCTTGTTGATTGTTTGCTTATTTGGTCGCATGCACAGCTTTCATTTGTTGCTTTCTACTCAGTTGACTGCCGATTTGACTCCGGAGTGAAGTGGTGGACCCATGTTTAATCAATTAACCCATTTTGACGCAAAAACTATAGACATTATATATGTATGTGTGTTGGTGGCTGTTCATGTGTGTTTTATATTTAATCGGATTAATTAAACAGTTTCAAAAAACGCGTTGTTGTTTTTGATCGACTGTTGGCAAACGTGGCACCCACAGCTTTCTCATTGACAAATGTTCATGCAAAATAATTAATACACTACCTTCTGATATGTTCGACTCCATCTTCTATCTCATGCAACTTCAATTTACAATTGGCACTAAAAGAGTTTGTAGAATGTTTTAATGTTTTTTTTTGAACAATTGCCGAATTTGGGCGAGCTGAGCGTTTATCATCATCTGTGTCTGTTCGATCGGGTATAAAGTCATTAGATGATTCAATTTCGTGTAGGAAAAAATCTTCTATATTAGATTAAATAAAAGCGGTATTTTTCCCACATGATAGTGCTCTCATTTATGGGAGTGAATATATATTATATAAATATTGACATTCACAGACACGTGTTTTTTTTTATTCTACTAACGCACCAACCATAAGGCTCGAACCTCAGACTTTCAGTCACCAGTAACTGCGAGAGTATAAAGTCCTAGCTATCTCTTGTATTTAAGCTCTCATTGAATGCACACACACATACATACCTACACACATACATACAGACATGACATACACACATCGGGAAAAGTTGTACATGTATGTATAAATATTTATATTTAAGCATATTACATTGTATAAGATAGACATTATATATGTATGTGTGTTGGTGGCTGTTCATGTGTGTTTTATATTTAATCGGATTAATTAACTAACATTCTATATCTACCTCATTATTTATGGGGTTATGCTTTAATATCGAATTTTTCAAGATTTAAAACGAAATAGAAAGCTAATGAAATAATAAAAAAGTATATAGTAGCCGAAATGAACAAAATAATCTTTGGAAGTTTTGACATCAAAAGGATTGTTGTTCATGGAGCGAGAGAAAAAAATCAATGTTTTTGAAGACAATTATTGATATCGCATTGTAGATTTGCAAAGTTTTAATTGGGAAAGATATGACATGAAATAAAAAAATTTTTTAAAAGAAAGAAAGCTGGAAAGAAAGACGAAGGGGAAGATGATTAAAGAGGAGGAAGAGTGAAAAGAAGAAGAAACAGAAGAAGAAGAAGAAGAAGAAGAAGAAGAAACATTGAGACACATTACGCACTTAGTTACCCGAACGTGATATAACTAAGACCTTACCCCACGTAAGAACCCTACCAGTAAGGACCTAACCTGGATAACCGGAGGCAGGCAGAGTGAGGCGGAAACACGTGACTCGGGCGCTGCGATTGCGCAACAGTGCAATAGATAGGCTTGGTGGAAATGAGGCTGACAACAGCGGGAACTTATCTAAAATTCCATAATCCTGACATTGACTCGAAGAAATATATTTATCGTATGCCTGTCTGCGGTACAAGTGTTTGAATGCCTCTTTGTATGCATGTATGTACACATATTATCAGCGTTGATATAGAAATAGAATTTAATTAACTGAATCACCAGTATTCATACACACACACACATATATATTTATATATATATAAAGAAAGTTGAGATCAACAAAATTAAAACATTATCGATTTTAGTTCCAAGAATTTAAACACAACGATTATTTGGCGTACGATCGTTTCCAAGACAATTTGGATTTTTTATATTTTGTATATGACTCTATTCCGTCTTCCTCAGCGCCTTTTACAATATTACATACATAAGTCATTTAAGAAGAAAACAACATCAGATTTCAGTATTATTTCTAAAAACATATATTCAAACAATATTGGCGACACAATTTACCATCATGCAACTATATATTACTCCACCAGTCACTTAAAAAAGACAGTATCAATGGAAATACATTAGAAACAGAAAATCAAATATTTAAATATTTAAGATATAGATTGAACCAAGAAAAAAAAATACAAAAAAAATATATATAAAATGTATATATAAAAATATACATATAAAATAATTAAATTAAGAAAAAGAGGTAAAAGAAGAAAAATAACAATAAAATAAAATAAAATTAAAATTAAGATTAAGATTAATAAATGAAATAAAAAGATAAAAATATAATTTTTAATAATTATAAAGAATAAAATATAATAATATGATAAAATATGATACAATATTATATAGTATAATAAAATAAGTATAAATAAATCTAAGAATATATAACAGTATAAATAATATATATATATATATTTTATATATATATATGTGTATATATATATATATATATATATATATATATATATATATATATATATATATATATATATATATATATATACATGATATAATTATCTACGGACACGTCTTTCGCCGTCAATACAGCTTATTAGCGTGGCTGATTTCATATATAACGTAGAACTATGTAAACACATTTACGTGGTAAATTTGTGTTCCAGAAATAGACAAACATTAGAGCCGTGAACGATCGTTTCAGAAACTTTGTATTTTTATTATTACTATCTGGTATCATTGTCAGCACCGAGTATAGACATCAAATTAAAGGCATATAGACAGCATCAATGGAATAGCATACCAAACCCTCATTTACACAGCGAGTTAGAAAGAGAGGGAGAAGTTGATGTATGGATTCCTCAAAATATGGCAGACACATTGAAACATAGTTTAAGAATGAATATAAATGTTCAAAGTTAAAGAAAGTCGATACCATATTACATGTAGGGTGTAGTACACCTTAGGAAACAACAAAAGATTTATCAAATCATGCAAAACATAAAAGTTGCTAAAAGGAAATGTCATCTACATATATGACCTTACAATGAGAAAAAGGTTAAAGGGCACTGAAGTTTCTTATCAGTGGTAGAGTAATTGGTCAAAAAATAAATAAGAAGCTTAGGTAAAACCCGTCCAATTTCGCCAGAAGTGGCAGAATAAAAATCACAAGATTAACTAAAGAATAGATTTTATGGTAAAATTAGCCACAGAGATAGTTAATGTTGTGTAACTAAGTTGAAAAACTTGCAAATAAGAATTAAAGTTATAATTTTAATGCGTTTTTGGAAATTAAGTCTAGGCGTCTAATATAAATTGCATAATTATGGAACCCTAAATTAAGGCAGAATCAATGATAGACACTCCAAATAAAACATTTACCAATAATGATAGTGATATAGTAAGTAGCAATACAGAAAAAACAATCAGTAAATATCTCATTCATGTTGGTAGCTATTTTAATTAAAACCGAAGTAAAATCTTAATAAGTGAACGCCCTCCTCCGAACCCCCCAAAAACAGAACACCAAAAGTCCAAGTTTAAATATATATATATATATATATATATATATATATATATATATATATATATATATTTGTTGTGATAAACTCGATAATATTTTAATATTCTTTAATTTCAGAACCGTTGTAAGCGTTTAATAGCGGTGAAGTGTAACGGATAGCAGTTTTTGTGTATTAGTTGCGGGTTTGAGAGCTAGAGATTCTAAAGCACATGATATTGGGGAAAAATGGCCGATATTATCATGATTTGCGCTGAATTAAGAAAATCGAAAATTCTTAGGTCGTGAGATGTAAGCTAGAGGATTGCAATGGAGATGTGGAGGAATCATAACAAAGGTTCTGACTCTGTCTGCACAACGAAATTCGTCGAACAGATGCAAAAGAAAACACGGCATGATCTAACGTGGCAATGCAGATCTGGGCTAGAGAGATGGACGTCGGAGTGGTAACTACGAAGAAAGCCTGTTACGAGGATCTTCGCTACTCCACAAGATCAAAGTGTAGTATCTTTTCCGATGGATACTGCACCCCATAGACTGGTATTGTCTTGGCCTTCGGGGCTTGATTTACGCCGGTCTATGGATCTGTCCTGTGCAGTTTTAGGAGGTCCACCCTCCCAGGCTTCGCCTCCCCTCTTTGGGGAGGAGTAAGTTTATTGCTTACTGCCGGGGAATGCCGACGGGGCTGCCCAGGCAATTTTTAAACCCCACTTTCCCGACCCGACCTTGGGTCACATCTTACTTGTGGGAGTAAGATAAAAACTGGCCTTGTGCCTAACTCCTGGAGAGGAGTAAATCAATACTCCACATCGAAGAGTCGAACGGGGCAATTACTTACCGACAGGCCACAAGAGAACCGCCATACGAAAACTCACAAACTATTAAACAAGGAACAACACCTAGTCAAGCCAGGCGAAAATAACTTTTACTATGACTAGTTGAATAACAGACAAAAACATATTGCTACCCTACTGTGACAAGAAGACTAACGAAAGCCTTGCCGTGTCGCCTCACATCTTCGAAAAAAGACTCGCACGCAATTTAGATATCTATATTGAATTCCTGTCCACTGTTGTCAAGCGTTGAGTGGAGAGAATTGCTATGAGAAGGTCATATGTGAGGCACTAGGAGTTGTGTCAGACATTAAGAAAACCCAAAAATGTCTGTCTGAGAATTTTCACGACTTCATCAGTCCTAACATCTTCCGTCTTCTCAATTCCTCTGGTTGCAACCCCATAGACTATTATATGTGGGATGCAGTTGCGAAAAACACTAACTGTGCCATTTCCGACACCAAGCGGATTACCCGGAACAAAATGGTTTTCAGGCATCTCTTGAAGAACACATTGTAGGACGTGTTCTCCAACTCCAGGTCCCGCCTGGAGGTCGTGGTGGATGTTTAATGTGGCTTTTTTAAGATTTACACTCTGAATCTTGAGAAAACATCAAGTATTAGAAAACATCAAGTATTGGCGTCTGTTTTTTCTTTCTTTCCAAAAAGTGTCAAGTTTATCCCGATATATATATATATATATATATATATATATATATATATATATATATAAATATTATTTTATAGTTACACAAAAATTGAACCAAATAAATTAAAAAAAATAATCACTATAATTTTATCAAATTCTTATATGATTTTTTTTTGCTGTTACACGTTTTCCACCATGAAAAAAACTTTCATTTTTGTTTCCTTTGGCCTGGAATCAATATATAAAATGGCTCAAAGAATTGCGCTTGATGTGACATAAGAAAGATTCATATTCTGCATCTGATGGATGTCTTAACGCTAAATCTGAGATATATTAATCCTGCCCATTGGCCAATAAATAATGAATTATTGTATCTAACATTTATTATTGGGTGTGATTGAAGATAAAGTTAAAATGTACTGACTGTAAAGGGATTGAACTCACAGACTTTTGTGTTTAATGCAATCCACACCCCTTTTTCCCACTTTTACTACTTCACAACTTATTCCCCCTCCCTAACGTTACGGCATCAATAAGCCAGTGGATAACATAATACGCTAGGTTATATAACACTAACACCAGTAAAAAACAAAACTGTTAATACAGATGCAAAAATAATTTTGAAAAAAAGTGTTGAATGAAATTGTCGAATCATAAAGGTAATTATAGAACTAAATCCTAATCGAGGTCAATATGGTAATTTTACAAAAAATGGGAAAGGGGACGTAAACACATGAGTGAAGGAAAAAATAAATGAGCAATCCAGCAAAATATAAAACGCAAATACATAATGTTCCGCGATTAATCAGAAAAAAGAAAAAGAGCGAGAAATGCGACCATTACGAAACAACGCTGACAGTCATGTGGATAGATGAAAAGGCGGCGAGTTTCAACCACACGATGGACGAAAAAATCTTGGAAGTTGTCTTCGATTAGCTTTGATGCGTGTATTTCTAGATAAGTACCTTGGAATTATCCCAACTCTTCTAAATTCCAAAACACATTTTACTCAGTTAAACATACGACAAAAAAATGGTTGTCAATACACTCTTTCCCGAGAATTTGCAATTGTATTATCGGGACAGCCAACTTTTCTGTTTCTTTCTACGTCGAGATCATTGCTCGAAGATATTTTGTGCCAAGAATATCTCCACGTGATTCCATCTCCCCACAATAACTTTTCAATCGTAAAATTATTCCCAATAACTCCTATAAACTCCATTTCACGTTGTACATATATTGGTTGACTCTTATAATTTTAATTAGATTTTTGTTTGTTTTATCTACGATTTCTGTTATATATTGCCATGTAAGGTATAAAAAAAAGCCCAATTAAATATTTCTTTTCTTCTTTTATTTAGTTAATTCGTTACGGAAGAAGTGTCAAGGTGTGCTGGAATAAACGCCAAAATTATCACCGATCTTCCAAAGATAAGATGACACAAGACTATGTGACAGTATTAAGCTTGATAAACCGATGGAATAATAGAAATTAGTATATGGACAAATCTTCGAGCCGAGTTGATATTGTGACATTGCAAGAACGTTTCTTGTAAGCTGGGTTAAAAAGAAATCCTGATTATAAATGAAGCCGAGGAAGGGATCGGCTGAAATGTATTTTGATATAAGAACACTACATACAGATGGTAATATTAGTTTTAAAAAATTGTGGAATAATGAAAATAATTGTAGAAAAATATCCAACCGAGTTAATACTCCTGTCTTAGCGTACATTTCAGCGATGGCAGCAGGTGGTCTCAGCGGGTTCGAAGCAACCGGAACCAGATCCAACTACGCGCTACGGTTGACGTCACGCAAAACGTGCGCGTGTCGAAACGAATACGTGACAGGTTGAATAGAAAATAAAATGAAAATATTAAGAATAGAGTCACGGGCGTTTCATCGATATGACTTCAAAGGGGCCGTCTTTCATGGAAGGTGGTTTTTTTTCACCATATCCTATTTTCATTTCCTCAGTACTTCATACATTTGTTTAGTTTATATAAACTCACACATGCATATAGATATATTTACATATATACATCATATATTTATTTATGAATATATTTTGATAAATAGAAATTCATTTATAGTTTCGCATACATATGCATATGTATAGCATATTTCTCTCTCTCTCTCTCTCTCTCTCTCTCTCTCTCTATATATATATATATATATATATATATATATATATATATATATATATATATATATATATATATGTCAATAAAACTATATTCATAATATATATGTGTGGTGATGTTATGATATGTATTTTATATATTTCCAACGTGTGTTTTGCTTTCTTTTTACTTTCTATAATCTTCATAATACATCCAGGGATATTATCTTTTCTTACTATATATATATATATATATATATATATATATATATATATATATATATATATATATATATATATATATATATATATTATAAACAGTTTACGCGGATTACGTATAATGTTTATAATGTTTATATAATTTTATAAAAGTTCTACTTTGTATTGAGCACTTTTGACAATATATTGTTTTTTTTTAAGTTCATGTTATCAATATATTTGGGGATTTATACTTGTATAATTTGGATTGTTCGGACTACTGTTCTCATCTTGAGTGTTATTCTCACAACGTTTTAGGCAGATGTAATCTCCGACTTTCTTCAGGTGTATCTTGTCGAACTCGGGAATCTGAACGGAATTTTGAACGGAACCCTTTATTTAATCCATGCTCTCATTCCATCAGCAAGTTTTCAGTAATTCGCAATTCCTAGGATTGAACCTTTAACCTTCAGAAGACTGCACCTAGGATTGAATTTTACTTAGTACATTATCCGTTACGCCACGGGTCCTTGCGGACCATTCTAGTATGAATTTTGGGATCTTTAAACCTATTCTTGTATTTTATCACTATAGATCACTACTTATTACTATCTATATATATATATATATATATATATATATATATATATATATATATATATATATCTTATATAAAGTAGAGTTGTTTTCCATTTTATCTATGACTAGACTAGAAAAATAAGCCAATTGCCCCACAAGCTAAACTCATCTGCTCTGCAAACTACACAGTTCCCCTGTTTGTTCCTACAAAAAAGTTACTACAAATCCATTCTCTTACATTTTATCCCGGAGAACTTACTTGCACAAAAATAACTTGTAAAGAGGAGGTAGCTCGCTCTTTTAGCCGCTCTAATTTTTCTACTAATCCTTCCACCTACAACGTCGTGTGATTTCTTTACATAGACAACATTTTCACAAACCACCAGTAAATTAAAGAATAACAGAATAGTATTATTTTATTCCTAATCCATTCTATTACTATATTACGATACATAGAAATAGTTTTAAAAAGAACACACAGTGAAGCATAGTCTATTCTGACAACATGGCGACAATAATCAAGAAATCGTAAGGTATTCTCCACGTTCTTAAATGTTCATTTTAAATGTATGCTTATTTACTCCAAATACTTATTTGTCCAAATACTTATTCTGATGATTTCTTCTTTTATTGCAGAAAACATGAAACAGAAGACTTTCTTTGTTTCTCCAATCGCGCACATAATGACTTCTTCATCTTTTTACAATTTTAAAACATTGAAAACGGTAATTTGCGTCAGTTAAAGTAAGACTAATAAAAATAAGCAATAAATCTTTTACAACTCAAAACATTATTTAGACAATTAGAACATTCAGTCTCATTGATGGGGCATATTGATGTTTTGGTTTTCTTTTGATTTCGGTGAATTTATTTTCGTAAATCTAAAGATTCTGCTTATATAGGCGATTACATGTGAACATTCAAAATATTTCGGACGACTCAAATACCATTTATTTAAATACAATAACAGTAAATCTTTACTACCAGACCGTCATATTTTACCCTCTAAAAACTTTGACACTACTGCAGCTTGCCAATTCGTTTTGTCAAATCTGATTTCAGTCACGTAGATTTTTCAGAGTGAAGTAGATTTCGGTATTATTTTTAAAACTTCTTTTAATCGACAAAACTGTCAGCGGCATTTTCTGTGTTTTCACTTTTTTTTAATGTTACAACAAATAAGTGCTACCAAACGCAATAACATTTATTTTTTTACTGATCTGAATAGTTTTAATTTTCTAAAAGTGTTTACATTTTAAAAATTTCAATATAAAATTTCGTCGATATCTACTACTCCGAAAGCAGTGAAAAATAAAAAAATGCCCATGAGTTGCTAATGGTGTTTCATTTATTAAATGCAGGTAAAAATGACTTACCACTAACCCTGAGTTCGACTGGAAACACCCCCGTACGTAGAGTTATTGACGGGTGACCTTCATGTATAGTATGGTTAACAGAATATACAAAAACATATAAATATTATTTCCGCACTTAATTTTTGTGTAGGAACCCCCCTCCCCAATAAAAAAACAACCACAAAATAAAATACTATAATAATATACGCATAGTTAACACACACATAAATACATCTAGCATCAAACGCTATTGCGTCTGAGTGTTCCCGAAATATGTGCTCATTTTAATTTAATTAATATAAGAAACTGATCCCCCACTCTAAAGGCTAAAAAAGTATGTTTTTGTCGTTATTACTTTTCGGTTTATATTTTTTTACAGTTAAATCATTCTTTCATATCCCTCAGCTCGGACACGCCGGAATATGGGTCCTGTTAGTATATATATATATATATATATTTACTACATATATATATATATATATATATATATATATATATATATATATATATATATATATATTTTTACTAATATTACTATATATATATATATTTACTAATATTACTATATATATATACATTTACTAATATTACTATATATATATATATTTACTAATATTACTTCATGTTTATATTTACTAATATTACTATATATATATTTACTAATATTACTATATATATTTACTAATATTACTATATATATATTTACTAATATTACTATATATATTTACTAATATTACTATATATATATATTTACTAATATTACTATATATATATACACATATATACATATATATATACACATATATACATATATATATACACACATATATACATATATATACACACATATATATATATACATATATACACATCCATATATACACACCCACACACACACACACCCACATATATATATATATATATATATATATATATATATATATATATATATATATATATATATATATATATATATATATACGCAAGGAGTATACTACGAGAGATGCCCTCTTTATCCTTCGTAAAGGCAGGCATCTAGGAGTGGAAAACTCCAATATGATACCAACGGTTGGAGTGACTGCAGGTCATCGGGCTGTTTGTCTGTCACCGTGTTCATAGTAACGGATACTGAGAGAGTAGTCGTCGTGTCGCACATACGTTAGCCAATATAATCCCATTGCTGTAGCGGTAATTTTTAGGTATGTGATCTTTATGTA
>OY744520.1:125239925-125249925 GCA_963556195.1 Sepiola atlantica
GAAACATGAAGAATTAAAACAAAATATAGCAGCAATAGAGGGAAGACTGAGACGATATAGATACAAATCAGAACAACAAAAACAGAACAGGACCTTTGAAAACAATGAAAGCCAGTTTTACAAAAACGTAAACGGAGAACGAATAATATCAGAACAACCTGACCCGACAGAGACAAAACACTTCTGGAGCAAGATATGGGAAAATCCTAAAACACGCAACAAAAATGCCAAGTGGTTGAAAAACATGGAAAATGAACTACAGGAAATAGAAGAAGTAACAGAAACAGAGATTACTAAAGAAACCATAAAGGCCACCCTAAGGAAAATGGCAAACTGGAAAGCACCATGCCATGATGGAATACATGCATATTGGTTTAAAATATTCACGACCCTACATGAAAGACTGGCGCAGAAACTGAGAGGATGTATCCACAAAACAAACGTAACAGTGTGGATGACCAAAGGAAGACCAACGCTTATACAAAAAGATGCCCAAAAAGGAACAACCCCCAAGCAACTACAGACCAATAACCTGTTTACCAACAATGTGGAAAATCCTGACGGCACAACTGAGAGAACAAATCTACCAGTCCCTAAACAAACGTGAACTACTCCCCGAAGAACAAAAAGGATGCCGTAAAGGGAAAAGAAGGACGCATGACCTATACATCGATCAAAAGATCCTGAAGGAGGTAAAAAACAGAAAAAAGAACATATCCATAGCATGGATTGACTACAAAAAAGCTTACGGCAGAATCCCTCAAGCATGGATAATTGAATGTTTGAAAATATACAAAATACCCGAAAGGATGATTAATCTTATTAAGAAAGCAATGGGAACATGGAGACTGGAACTGACAGTCGGAGGACAACACCTGACTGAGATGAAGATACAGAGAGGCATCTTCCAAGGAGACTCCCTATCACCACTACTGTTTATAATAGCTATGATGCCTCTTAACTACATACTCAGAAAAATGTGATGCCGGATACAAGTTTACAGACACAGAACTAAGAGTAACCCACCTGATGTACATGGATGACCTAAAACTATTTGCAAAAAGGAAAAAGGAACTGGAAAAGCTGATAAATATGACCAGAATCTTCAGCCAGGACATCCAAATGGAATTCAGAAGTGTTCACTACTAGAAATAAAAAAACGGAAAACTGGAGACAACAGAGGGCATGGAACTCCCCAACAAAGAGGAAATGAGGGCGCTAGGCGAACAGGACAGCTACAAATATCTTGGAGTTCTGGAAGCAGACATTATCAAATCTACAGAAATGAAAGAGAAGATTGGAAAAAGAATATTTACGAAGAACAAGAAAACTCCTAGAAACGAAATTATATAGCATGAATCTAGTAACAGGAATAAACACCTGGGCAGTAGCACTAATAAGATACTCTGGACCATTCATAGGCTGGACCAAAGAGGAACTCAGGCACCTGGATCAGAGGACTAGAAAATTAATGACCATGCACAATGCAATACATCCAAAAGACGATACGGACAGACTCTACATGAAAAGAAACGAAGGTGGAATAGGACTGGTAAGTATAGAAGATTGTGTGGAAGACTAAAAAAAAGAGCTGGAAAAATACATAACTCAACACATGGAAGTCCTTATCACTGCAGCAAGAGACACCGTTCCAACGAACAACTCGTTTAGCACGGAAACCAGAAACAAAACGACAAGAAAAGAAAAGCGGGAAGAAAAAAAAAACTACATGGACACTTCAGAAGACTGACAAGAGAAGAAACCAACGAAAATAGCTGGGCATGGCTAAGAAAAGGACACTTGGACAGAGAAACGGAATCTTTACTGATGGCTGCACAGAAGAATGCAATTAGGACAAACTACATTAAAGCTAAAATAGATAACACCCAGGAAAACAGTAAATGCAGACTGTGTAGACAAAGAGACGAGACAGTAAACTATATAATAAGTGAATGTAGCAAACTAGCTCAAAAAGAATACAAGAACAGACATGATTGTGTTGAATTTTGAATACGCAGACAAATGGTACAAACATAAACCAGAAACAGTACTGGGAAACGAAAAGCGCAAAATCATCTGGGATATGGATATACAAACGGACAAACTCATACAAGCAAGGAGACCGGATGCTATAATAATCAACAAGAAAGAAAAATCTTGCCAAATCGTAGACTTCGCCGTTCCAGCAGAAACGGAAAAACGAAGCAAATACACGGAACTAGCCAGAGAACTGAAAGGAATATGGAGCATGAAGAAATTCAGTATAATACCAATAATCGTAGGAGCACTAGGAACAATCCCAACAAACCTGGAAAAAAGTCTGGGAGAAATTGGAATCAAAGAGATCATTGGAACTATACAAACGACAGCAATGATCAAAACAGCTACAATCTTAAGAGAAATCATTGAATGCGGAAACTAACCCGCATAAGCTACGAAGTGTCACATGGAATCTACTACAGGAAGAAAACAAAACCGCAGAAAGAACACATAACAAACAAAGAAACAGAAAAGGCAAGAAACAAGCTCACCCCCCCCAATAAATTACACCGGCCTCAACTGACACGACACAAAAATGAACCAATGAACAGAAATAGCAAGAAACACCATCAGCTGCCGCCTCCTCCAAAAATATTTTTTTTAAGTAAATAAATAAATAATTAAATTTAAAAAAAATAATTAAAAAACACAATAAAAAAATGGTACCAGCCTAGGCTGACACCACACAAAATATTTGCATAGGGCCAAGGAGAATGAGAAGACCGAGGAGGGACAGCACAAACCAGACCTCCACTGGAAGTGCAGAGACTGCTGGGACTTTGGGGAGGCTTATTGCCACCCAAATCCCAGAGAAGACCAATCGTCTTTACCAGCGAGAAATCAATGGTAAACGGCTATTGTGACACTGCAAGTTTATTTGCGGTGGATATCGAAAAGAGGTGGAGAATACTGGAAATCTGGGGAGACTTGTTGTCACTCAGACTCCAGGGAATACCACCGGTTGTCGGTGAGCAATCACTGATGACCTGTGTGAGAACTCCTAGTGAGTAAATAATAATAAACTCTACGTGGGTGTATTACTGAAAAGTATGAGGCTGAATTACTGCACCCTTCTTTTAATTTACGCTACCCCACATTCATTCGACTGAAAAACATCTACAGGATATTATTTTTAAGTTAATGAATTTAATAAAATATGTGTAATCCAAAATCGAAAAAAACATGCATTAATTACTTAGTTGACTGAATTGAAATTTAATTAATGAATACAATAAATTTACTCTGAGAAAATAATTCTTAAAAATATCTCAAGGATAGAATATTTTGAGTATTCTAATTTATATTTAACACGAAATGAGAAATTTAAATTAGTGTAAAACATAATTAAGCAGAAACGAATGTTTTTAAGTGAGGGAATCTGTATAATTTGCGCTGTATTTCGCTTTACCAGTGAAATTAAAATGCCGATTTCAAGTTCACACAGTAGCAGAACGATATATTTTAATTATACTGATCATGTGTTTATCCATCGAAGTTGTAACGTTAACTAATTTGCATATTGCTTTTTAAAAAAAGATTTCATTAATAAACGATTCGTTTCTATTGTTTTTGATTTCAATGGTTGTTTTGAATTTAACATAACACATATCATTATTACTTATAGAAAGTAAAAGATTTTAATAAATAGTAATATGGGATTCATAGGGAGGCCCGATTTTCTTGGTTTCTTTAAATTTTTTGCGCAATGCAGGGACACGAGTCCCGTAATAAAAACTACTTAATTTTATTTGGACATATTTTCACATTGTATTAATTGAGGAATTACATTCATTTCACGAAAATATAACAAGCGATTACGCTTGTTATATTTTCGTGAAATGAAAACACACATCAGATTACTTTATTATTATTGAAGAAGGCAGTAAGAATAAAAATAAAACGGGGTGGGAAAAATTAAAATCAATTGTTCAAATAAACAGAGAAAGAAAGCCAAAACTAAAAATAGAAAGACGGGAGAGAAAAAAAATAAATAAAAAAGGAAGAAAGAGTAAAAAAACAAAAGAATGAGTAAAAAGAAGGAAACGTAGTTTAATACAAAGCAGACAACAGTCAGTCAAAACGAAAAACAACAACAGTAGTATTAAGGAGCAATCATAGTAAGTTTTGTGTTGAACTATCAAAACGTTTTTCATCAAAGAGACTATACATTTGAATGGACCAGGTTGTTATTTCATTGAAAATATACTTAAGTTAAATGTTTAACTAAATATAATCGTCGATGAAAATATTACCCTTATTTTTCCAATTTATGAATTTCCTTATTATTTACTATTCCATAAACAACTAATTAGAACGGTTATTTTTGTTTATTATTAAAATGAGTTTTAAACAATTAAATATATGAATAAGCCATACAATTACCTCTGTGAACCACGATTTCGTTGTATATATATACTTTGAATAGGGTATTTCAGTATACATAATATAAGACATTATTTCTTGATGATTAAGAATGCATATTTATATCAAGTTTGGTGTGTGGATATGTTTATTTATTTTTAACAGAGTTCACCCCAAACAAGGCAGGACACCACTGTAAATGTAAGGGGCTACTGAGAATTAGGGAGTAGGTTTAGGGTGTCATTCTAAGTTGGGAGCTGTGCTGCGAGATGTCTGCTTACATTAGTTTTAAACCTCTGCATGTCGGTACTATCGGGGAAACAGGGAGCAGGGAGGGAGTTCCAGAGGCGAGCAACACGAGGAAAGAAGCTATTGGAGTATAAGGCTCTCCGGCATCTGGGGACCTCCACAGTAAATGGATAGGAATTAAGCTGATTGTCGAGTTGGTCTAGTGAATTTACGTCAAGGGGGCACCGGAGTAGCCAGTTCATCGGAGCACAATCCATTGATGTATTTGTAAAACAAGCACAAGAATTATACATTGCGGCGATGGGACAGGGGCTGCAGCTTGGTTGACAGTGAGTAAACCTATTAAGTTGGCGACTCTTTTTGGGACCTTGACAAGGAGGGAGAGACTAGTAGATGATGCACCAGCCCAGATGTGGCAACAATACTCCATGCATGGGCGGATCGTGGCTTTGTAGAGATACAGGATAATGTCAGATGTGAGGAGCTTACTAGCACGCTAGAGAGAGCCAACCTTTTTTGCTGCAGCCTTGGCAATGCTTTCAATGTATTTGTTCCAATTCATGTTACCTTTGAAGGTTAGGCCGAGGAGTTTGAATGTTGAACTCTCAGGTAGGGTGTTATTTGCCATGACAATCGGTTTTTGAAGAATTTTCTTGTAGTTATTGAAAGAAAGGAGCTTTGTACATGCGGCATTAAAAGTTACCAAACATTTATGATCCCAATCCACTACAGCCTGGGGGTCATTTTCTAAATATTCAGCAATTGCCTCGATATAAATACTACCTCCCATATAATAATTCAAATACGTCAGATTTGTATTAAATGTATCCATAGTCATTAGACACCAATTAAGCAATCTGAACAGATACTAATCTTTGCTCTTAGCCAAAATACAACGAGGATATAAAAGTCAATGTTTGTTGTTAACAGCTAGAACATTCAAATAAGTTTCTATAAGCGGTAATTCTTCACAAAATCTAAAGGCACCATTGAATTATTTATTTGATAACATCTGGGGTTAACTAGGTGCAATTATCGGTTAGGTTCATAAAATAACTGAAATAACGTAAAGAAATAAAATTCATTAAAAATTTGCTTCTTTCCAAACAAAAATAAAATGAAACACAGAATATATCAGTAAAGAATGGACTTAAAGATGTTTAAAGATTTAAATCATTATTTTGATGAGTACATTTACTAATACTTAAAATAATGGAATAAAAACGAATTCGTTTAGATTCGTTAAACCAAGCATTTCGTAAATTCAGCCGCCATAAGTCAGTTACTAATAGGCAGAAATTTATAGCGTCAATAAATAATTGCAAGGCCGTGATAGGTGAAGCAAAGAGAAGATATAATGAGTTAACAAAAAAAAACGCATTCAGTCACAGAAATTAGGTACTCGCGATTTCTGGAAAATCTACAATAGTATGGTGAACAATGGTCAATCAACGATTCTCCCCACAATGATGTTTGCACGGCAACTGATAAGGCTAAACTACTTGCCTAGCGTTTCGCTTCTAACTCAACTTTGGACTCAGAAAAACACCCCCTCCCTAAATTCCCATTGCGGACCGAAGCCACACTTGATAACCTGATCATCACCCCATCCCAGGTCAGAGACATCATAAAAAACTTGACACCTCCAAAGCTTGTGGGCCTGATCTTATACCTGTAATAGTAATAAAGAAATGCTCTGCTGAACTGACCCTTGTCCTCTCCAAACTCTACAATAAATGTCTAGCTGAATCTTGCTTCCCCGATAGCTGGAAAATTGCCTCTGATGTACCAGTCTACAAGAATTCTGGTAATAGAACCGATCCCCAGAACTACCGCCCAATCAGCTTACACCCGATCTTGCTAAAATCTTTGAATCCTAAATCAATCTAGCAATAGTTCGGCACTTAGTTAATGCTAAACTTGTTTCTGACCGCCAGTATGGATTTAGACAAGCACAATCTACTGCAGACATCTTAACGGTGATCTCTGAACGCATGTATCATACACTCGATAAGGTAGGTGAAACTACGGGAGTAGCGTTTGATATATCCAAGGCCTTTGATAAAGTATGGCAGAAAGGGCTTCTCCTGAAAATATGCTCATACGGTATTATTTGGCATTTACTTAATATAATTAGATTCTTTCACACCAAAAAATGAGATCCTGGTTGCTCTCGATGGCCGTTCATCGAAGCAATATGACATAAATGCTTGTGTATATCCCAGGGATCTATCCTTGGACTTATATTGTTCCTTATCTTCATAAACGATCTCCCTGATGATATTGTGTCTGAGATTGGTTTATTTGCTGACGACACCGCGCTTTACTCTCGTCATGTTGGCAAAACGGACGCGATCATATCCGAGGCAATCGCTGAATCTTTAGAATATGACCTCCAGGCTGTAGTGGATTGGGATCATAAATGTTTGGTAACTTTTAATGTCGCAAAGACAAAGCTCCTTTCCTTCAATAACTACAATACACCTCTCAAATCACCGATTGTCATGGCAAATAACACCCTACCTGAGAGTTCAACATTCAAACTCCTCGGCCTAACCTTCAAAGGTAACATGAATTGGAACACATGCATTGAAGATAGTGGTGGACTCTCTCTATCGTGCTAGTAAGCTCCTCACATCTGACATTATCCTGTATCTCTACAAAGCCACCATCCACCATACATGGAGTATTGTTGCCACATCTGGGCTGGTGCATCATCTACTAGTCTCTCCCTCCTTGACAAGGTCCAAAAAAGAGTCGCCAACTTAATAGGTCTCTCAGTGTCAACTAAGCTGCAGGCCCTGTCTCATCGCCGAAATGTAGCATCCTTGTGCTTGTTTTACAAATACATCAATGGATTGTGCTCCGATGAACTGGCTACTCCGGTGCCCCCTCGACGTAAATTCACTAGACCAACTCGACAATCAGCTTAATTCTTATCCATTCACTGTGGAGGTCCCTAGATGCCGGTGAGCCTTCTACTCCAATCGCTTCTTCTCTCGTACTGCTGACCCCTGGAACTCCCTCCCTGCTCCCTGTTTCTCCGACAGTACAGAAATGCAGAGGTTTAAAAGTAATGTAAACAGACTTCTCGCTGCACAACTCCCAACTTACAATGACACCCTAAATATACTCCCTAATTCTCAGTAGCCCCGTTTTTAAGTAATACTTAACTCGTGCAGGTATTTTTTTTTCAAAATAAGAATTAAAACACGTTCATTTCTTGTTACATTTTTAAGTAATACTTGTGCAGGAATTTTTTTTTAAAATAACAATTCAAACACGTTCATTTCTTGTTTCATTGTTAAGTAATACTGTACTCGTGCAGGAATTTCTTTTTCAAAATAAGAATTTGAGCGTGCTTATTTCTTGTTTCATTTTAAAGAAATACTTAACTCGTGCAGGAATTTCTTTTTCAAAATAAGAATTTGAGCATGCTTATTTCTTGTTTCATTTTTAAGTAATACTTAACTCGTGCAGGAATTTATTTTTCAGAATAAGAATTTGAGCATGTTCATTTCCTGTTTCATTTTTAAGTAATACTTAACTCGTGCATGAATTTCTTTTTCTAAAATAAGAATTCAAACACGTTCATTTCTTGTTTCATTTTTAAGTAATACTTAACTCGTGCATGAATTTCTTTTTCTAAATAAGAATTCGAACACGTTCATTTGCCACTTTATTTTCCCCGTAATACGTAACTCGCGCTGGTGCCTACTTGACTGTTACTGTTAGTTTTTTATTCATCAACTAGTACGGTTTGTTTTTCAAATTAAAACCTCGAACGCGTTAATTTCTGTTTTATTCTTTTAACTAATATTTAATGTCAATTAAGTAATATTTAATGTCGATTAAGTTATAGATAATGTCGATTAAGTAATGGTTAATGTTGAACGTGTTTTAGTTATACTTTACTAACTCACAATGTTGCTAGAAAGAAATCGACTGTTACTGTTATCGTGCTATTCTCTACTTAAACTACCGGGCAACGCCAGGATCTATGCTAGTATATGAATAGAGTTATATATGAAATATTCAGACACGTACTCAATTATGAAGAATATATTTTCTTTTATTGTTATTGGCCTTTTCAAAGTAAGTAACATTTATATTGATAACTTCATACCTATTCATAACTTGTCTGTCCAATCTTAGAAAAAATGTATGCCTCCATAGAATATGCGAGATTCATTTTATTTGCATCTCCTTGTTTGTTAAGTAAAAAAAAGGAAACTGGAATTCCGTGAAAGATCTTTCAGACCCCCCCCCCTCCTTTTCCCCTGCTAAAAAATAGGTGCGACGGAGCCAATCGAATCAACCTGAGATATTTCGTAGATTCATAAACGCATTCAGACAAGCAGAAACGATCGCCTTCCGCTCGAAGAGAATAATACATTGCCTGAAACCAATCTCGTAGGCAGTGAATTGTTTGTCTATTCTCCCCCTCCCCCTGATAAAAAAACGATTTGATCACGACAAGACTGCCAAGAATGAAGGCGACACCGAACGAAAGAAACGGAAAATAAAAATAAAATTGTTATAAAAAGAGGAAGACATGTTTATTATTAGAATTATTGGCGCGATTTCATTTCTCGTTGATTTTTTTTGTCAAAACATTTGCTCCGTATTCATTTCTGCTACGGACAAAAAAGGCGCGCCTTCCGTAACTGATTCACTCAATGTAAGATTTAATGAAGGATACATTGTATTTTGAAGAAAGTTAACGTTTTATTTGTTGTTCATTTCTGTAGTGAAACATACAGCTTTAGTATGGAGACTTTTTGAACACGTCTTGTATTTTAAAGAAAATGAACATTGCGTTCATTTTCCTTTTATATCCTAGTAAATACTACTCCAGTGTAAATAGCTCGTATTCTTAAAAGAGGGTTGGTTCTTCTACAGAATTTAAACAGAACCAAACCGGTTTTTGCCGAACTAAACCTAAAACGTAAGTTAGGGTTAAGGTAAAATAAAAATAGTTCGGTTCAAATTCTGTAGAAGTACTGAAAAGTAAGACAATGGATAGCCCATGTGAGTCTACAGTAAAGCAACGGTTGCGCAATCTCAAACTGCACCTCTCCTGAATAGGCATTGCTCGAGTCCAGTGGCAAGGAGCAGTCCTTGACTACTGGAAACAATACCTCTAGACTAGTGGCACAACTAAGGTTTGAGAGTCTAGTCTACATTCTTATTTAATTCATAGCTAGAGTGGGAGGAATGAATTCATAACTTTTCCAAGTGAAAGTGGTGCACGAGTCTGGCCAAAACTTAAGTATGGTAAATAACCCTTAACAACTACACCATACCACTCAATCCCAAAACGAAGGAATATTTTAGCATATATATTTTA
>OY744520.1:125254925-125354925 GCA_963556195.1 Sepiola atlantica
TAGTTGACTCTTTTGCATATATTGGCAGTACACTTTTTCGAGATGGATCTTTTGATTCGGAAATATTGCTAAGGATCGAAAAGGCTAACTAGCCACTGGTAGGTCTGAAAGGCGCGTGTTGTCAGACAGATCCATCACTTTTAAAACGAAGCTTAGTGTATACGACGAATCGTGCGTTTTATTCATTATCCTGCATTTTTAGGCAACATGGCAAACCTAACATCGAGATGTCTCAGAGGGATATGGCAATCGTTTATACCAGATACTACTGTTCTACAGTGAGCTGGTGTGTCAAGCATAGAAGTGTGTCTAATACGCAATCAGAGGTGCTGGGCAGGGTACCTGGCTAGGATGGAAGATGACAGGTTCACTAAACGTCTGAGACAAAAGGCAAAGAGACGTTTTAAAGATGAAGTCAAAACTAATCTGAAAATACTTGGCATGAAGGTGGCAGACTGGGAGAGGATTGCTTTGAGGCGATCAGTTTGGCGAAAGCGTATCTATGATGGTTTCAGAAGATTTGAGGTAAATCAAATAGAGTACTCCATCTTGAAACGTGTTTAGCGGAAACGGTCCATGCCGACCATCCTAAACACATTTCAGCCCGATCACGTGTGCGGTTCATGTTGCAAAGCTTGTTTGTCCATGGTTGAATAACAGAGCAACATGAGATCCCATGGAAGGAACTAAATCCGCAAGTGTTAAACAGGAGTAGAACATAGCTATGCACAAACGGAAGCGAATGGTTCTGTCTACATTTGTAAAAATAAGCCACTGCATGCCCATAACCGGACATTGCAGTTCTGCAGGAATGACCTTCTTCTCTAATATTCCTCTTCAGTCTCTCAGTTTCCTCGAATAATCGCTTTTTCATAATCCGGTGGTGTCACCAATAACCTTTCTCCATTTTTTATATTTACAGGCTGTTTAGTTTTATACTTATAATATTTATCCAAATATATTTTAGTAAATATTGTTACATATTTACCTTTATTTTATCTAAACGCATTTTAAAATCATGTCAAGTTCTAAATTGACCTTTGTTTTACTAAATGACTAGAATTTATCCACAGCTAAAATTGATATTCATTTATTGTCTTTAATGTCTAAAAGTTTAACCAACTAAAATGTTTTAATTAAATTCGTTTGTATTTCTAATCCGAATTCGAGAAATGCAGAACAAATCTATTTGGGCTGTTTTTGATCGAATATACGTTAGCAGTGTACAGTCGTCTGAAATAGGAAATTTAGAGAGTGACCGAAATATTCAACCCATGGAACTGGTAATAAAATTTACAATCTTTTTTACAATCCAAGCATATTTGATACGAATAAACTTCAGTACATTCCTAATGTGTCCATGAAGTTTCAGTGACACATGCCTAACAGTCTTTGTTTTGTCGCTCTTCAATGATAAGCAAACCTGAGTACGACCTGAAAATGTATTAATACCTCTGACAATCTCCTTTCTTCGCACTGTCCGGATTTGGGCTGGGATTGCTCTCTGTAGTTTGGGAAAAGTCTGGGGATTGTTCTGATGGCCATTATCTTTAAAATAAGTCCACAAATATAAATTTGGCGTTTATTTTTCAGTAAGTGTGAAGCTCATTCAAGATCATCGCCCCTACTGATGAGACGATCACCAAAGTGTCTTCCATATCATTCAACAGAGGAATCTTGGTGGAAAACTCAGGCTAGACTGAAGTTTATTTGTCCTAAATATATGGTTTGATCGCAGAAAATATTGAATTTTATGAACAATTCCATAGGTGGGTGGCGTTTAATTTGGCTTACCCTGAACAACAAACATATTAGCAATATTTAGTATTTTTTCTCTGGCATGTGGATTTTATTGCATTCCTTTTTTAATTATTAAACAAGATATATCTATCTATCTATCTATCTATCTATCTATCTATCTATCTATCTATATAAATATATATATATATGTACATATATATATATATATATATATATATATATATATATATATATATATATATATATATATATATATATATTATATATATATATTACTATTTCATGTATCCACATAAAATTTTATAAGTAACACTAACCGGACCTTTGTTCGTGGGAAGCCCAACGATTGGCCGAGAGAACAACATAGAATGAAATCCTAAACTTTAAAGACCCTAAAAATTTAGTAAACTGTAGAAGTGAGATAGCAAACAGCTGCCTGCGCAGAAATAAATTGACCTTAGGCTAACAATACATAAATAAACAAATAAGTAAAAAAAATAGACTAAACTAAAACCTAACAATTTAAAAACTAAAATAGGAATAAAATGAACCACCTGTTTAAAATAAGTTCACACATTATATTGACACAACAAATAAACAGGATATAGGTCACTCTATAGAAAACAGAACAATAGAACAGGATATAGGAAGTAACACTAACCGGACCTTTGTTCGTAGGAAGCCCAACGATTGGCTGAGCGAACAACAAAGAATCTGATTGGTTAACTAGCTAGCCGTGTATATAAAACCACCCAGTAAAAAATAACTCCATGCATTTTAGCCTGAAGATTCCCCCCAGTGGATGAAACGCGGCAGCGTCTGTGTAGCTTAATTGTCATAAATATATTTTTATAGCTTACTATATATATATATATATATATATATATATATATATATATATATATATATATATATAAGTTGTAGTTCCTGTCTGTTCGTTTGTGTGTTCAAGAATTTCCCCTAGGGTTTTGGAAATATATCCTTATAACCATATATATTCTGAAATTACATTGTATGAGTATATTTCTCTTTCATAAAAAGGGGATACAACATAATTGCGGAGTCTGAATTAACGCCAGACATCGGTAATAACGAAACGTTTTACATTCTTATAATTTTGATTACTTATCCAGATTAAGACCCACACTAAAATCGATTTGGCGTTGGTTCGGGTTAAGGTTAGCGTTAGAGTTAGCTTGGATCCTAATCTAGATAAGCACCTTATTTTGTTTTATTTATAACTTGAACATGAGAGAAATGTAAAAGAAAATAATAATAGATATTTCATGAAGGTGTACGGAGCTCGGATCTCGGATCAATAGTATATGTGGGTCTTGATTGATTTCTGAAAAACGCCGGCATTTTAATTGATGTCATTTTACTTGCATCCTCACCCGACCAATAAATGCACATAGTTTGACCCTCTAACAAAAATTCAATACTATAAAATGTAAAGAAAAAGAATAAAAACCGTAATATGATGTTATCTGATGAGCGCAAAAAGACATTCAATTCCGGGCAACGCTAGATTCCTCTGATTAATTTGGAATAAAAAAAACACTTTGACCTTACTAAGTCACCAATAGTGTTAATGTACTTTAAAATAGACACAAAACATAGACACACTCTATAGGGCGTTTGGAAAACCAATGACATAAACGTGATTATGTTTTATATGTGTAAAGGGGCCTGTTTGTGTCGTGTTTGCTTTTGTAATAGCACTCAATTACTAGTCTGATTTCTTTTGTACTCCATTTTTTCTTCTGCGTGTTCTTTGGTTTGTGCTCATTTTATTTATTTGCGATAATCTATTACTTGAAATAAGAAAGGTCAATGTTGCCAAGATGCTGATAGGATTTTCCATGTTGGCTATCATAGCACCTTCTGCCGACCATGACGCTTTGATTTTTCGTCTGAGCCCCACGGCTTTTCTATTCGTTTTGTGTCAGTTTTTCGTGATTTTGTTGATGGGTGTGGCAACACTATACCCAGGCTCATTTTACATGTCACAGGGATACGTTTGATCTATCCTCTACGTAGAAATTACAGTGTCCTATCACATACATTGTAAGTGTTAGATGTCTACAATAAAGAAGGTTCGCCAGTAAATTACCTGGACTATAACTCAGACAACCAAGCATTCTCAGATATATATATACACATATGGAAAATAATCTAGAAGTTACGCCAAATATTTACTAAACCACGTTTATATTTAGTCTGATGCTAAAAGGTTCGAGAACCCATTCTTAATTCTTATATAAAGTCAACTTTTGAAGGCCAGTCGAATACGTAACTCCATATCAATCAGCATGGTACGACGATTAACCGGCTCGATTTAGAATCTGGCACGCACAGGAGAGACCACGTTAAGGTTGTCAACATCGATAAGTACAAGTAGTGCTATGGAAGTAACAGGATTCGAACTTTGCACGCCCAGGTCGTCGATCAACGTCGGTACTTATTTCACGGCCACCTACCAAGGCTAGTAACAAACACAGAAAAGCGTCCATTAAAAACGAACTAAAGCCATGTTAGGAAATGACCTCAGGGTTCGATGTTTGGTGATCGGCGCCAGGGAAAATCGACTTAATTTGCGAATAGATTTGAGATGATAAAATAGAATTGTCCGCTACATAGCATCGCCTATTAGGCGCCTTTTGAACTCTTGGTAAAAGTGCCAACAATTTAACTCAATGAACCTTTTATAGATGTTTGCTCTGGGAACTGGTCCAAGACTTCAGATGTGTACTCTTTGATATCTTCCATTGAGCGTCACTGATACAAAGGGTTACCTGTAAATAGATTATAAAACGAAGGTAAATTCGTTGAGTTTTATATACAAGTAAATAAGTTTACAGTTGCTCGTGATTGAAGGGTATAAAACATTGAAGAGGGTATGCGAGGAAATTTTACTTTATGACGAGATGTAAATCACAGAATTTTAACACGGTGGTGATTTACTTGTTTCATACTGCTGCAATATATGGCACAAGGTCACAATGTAGGGGAAAATCAGGCCCCCAAGGGGGGCACATTTGCACACGGCATGTCAAATCAACTTCCAATCATAAATAAAGAGTAAACGAATAAAAGGCCTAATATACAGGATGAACCAAATTAAATGATGTTAAATAGTACTAATACTTATTAGATGATTTTAATTCGTAGGTGAAGCGTTATCGCGTAAATAGGAAATACAACTTATATGAGTGAGGTAGCTGGTTTTTTACCTCTGTGAGAACATGAGCTAGAGGACATTACGTCACACGAGATAGGATAGGCGCGAAGAGCAGGGATTCTGAGTTGGAAGTTTAAGCGAGGAGACGTGTTCTGAAATGACTTAAGAATCCCCAAAATCTGTAGCCCCGATATTTCTTTCCCCAGCCGCTAGCAGAAAGAAAGGCAGCGTAAACAGCCTAATAAAATATCCCCTCTCCAGATTCGGAATCTAGTTCTTTTCTTTGTGTTGTTGTACCAACTTTTATTACAGAGAAAGATGCAACCCACGGAGAGGTAGCCATCAGGGGACGACGGGAGACGATCTGGAGGACCGTTGTAGTTGAGCATTGAAGACACGATGATGTGTGATTGAATTGTACTCTTCATGATTTGTTGATTTGCATTCGATAACGAACATATTTTATTTGATGGTCACATACAAAACTTTAGACCCCCCTTGGAGGTGAGGTAATGTGGCAAACCAGAAGAGTACTCAACTCAAAGTCAGCAGTAAACAGTGTTCTGTCATGTTTACTTCCTGATATTAAAGACATCTTGTTTTGGGTCGTTTACTTGCCTGGTTTTCCAATATTGTACTAATTTTTGTTTATTAATTTATTTATTAAATTGTTAGGTGAAAGTATAGAATAGTTAACAAAGACCCCCTCCCCCAATGTTAAGAATAGCTTTCTAAATACCCTTCTGCAGTTTACAGACCGTGCTGAAATATTAACGTTATTATTAAGAAAACCATTTTTACATGGGGAGGGCAGACTCTATTAACTATTCTGTACTTTCACCTAACAATTTAATAAATAAATTAATACATTTGGGAATCTGAAACTTTCACCGGAAGTTCTATTACCGATGAAGTTTAGTATCAGGAACTAAATCTGACTGAATACCGTTTGCTGCGTACTTTGAGTCGGGTACTCTTCTGGTTTGCTAGTTATGCAACTAATACCACTCACATATATAAGTCTTAATACAATCATAGATCAAACCATATTTGATACAAACAAACCTCAACTGTGTACACCTGCGTTGCAAGAACACCTGGATACGACTAAATTAGGCTATGATGGCCCTCTTCAGTTCAGAAATAGTCTGGGGATTGTTTTGATAGATATTATCTTTGAGATATCTGGGGAGGAAGGTCTAACATCCGGTGATCTTTTTATGTATTAACGAGTTACCACATATGAAGGCCCATAGGCCACGCGAGTGTGAAGGCCATTGTGACGCGTCATATCATTTAACGGCGGTAAAACAAAGACTGAATTCTGGTTGACAAATCAGGCATACACTGAAGTTGATTTGTACTTAATAAGGTTGCGCATGAAGAAATGATTGTGAATTTTATTAGCATTTTTATGTGGAGGTCATCTTATACGTTCCTACATATATGCATCACTTTTCGTTGTATTGCTTGCAAACGTAAGTAGTATTTAATAGAATAATAATAATAATAATAATAATAATAATAATAATAATAATAATAATAATAATAAGAAGAAGAAGAAGAAGAAGAAGAAGAAGAAGAAGATCCAGATCCAGATCCAGAAAAACGGGAATGTAGACTCTATGGAAAAAGAAACAAAACGGTAAACTACATTATAAGTTAATGGAGGAAGATATCCCTAAAAGGACTATAAAGATAGTCATAATTCTACGAGGAAGCTAATCCACTCAGAACTGTGCAAACGACTGAACTTTGTACAAACATACATGCAAATGGTACAAGCAAATACTGCAGGCAGTATTGAAAAACAAAACGTATAAAATAATCAAGGTATTAAAATAGAAACAGACACACTCATCCAGGCAAGAAAACCGGATAGGATAATAGTTTACCAAAAGGAAGGAACTGAATAATAGTAGATTTCGCCATCCTAGCAGTTTACAGGGTGAAGCTTAAGTAAATAATTGAACCTTTCACGTAGTATAGCGTGTTTTCTTTTCGATTCCCATAGATTGTTTGCCCCCTTCTTTGTCAACAAAAACTGCTGTTCGTCTCTCTCGCTAACACGTAGAAGTTATCTGATTTGGTAGTGACGTCCTCAGCAGCGGTGACGATAGCATTTGGAGACGTTGAATTTTCCTTCCTTCTCTTTGTAGTTGAAGTAATAGAACCAATTGAAAACGAACAAGAAATAACCCCATTAATTTCATTGAGATTTGGTTTACTTTTTACAGTACTCTTTGCAGAAATTTACATCTAGATGAATTGCGTCTTCCCCTTTCCAATCTCCGAAGGGTAATGGAGGACTCAGAAATCGCGAAATATGAACTAAGAAGATGATAAAGTAGAAAGAAAACACCAATATATGAATCCTCTACATTCCCACTCGATATTAACAACATCACAATCCCTACAACAACCTTGAAATTAGCCTCAGAGCATATTATTACATCTCGTATTCTTTATATAAGATACGCAATTTCCGAACTAGGAATGCAGGAACAACAGACCATTATAAAATGGTTCGCCAAGCACCATATGCACAGAACAGCTAGAGAACAAGAAGATCCGTGCCTTTTTCCAATGAGAATTAGAAATATACACTTTATATGTATGTATATATATATTTATATGTATATATATGTATGTATATATATATATTCATGATCTCTAATCCCCGCCAACTATCCCTTTTTTATTCAACTGAGCCTTGATCTTCTTTGAATTTTATAATTCATACTACTGTAATGTTACCTTTTGTCTCACAATTGATTTCAGTTTTGAATTTAAATTAATTCTAACCCGATTTTAATCTTGCAGTTGCCTCCCTTTGACCGTTCATTTTCTAGTAAAATCGTAACGACTTTCACTAACTATAATTAAAAATTAACACGGAATTATATAAAAAAAAAAAATAATAATAAAAAAAAAAGTAATTAAGTATATGAATAAATAAATATTAATAAGATGACAAGCTTTAAGCTGAATAATTATACTATAAATTAAATAAATTATGATAGAAATTAATTAATAGTAATATCCAATTAGCTTACCTAAACTAATTTTCTGCGTATCTGCTACCTCTTCTCTGCGGTATTTCGTCAACAGTTGTGTCCATCTCGTTTTTCGACAATTCGGTCATATTTCTGATTTTTATCTTTTGATAATGAGAGGTATCACTCTCGAAAATTTAAGGTTACCTTTTTCCGGACCTTTTTAAATTGCTTGACAGTGAAGTTTTTTTCTATTTACTGTTCTGTTATTTAACCTTTACCGTGAAATATTAATAAATTGATTTGAGATTCCATTCATATTCTCTCTTCTCATTTATTTTTGTTCACCTGTTCCATCTTCCGGTACCTATATCACATTGCTCCTGCCTCGGATTACTAACATTTATATATAAATACATAAAAAATCCCGAAACAGTTTTCATGGTAAACAACTGACGATCCCTTATATAAAAAACATATATAAAATATATTTATATTAGAGTAAATTCTTGGAAGTAAACTAAAATAGTGATTGCAGTAGATTGATTGACTTACTAGACTAAAATCTTTCAACGAAAATATATATATATATATATATATATATATATATATATATTTTTCAGTTTTGAAGGTTAAAAGAACTTCCGAGACTATATATATAAATATATATATATATATATTTATATATATAAATATATATATATATAAATATATATGAATATATATATATTTATATATATATATATAAATATATATAAATATATATGTATATATAAATAGATATATAAATATATAAATATATATGAATATATAAATATATATATATATAAATATATAACTTTGAAATTGTAGAACAAGAGAATATGACGCGAGATTTTGTCATATATATATATATATATATATATATATATATGGGAAAATGAAAAAGGAAAACCAAAAAATGGATGTTTTTTATGTGTACATCAACGTTTCGTCTTTATTTATAAGACTTCATCAGGATGATAAAATAGAGAAAAAATGTCATGCAAGTACAGATACATGTAGGGTAGACATATTGGGAGGAAAAATAAAATGAAATAATGGCCCCTACTGGGTGGACGTCCGTACTTGTTGGAGAAATAGAAATGAATGTTGAAGAAAATGAGTGGGGAAAAATGGAAGGATGGGGTGAGCAAGGACTACTGTGGCTGGTGGTAAGAGAAAGAGGTGGGGGATGAGCAGGGGTAAAGTGGATGGCAGAGAGAGAGTAGAGGAATATTTCACACCCTATCACAACAAATCCTCCCTCTCCCCCTCTCAACTATTTTCTCCGATACCCCTTCTTAAATTCCCTCATTTTCTCAAAACGCTCTCTAAGACCATAACTTTCGCCCATCCACCAAAATCACAGCCCCCCTCCCTCTCTACCCATCCTCCTTTCCCTGCATACACCCCCCCCCATACACAAACATTCCAACTTACTTTTCCCCTTCAATCTTGACCGCAGCCATCTGGTCAAACAACTCCCTCCCCCTCTTCCTCCACTCCCTCTCTGCCATCCACTTTACCCCTGCTCATCCACCACCTCTTTCTCTTACCACCATCCACAGTAGTCCTTGCTCACCCCATCCTTCCATTTTTTCCCCACTCATTTTCTTCAACATTCATTTCTATTTCTCCAACAAGTACGGACGTCCACCCAGTAGGGGCCATTATTTCATTTTATTTTTCCTCCCAATATGTCTACCCTACATGTATCTGTACTTGCATGACATTTTTTCTCTATTTTATCATCCTGATGAAGTCTTATAAATAAAGACGAAACGTTGATGTACACATAAAAAACATCCATTTTTTTGGTTTTCCTTTTTCATTTTCCCATCACGTCGGATTACCTTCATCCTTCTCTTCCCATATATATATATATATATATATATATATATATATATATATATGACAAAATCTCGCGTCATATCTATAATTATCTCATTTTCCCCCATAACACCAACTAGAGTAGCCACAACAACAAACTAATCATACGCAACGACATTAATCACGTCATTCGACACCTTCATTCGACCGTGTTCTGAACATTTCCCTTATTTCTGCCATCTTCCAAAAAATATAAGAATTTATCCGCCGCACCACACGCTCCCTAATACGTAATCCATAAAAATTGTAGCACGAACTTTTCTCTCTCTATATTTCCTCCGCCCACATTCCCAGTTAACACCGTTACGTTATTTACATCACTTACCTTTTGATCTGAGACCAGCAAATATAAAGACAACGAATACCTACGTTTACACGACTCATCTACTTATAATTCAAATAAAATAACAGCTAAATTTGATCAATATGACCATCCATAGATTTGAGGTTCCAAAACATTCACTGCGGTATGATTGGCTGCACTACTATTCTGGAATAGAGCAAAACAACTCGTGAAATTCAAACATGGCGTAGCTGACTCTTACGTTCAACTACATTTAATTAATGCATTCTTTATCTTACATAAACGGATTAAACAATATAATCTAATTTATCCTTCTGCAGCTTTTTCGTTCTTCATTTATTTATTCCATATAATAGTGGCATACACTCGTCTGTTATTGTTTTTCAACTTTCCAATTTACGAACATCAAATTCTTATTTCTATTCGAATCCTACAGATACACACTCACAAGTTATATACATAAATTTTTCAGTTTTAGCCGATTTCCATTAATCAATTAATTAATTTATTTATTGATTCTATTTACGAAATTCACATTTGCAGTTATTCACTTATTTTACATTTTCTAAAAAAAACGGACACATTAGCAGTGGGATACCCCCGGTTTGTTATTGTTTTTTTAACTTTGTTATTCGCTAACATCGTCTTCTAATTTCTACTCGAGTTTCACTAATACACACTTGACAGTTATATAAATTACTATTCTTTACTATTAAACAGAAAACGGCGCTTCTACAATATAGCATCGAAATAAATCGAATTCTGAAACTGTGATAAGTTAAAGCCTGCGAGAGTAAACCTCTTACAGTTGCACAAGAGCTGCACAAGACCATACCTCGGCTCGAGAGGGTCAATATCACCTATTACAAAAATGGCCCGTATTTTGCCGGATTCATTATCGGGAACGTATCCATATCTTTGTATAAATACACCCAGAAGGACTTCGCCTTCACTTGGTTAGTCAGGGAATTTTTGTACTTCATCTACTATCCCGGGCAACGCCGGGACACAGGTCCTGCTGGTATATATATATATATATATATATATATATATATATATATATATATATAGAGAGAGAGAGAGAGAGAGAGAGAGAGAGAGAGGGAGAGAGAGAGAGTGGAGGGGAGGGGAGGGGAGAGAGAGAGAGAGATAGTGTGTGCATACATAATATCCGTGTGTGTGCGTAAGATTCACTGAAATCATATTAGAATTATTCTTCGGCAGCGAATATGTTTCCATTTCATTTTGTATCTAGCGTCGAATGTTTAAAACGTTTTCGTCTTTCTTCCGATAGAAGAAAAATAAAAACAATTGAAGATCTAATTGATTTTATCCTTTGATGTTCCAGAGACGCCATTTTGAATATTTTCTTTTCCTTGTCGAATACGAGAAAAAGCTACTTTGACGCCTTAAACACTCGGGAAAAGCTTTTATTAGGAACGGCCAAGACAATCAGCAGATGGAAAGCACTTAGCGCTCTTTCATTCGTCGTCAATCAATTAACGCTATTATGGAAAACAATTGTAAATTATTGAATAGCGTTTTAAAAGACTCGGCCGATCCGGATGTTTGAGGTTTTCAGGAGAAGTGAACAAATTTGACTCGGATTAGATCGAACAGCCTATATTCTTGCACAGAGACTGTTCATACAAGTCGAAGGTACGTCGTCGACAATCAGTCCGACAGAGTTTGAGGCATTTTGAATCTGATGACCTTTTTTCCGTTAGGTTTAGGTATGATCCACTCTCTCAGGTTTTTAACACTATACTCTGAATTATTTATTTGCAAAACAAGGTTAACCAATTTTACAAAGTAGTTACGAGGCCCTCTAAAGTATGGGGAGGGGGGGGCTTCGTCATCCTCTGTTTATCCTATCTTTAACGAGACGCATTTTGACCCATTTGTCTAAGCAATGTTTCATTCATTCTTTCATCATTTGTTCATCATTTTCAATTCAGCAGTCCCCCACGATATCACATTTACTTTTATTTTATGGAAATAGCTCCAGACAAGGCACGAAGCCACTTGATGTAAGGAGCTAAAGAAAAAAACTACTTCAAGGTCAAAAACTAGCCAACGATAAGTGTTAGATGGATAGATTCCGACCCGGAAAACAGCAATTCTTCCTTACTTAAAATATGCCAAATAGGTAAAAAATGAATTTACTTACAACTGATTCCCATGAAAAATGATGGGAGTAGGACAATAAAAACACCGACCGCCAAAAAAGAAAAACAAAGAAACTAAACAAAATCAGAGCAGGTTAGTAAGACCATCTTAAAGCTTTTTGAGAGAAGACCGCCGCTGTTTTCCGACTTGTTTTTGAACCGAAAACAAACAGACTAGTCTCTAAGTGCAAGTTGGACTTAAGTGGGAGCGAAAGGAATAGGGATGATGGTGTTCATCCAAGAAAAGAAATAATTTGGAGTGACTAAAAGCAAAAATAAAATTGGGTAGGGAGCATCTTGGAAATTGTCTATTGCCACACTTTGATTCGACATGTAGGTGTCTATGTAAGGTAAGTATATTTACCAGCTTCTCACTGCAGAAAGTTAGACATGGTGGCTCATCCAAAATGGCGACCCTCTAGATCAGGGTTTCCCAACCTGGTTTCACATGTGGACCCTCTGAGACCTATTTTCTCATCAATGGATCACATATATGCATATATAATGAAAACATTTTTTTCTAGATTAATAAAACTAATAATGAATCAATTTCATAATATTAATGATATAAAATAAAAATAGAAATCTTGAAATTTTCAAAAAACACATTTTTATTTATTAGTAAACAACAAAATAAATAGAAACTAGATAAAAAAATTTTTTTTAGGTCCCTTAAAAGCTTATATGTGTCTCTGGGGTCTATATTGCACCTGGTTGGAAATCCCTGGTTTAGATGGTTATAAAAAATAACCTGAACCGGAACCATCAATATTCCAAGGTAGATACAGTTCATGCTATTGGTAAATAAAACAAAACCGACGGAGGTAATGCTTTGGAAGATTACTCTCTTATACCGAGAAGAACTACTCTGTTGAGAATCAGGCAAATATAAAGGTACGAAGAAAAAATTATGAAGAGAGTTAGAAAAACACAATCATAAAAGAATAAGACGATAAGAAAATCGAAATATGAAAGAAATCATAGATCTACAATAATGAGAAAAATAGATGTAAGAAAAAATAAGTAGAAACAAAGAAGGAAAATACGGCACATAAACAGAAAAAGAAAGTTGCAAAAAATTCTTTGAACAACTGGAAAAATTTTATGAAGCAAAAACAAAATGGCGTCCAAAGAGGAAGATGAAACGCAATGAAAAAAATATATTCGAGTAAATAATGAATAACATTAATCAAAAGGAAAGATTTAATGAGATTGAATATCAAAGAAAAAAAAATACGATGAGAGACCCGTGACAAAAAATCGACTGAATAAAGATAGCCTTGCTGATAGGGATGGGATAACGGGGTGGAAGCGGAGAGTCTAACGCGCCGAAATAACATGAAAGGCACGCATCACAAAGACGTCGACGGTGATTTGGAAGAAAGAGACAAAAAATAGAGAAGTTATTACCAACACATAAAAATCTTAAAAGTCTGCTTTGTCCGCCATGTTGTTTTTTTTTTGTTTGTAATTATTTTGCTGCCATATTTGTCTCCCCTTTCTCGTTTGCTTTCTCACTCAATTTATCTACATTTCTTTAATGATTTGTGTATTGAATTCTTTTATTTATTTACTTCGCCCTCCCAATTTAATTTACCGCTTTTCTTTTTTCCATTTCGGTGATCTTCGATCGCTGTGACGACAGCCGCATAAAACGAAGCCTCTGAAAAATGATCTCTCTCTCTTTCTCTCTCTCTCTCAATCTTTCTGTATATATATATATATATATATATATATATATATATATATATTATAAAATAATTATTTTATTTCAATTTTTAATCCGATAAAAGTATGCTCAATATTTGGGATAGAGCAGTATTATAGAACAGAAAATGATAATAAAACAAATGTAAAGTTATAGACTTAACAAGTTTATTTTATTCGAATAATACAACAGAGAATAATTTATAAGTTCTTTAAACCATGTTTTTTTCTAAGAAAAAAGTCATTTCTTCAGAAGAAAAAAAACCAATTAATTAAAAGGCATTGGTTTACATTATTAATTCTAAAACGATTGAACTAAATTAATCAATCGTTTATGAATTCTGAAAAAAAAACAAGAATTTATGAGGGCGAAAGGTGGAAGAGTTTACAATAATGAATCACAAATAAATTATGATGTATCAAAATATATCACCTATTCGAATATTATAATATAAAGAGAATATTGGATTTCAGAATAATAAGTAAAACCAATCTCTGTTGAATAAATGTGAAAATCAATATATGTAAAGGCATTATGCCTCCAAACGTCTTCCTTGGAATTGTTGTATATGCGATCCAATCTGTTGAAGGTTATGTGAATAATAAAGAAAAAGAAAAAACAGTTAAAAGAACGCTGAAAGTATACAAAATTTAAAGATTTTTCAAAAACGCTGCAGATTTAAAATTTGTAAGGAACGTCAGTACAGATAGTCAGCGTATAAAATATAAATTAAAATAAAAATGGAAAATAATTTCAGAAATAGGTGGAGTATGTAAATAATAATGTAAAGATAAAAACTGAAAATTGTTATGTTATGCAATTAACTATAATATAAAGCAACATTTCAAAAATCTTCAGATATAATTAAAAAAAGTGGAAATCAATTGCTGAATCAAAAACATAGAATTAATATATAATCAAATAAAATAGATTATTTAAAATATAATTAAATATATACTATAATATATTAAATGAGTTAATTGAGATTAGATAAAAAATATTTATTATTTATTTATCAGTTAATGTTTATCTTTTTATAATAGAAAAGAATAAGTATGCACACAAACCAACTTTATTTGTCTATAAGGGCTGAATACGCTACGCAGAAATAACAACTAAGTGTTATTAATTTAAGTTTTGAGGAATAATACACAGTATAACAAAACGATTTATTAACTTGATTAATTGATTCAATAAATTATTAATTGATTCAATAAATTATTAATTGATTCAATAAATTATTAATTAAACACAGTATAGAGACTAACCTTGGAAACAAGCGTTGAGAAAAATCTTAATGTCATTGGAATATTTAACGAAGTGTGAATCGCAACGTTTTTAATAAACTTGTAAAGTATGTAACTTTAAATTTGTTTTATTATCATTCTCTCTCTCATATATATATATATATATATATATATATATATATATATATATATATATATATATATATATATATATATATATGATTCCACTATATATATCGAGACCAAGTTCCAAAAACGTCTGGTCAAATGAGTAAGGAGTGGAGCTCTTCCAACTAGCATTTCTAATTTGATCAGACCTACTGGTTCTATTGTCCCCGCCTCTATGGTTTAGCTAAAACTCATAAACGCGGGGTACCGGTAAGACCCACATTATCTATGATGGGTTCTTCACAACATAAAGTAGCCAAATGGCTTGCCACAATTTTAGAACCAGTTTTGGAACGCTATAGTTCATTTTGTATTATTAACATTCCTTTTTATTTTCTAATTTCATACAAAATTATTCTCATACTGACATATTTATGTGTTCCTTTGACATGTCAAGTCTTTTACCCGTGTTCCCATTCTTGAGACAATTACTATATATGTGGATGCCTTATATCGTAGTCAACTACCCACTTCTTCTATTCCCGAAAGTATTTTCGTGGAATTAATGAAATTCGCCACGATATCGATTGAGTTCAGTTTTGTCGACATTATCCACAGACTGATAGATGGGGTCTCCATAGGTTCTCCTGTAGGGGCCGGCATTTGCCAACATCTCTGTAAGTTTTAATGAAAAAGGTCTGTTATCTTGTCCTAAAAGATAAGACGTTTATTTTCGTTATGTTGACATCTTTTGTTTGTTCAACAATGAGACATAAGCAGACGTGTTTTTACGTCCCATAACAAAATTCATCTAACACTTAAGGAAGTCAATTCTTCACCTCCATTTTCTGATGTTCTAGTTTACAAAACTTCCTCCGGTTTTCTTACTTCAGTATACCGGAAACAAAATCTTACCGATCTCTCTACTCATTAGGATTAATTTTGTCCCACAAAACAAAGGTTCAATTTGAGTAAGACCATTACACATAGCGCCTTAATGATTTGTTCTAATACCAAGTTAGATGATTAAATTGGATTCAGCACTAAGACCCTCTGCAACAATGGCTATCCATTACATATTGTTGAATCTACTATCAAAAATAAAATTTCGAATGTCTAGAAAACTAAAACAGCTTCTGTTGACACTTGCACCATTTACGTTCGCCTACCGTGGCTAGTTAATATAAGTGATAGATTGTTATTTCGTCTCGAATACACGAGTTATCTTTTCAACTAGGCCCATCTGGACGTCGATTAAAATATGTACTCTCCCACCATAATAATTCTATTATTCATTTATTTAAATGTAGTTGCAGTTTGGGATGATGTCGCTAAAATTAGACATCCGGATCAAACAACACGTATCCACAAAAATTCGTCAGGCGAATTATTTTCCATCGGATGTTCTGAATAATACATACGGGTTATCAATCGCCAGACATCTTATAAATAACCGTTCCTGTCCCTCCAATTTCAGTGTTCACATATTCTCTATGCTATGTAAGTCATCACACTCCATTTCATCTAAAGTTTCTAGAAACTTTTTACATTAAGTCCTTGCGACCTTATCTTTGTAAGCAAAGATAAAATCTTCTCGGACTTAATCTAGATTCTACTTGATTTATTTTTTTGTTCTCCTTTTCCATCGTTATAATCTCCATAACATTATATTTTTCTCTTAATTCGTACCTCGATGTAGCTATGTTGAGCGAGGTTTGAAACCGGTTTGTTAGCTCTTTTATTCTTTTAATTTTTAATTCATCACGTTTAAACTAGAAAAATGATGATCCCTCGCATACTTTGCGATCCTGGGAGGATGGTATTATGGGGTAACGAAAATATACTATACAAAGGAGGAAGTAATGACTGATAGGATGGTATCATGACGAACAAACACTACCCCCAAAGATAACGTTAATGCCTGGGAGGATGATATTGTGAGAACAGAACAGATAACACCCTACCCCCCAAATGGAGATGGTAATCTTGGGAGGATAAACATATACTATTCTGTCCCCTAAAGGTAAGTTACTGCTTGAGAGGAATGTGGCATGACGAATGAGAATAAACTACACTATATACTACACTCCCCCAAACGAGAAGTTAATGCCTAGTAGGATGGTATCATGACAAGACAACAGATACTACACTACTCCCTCCCAAAATGAGGAGGTAATACCTAGGAGGATTCCCCATAAAAGGGGAGTGTAATGCCTGCTGGTATGGTTCATGACAACAGAACAGCTACTGCACTACATCTCTCCCCACCCCCAAAGAAAGGAAAAGGAAGTCCATGGGAAGATAGTATCATAACAACAGTAGAAATATTACCCCAATAAAAGATGTAATATCTTAACAATGGAGGTATAATTCCTGAGAGGACGGTCTTATGAAAACAGAACCGATACTGCAGTACCTAATCCCATTATAAGATAATAAAATAATAGATTTCTGATTTAATTAGATTTTGTTTTCAATCATAAAAATACCTAGTCATACACTTTTTATTTTTATTGTACATATTTTTATGGTACATATTTTTATGGTACATATTTTTATGGTACATATTTTTATGGCTAAGGTCTGAGTATATTATCTGTTTTTAGCATTTAAGCAACATCAAACGTTTTACTAATCCTGTAAAATTTAACTGAAAGTTTTTATGTAAATTGCTTCCCTTGAAAGTTAATAAAATTAAAAATCCAAGAGATCTTTCGTTTCCATAGTTAGCAAAGTATTAAAGGTTTCCAATGGAAATATATCACCATTATCAAAACGTAAAATATATTCTTGAAGCCAGGAGAACTCCTGAATTGATTCCGCATGTTAAGCACAACGTTGGTGGTAATCCTAGAAGATTCATGAGTCGATTGCAAAAGAAAACCTTGCGTCAGAAAGAAACATCTAAATTGTTGTCGGGAAAGACATATAATACAAATCGTATTTAATGAGTAAATTTCAGAAGAAATAATACGCTTATGAATAATATTTTGTATTCATTACTGTTACAAAACTGATGACTTAGATGGTTTCAATTTCTTTTACAGAAGAACCTTGCGCTACGCTAAGTGTAGCTCTTCATTCTCTGCCTCAGAGTTATATATATATATATATATATATATATATATATATATATATGTGTGTGTGTGTGTGTGTGTGCTGGTGTCTATAGCTCGATGAACTAATTGATTGATCGAACGATTGGTCAGTAGGCAGCTAACCGGCAAAACAGACCTGTTCATTCTTCGCTGGGTCTTCTGAATGCTAATGACCGAAAAGCCAAAGTCAAAATTCGAAGCATAATTCGGTCATGGATAATTTTCGGTTTAAGAGTGATCGCTTCGTTGTTCAGAATAATGGCGAAGACCGAGATGATCCCTGGACGAGTTGCCATCTTCACGCGCTACCTAACGAGACTTAGGCCGACGATTTATATGACCTGGTCAGAATAGTCTATTGAAGCATAACCTCAGTAGATAAAGCTGAAATGTTGTATTATATTTATCTCTGTGTTAATTTTTCCATGGTCTATGTACGTAGTCATATATATATATATATATATATATATATTAGTATTGTTTTTTCATTTTGTTAATATTTGAACTTATATATATTTATATATAAATTAATTATGTATAAATATATATATATATATATATATATATATATATATATATATACATATATATATATATATATATATATATATAGGTAGAACTATTATCTCTATATTATTGAGGCGGTAGTTAGTAACAGTTCTCCACCTATCCTGTGTTTCTTAAGATTTTGAAACATCAATTGGAGATCTTCTACGATTAAAATTCTTTATAACGTTGAGAGATTTACTCCCGCTTTTTTTTCTCTCTTAACTGATTACTCGAACTTACACAATTTACCCCTCATTTCTTATCCGATTTTCTAAGTCTTCAATTTATCCTTCTGACGTTTCTAATTAGAGGGTCAGACGATTAGACTATAAGGACAATTTTAGTAATTTTCTTTTTTTTTCGACCAGTCTCGTTTCATTAATCATTAAAGTGTTTCTTCTGAAATTTATCTTATCATTTTTTGTTCTAGAAAACGAATATATATATATATATATATATATATATATATATATATATATATATATATATATATATATATATATATATATATATATATATATATATACTGTAACGCGTTAGGTCACCTATTCAGCTCGGTGTAGAGTGTTAGAATCAGCAAGAAATGAGTTTGTAATGTACGAGTTTAAAAAAGCGAAAACAAAATCTGAAATTAGTTTCTTTTTCTTTCTTTCTACTCGCTGTATATATATATATATATATATATATATATATATATATATATATTGCAGAAGTAGCAATTAATACCCTAAATTAAAATTATCAAACATTTTTATCCACATGATAATTACTTATTAGAATTAAAATAAAATAGGAATGACGGTTATAATCTTAATTTTATTCTCATTTTAAATTTAACTCACTCTGGCCGTCGCCCCATCTCCCTTCCTCCCACCCCGGCCGAAATTGAGATCATCACAGCACAAACACGTAAAAACCTCCTACGCAATAATTTGAAACACGACTTGTTGGGGTTCTCCCCCTCCCCTCTCATGTCCCATGTCACCGTTATAGACAAAGCCCCAACTCTGTCCCCCTCCTCCTCCAATGTATTTTCAATTTTCAATCTCCCGTTAAGGTGAAGTTAAAACGTACGCCATTTGAAGTCCATCGCTAGCCCGATGAGTTGGTCGCTATTCGCGCCAATGAAACAAAACTTGTTTTGTCGCAACTAATGGCATAAAATCAAAAAAATATATATTTTGCTCTGAATTTTCATTGAGCACTCTCATAAACCCGGTTTCAACTTCCTTCGGATTCATACCCCCTGGATATTTGTAACAAGTTAATTATATATATATATATATATATATATATATATATATATATATATATATATATATATATATATATATATATATATATATATATATACTGTAACGCGTTAGGTCACCTATTCAGCTCGGTGTAGAGTGTTAGAATCAGCAAGAAATGAGTTTGTAATGTACGAGTTTAAAAAAGCGAAAACAAAATCTGAAATTAGTTTCTTTTTTTTTCTTTCTTTCTACTCGCTGTATGTATATATATATATATATATATATATATATATATATATATATATATATCTTTCTCTCTTTTTCACGCTTTAGCTATTATTATACTATAGTGGAAATAGGGTGATCTAACCTCCAGCTATGTAAGTCCTACTCTATTCTCTCATGAACACCTGGTATAAATTTAGTAGCACACGTAATTTTGTAGCAAGGTTTTATTTTATCTTAAATCTTGCAATTGTCAGATAAATACCTTATTTTTCATACGAAACACAGTACGCCCTAAGTACATTGTCCTAAGAGAGGGCAATGTGGACGAGTTTGGATTGGCTGATCTACATAATTCGCGATGCATTTGACCAATCTCTGAGTTTGTTAATTTCGATAAACTGAATACAAGATTTACAGAAACGCAATTAAAAGAACGCAACCATTGACCTATTTATCAAAACTTAAGCAAACAAACGAAATTCAATCTCATTCAGTGAAAGTAAGAACTTTACAAATTTATATATTTTAAAATCAATGACTTTAAATTTAAACTCAAAAAGTAAATAACTAGAAATATAGATCTAAATTTTTAATTCGTAAAATCCTGATCAACAGAATATAAGGTTTTTAAAATAGAGAATTTTGAGAGTTAACTTAAATAACTACGAAACGTAGATTTTTCGAAGACTCCCCGGCAATGCAGGGTTGCAATACTAGTTATTTATAGTTTGTATAAAAACCTATTTCAAAGGACATTTATATGTGCAAAAATTGGCGTCTGAATTCGGTTCTGTTCCGATTCTTAGAAGTTGATTGTTCATCTTATATATAGGAGACACTAATATAAACACATTTGATATAGTTCATATCGATTAGACTAAGAATCAATTTCTCCTAAAATAAAGCTCAATATTTAGAATCAATGAATATTAAAATCAAAAGTATACGATTCTGTTATTTGATAACAATTCCGGAACATACATTTTTACACGTGTTTCTAAGGGAGTTGAAAATAACAGAGATAATCCAGGCTGCTAATTCTAAACAGCAATCTCTGAATCGTCGGAAAACAGAACAAAAGACAGATCCGAATGTAATACGAAGAAAAATATCTCATGGACGATCAGTGCGTTTTAATCGTTAGACTATGTTAACAATAGATAAAAACCTCAAACAAAAAAAGTCAAATCAAGCCGTGTAAAAAAATTATATATATATATATATATATATATATATATATATATATATATATATATATATATATAATCATTAATTAAAATTCCAATGGCCAAAATTCAGTCTTTACTCATATCATTTATTTTTGCAATGGCAGAATTGAAGATGGTCTCACAATTGTTTCGCAACGGGCAATATGCTACAATTAAATGCAATTACACGCTTCTCTTCAGAAACCCAAATAAAAAGCATTTATTAAGATGATATATCGTTCAGAATATTCATGAAAAAAACCCCGAAAGCAGACAACACTAACGCGTGATCCCTCCACCCCGATTATATGATGACATGATTCCAATCAATCCGCCATTTTGAATGTATATATTAAGAAATTTATATATATAAAATAAAGATAAGAAAAACATAACATATCCCCCAAAATAGTCAAAACCAGTGAAGAGAAAAAAGTTGTATATGCATAAATATAAAAAAAAGCCTTCTTTTTTATCTTTCATCATTTATGGCTTTCTGGTGCATTTATCTTTGTATTAAATCTTTGGTCAATGGGTTAGTAAAATGGCGAAAGGGTAAAATCTGGCGTGATGATATATACCGAATAGTTTTCACAGTGTTTTATGCAATCAATATAAGATATTTAGGTTTATATTAAACTGGAATGACTAGTTGGGACGAGTGGTAAAATGTATGAGGTTCTTAAATAGACAACAACAATCAATATATTTAAACAGTAGCAGTTGTATATAGAAACATATTTGTCTATAAAAAAGATATGAATGGCGGATTGATTGGAAAAGATTTTCATATTTCGAAGTTAGCCTATATATATATATATATATATATATATATATATATATATATATATATATTGATACAGACAACGAAATGTAGTCAACCACATACAGACGGTTTCGCTGTATCACAGCTAGACTAGCCGTACTGAAGAGCTGTGTTTACCATGTTTATATGAAAAGCATTGATATATCACATGCTAACACCCCTACGTTGTGGTCAAGTGGTTAGAATATCTGACTATCAACTAGATTTTATTTTATAATCTGAATTCTTTTCATGTAAAAATTGTAAATTACTACAGTGCTTCATTTGTTTATTAACAAAGAGCTTTGCATTTCGCTAATAGTGTTAGATTATGGATGATACGCATGTTGGATTATAGATAATACGTACACTAGTATAAATTCTGATACGTGCGGGTCGGTGTAGGTTACCATGACCGCTTGTTCGCGAGATTAACTACTTTCCTAGGGGTAGTTATAGGCCAAGATGAACCGAAGGTTGTATTAAAAACATGTACGACGCTTGTCGATTACGAGTAAGAAAGAAAGAAAGTGTTAGATAGCCCTTTAAAACAATTCATACCTTCGTATTTTCTCGGCCGGTTTCGTCGTCCAGTAGTTGAGTCTTTCTTCGCCTCTGCACTGCCGTGGCCATCTCCGGGAGCTGTCTGTAACAAAGGACCTTTCTCGCTTCATAAGACAACAATTTTATTTTTTTAATTACTTTTATTTAGGCGTCGTTTGTATTGCCGTAGCGTTGTCTTGCTATCGTTGATAGAAAGAGATTTACGAATATCGTAGTTAGATTATTACTGTTGTCCTAACTATTCCTAGAGAGAGGGGGGATCCTTGCGCCTGTCTTCCATTTAGGGAATATTCCCTTCTCGTATCGTCACATTTTTGCGATGTTGACTCTCTCGCTTCTAGACAGTAACTGACTCAAAATCCAATTCAATGTTCCCACACCAGGGAGTCTCGTTCAAATCTCGTCTAACTCTCGCTTGTCAATACCAGGTGCAAATCTGAACTCTTGACCCTCGTAACCTTAAGATCGCATCAGCCGTCGTTCTTGGCGTGGAAAAACGCACTCGTAGCCTCGGACGGAATGACTCCACCATAATCGCGCAAGTCAAACCCATCTCGAATAGATGCGTCCAAGCCATTATCTAACAAGAGTAGTATGAAACTAACATACAACGCAAATAGGGCACAATGTTCAAATTTAATTAAAGGCGTATGCAACAATAGTTACTGGCGGTATCAGTAACGACGCTGAAAATCAACTTCTAAAAATCGGGATAAACAGAATCAAGACACCATCCCGATGCATGAGGCCGCGTAGTTTTAAGTCATTAACAGATAAAAATTAAATTAGAATTCGCGTCCCAGCTAAGTTTGAACGCGTGCTTAGTTTAAGAGAAGCTACCGATTATATTAATACACTGCTGATGATTTCCTGAACCACGAAATCGCAGTAAAGCCACATTTTTTATTTATTTATTATGATTATGAAGTTTTATGTGAACGAATATCGAGACGGGTGTGCGTCTCAATTAAGTTCAGTTCCTCTTTATATGTTTCTATTGTTATTTATCAGTCATTATCCCTCTCTCTCTCTCACTCTCACACACTCTCTCCCTTTTTTCTCCCCCCCTCTCTCTCTCTATATATATATTTATATATGTATACACACACGCATACAAAAACACACACATACCCCCCCCACACACACATATATATATATATATATATATATATATATATATATATATATATATATATATATATATATATACAGGGCTTTACGGAGCCCTCCAAAAAGGAGCGCGCTCCAGGAGCACGCTCCAGGAGCACGCTCCTTTTTGCTGGAGCGAAGGAGAGGATGGCTCATTTTATATTCAGCGGGAGTTGAGCGGGAGCAACTCGATTTGGGACTAAAGAGAGGTGGTTTTATCGCTCCGCGCTCCTCGCTCCGAAATTATTTGATTTATTTTTAAACATTAGTTTTTTATTCAGCAATATGAAGGAAAAGTAAAGAAAGTCCCAGAGTTTACTCTGAATTATTTTTTAAAATTATATCTCTGGTAGATAGAGGAGGGGGCTCAGGCGGAAGACGATTTAATTGTAATGTTTTTAACAATCTTTTTTTTTATTGTTTTATTCGTTACCCCCCTCCCCCAACCCCGTCGACTTGCTATCAAGCGATGAGACAGATCAAAGGCGTCTATAAGTTTTTATTGCAGTCAGTAACTTGAGCGTTCTATTTCTTTGGAAAGATTAAAGAAAGTTGAAATACATATGAGTCAGGGGTACGAACGATTTTGACACCATCTGAGTTCAGGTCGGGAGGGGACGAGAGAGAGAATTCAAAATGTTTACTAGCTGACCTGAGATAATTACTAAGGCCCTTTTAAAAAGTATACTGTCATCTTTCTGTTGAATAAAAACTCCGAAAATTAGCACTGTAGATAAGGGAGGTAAGTTGACCAATCAATGTTTAAGAGTACAGTCTACCCTACTATTTAATTCATATAACTTTGGGGAAGATATATGTGGATTCATACCGTTCCTAAGTGTATTAGTGAAAGTTATGTTGTTTTTCTTCTCTTAGACTAGATAGTCTGCTTGACTGGATAAAAGTATATATGTTTAATACACAATTTAGGAAAACTCGTCAAAGGAAAATTCGGCAACGGAATATTCGTCAATGGAAAAATTCGGCAACGGAAAACTCTGCAATTTTGGCCAAGTAGGAAAATTCGGCAATTATAGAATAAATATCGATTGAAAATAGATTTTAGAACCGTTTTTACAGGAGATATACTTGCAAATACGGGGCTACCCCCTCCCCAGTGAAGAATATTGTTTATATTATTGTTTTGGTACATGTTTATTTTTTAGATAAGATTTTCAAGTTAAATTAAATCTTTACGATATCTTTTGTTTATTAAATTGTTAGGTGAAAGTACAGAATAGTTAACAAAGCACCCCTCACTCCATGTTAAGAATGACTTTCTAAATAATGTTATTTCAATCCGGTTCGTAATTACGTTACGAAATTAAAGGTTTGGACCGGGTTATTTTTTACATAACATTTTCAAGTTAAATTCAATTTTTACGATATCTTCTGTTTATTAAATTGTTACGTGAAAGTACAGAATAGTTAACAAAGCCCCCCCCCCCATTCTCCCCATGTAAAAATCGTTGTCTAAATAATGTTATTATTTAAAGCCGGTTCGTAATCAAGTTACGAGATTAAATCCATCATAATTCATTTAGATTTCTTCGAAAACAAGTCAGCCATTTTAATTGGCAAAACATCAATTACTTCGTGTGTGTGCAAAAATTGAAAGGAATTTATAAACTATCGAGTAGAAAGTCATTTAAACTGGCTTTAAATTCTTAGAAAATTTCCATGTATTTAAAAAAGCAAAATTGTTTTCTTGTTCTCAGGAAACGAAAATTTACGTATAATCCTATACTTCGTCCGACATGTTCTCTAATAACTCTCAAAATATTAGCGAGATTTTGTCAAATATTATCTTACGGTCTTACACTTAAAGTGACATCTCAACCCATATTGACGAGATCCTTTGACGCCCACCCCTATCCTTCGACCACTCATTGGCAGAATAGAACGTTTACGAAAGAAGGTACATTTTTATTATGGAGCGCTGAAAAAGAGCCGCTCCTTTTTTATAGGAGTTCGAGCAGGAGCGGCTCCTTTTTGAAAATAGGGAGCGTGAGAGGAGCCAGCTCCAATTTTGGGCGTTGGAGCAGGAGCTGGAGCAGCTCCAAAAGTAGTGGAGCGCGTAAAGCTCTGTATATATATATATATATATATATATACAGTTTCGGACTAGGCGGTAAGTAGATTAAGGTATATCCACACTGATGAGCCTTTAAAATGCGAAACAAGATGTAATTAACAGTACTAATTTATAAAAACGGAATTTACACATCTCATTCACATAGCTGATCCGCTGGCATTACAGTTAACGAAATTCGGTTACAAACACAAGGTCGTAGGTTCGAATCGGGCGGTAGGTAAATCAGTTGTAAATCCGCACTGATGTGCATTTAAAATGCGAAACAAGCTTGTTAGTAGATTAATATAATATTTAATTATTATTCATAATTATGAAAGTCCCCTTTAATAAAGAGAGTTTTCTTCGCCTTGGCACTAATACAGAAGTTCCCTCTCCTTCGGTGTAAAACTCTAGATCTAAGTAATTGTACTGATTTCTTATAAAACGTGGTATTCGCACAACTGATTTACTGGCCACACGAATAACAACGTTAGGTTACACGACCCAAGGTTGTAGGTTTGAACGGGACGGTAAGTAGATCAGTTGTTGATCCCCACTGATAAGCCTTAAAAAAGCTGTTGATACAAATAATATTTAATTATTCATTCGTAACTATATATATATATATATATATATATATATATATATATATATATATATATATATGTAAAGATAAATGAAAGAAGAGAGATAAATATGTACGAATGACAAATCTATTTCAACTTCGATTGTTCAATGCGAGGTGCACTCGGTAAAAACATGTTTATTTTTCTTTCCTTAAGCCAAGGCTTTTCTAAGATTAAAATCTCATTATCAGAGGAATTACATAGATGGATAAGTTGGCAGAGGAAAAGCCAAACTTTGAAAAAATATAAAGTAATGGAGAGTAAAAGTGTGCGTGTAAAAAACTATGGAGTTTGTCCAGTTGGTGAATGCCCGTAGATACATATATATATATATATATATATATATATATATATATATATATATATATATATGAAATTAAAGTTATTTAATTTAGTAATTTTGGAAATAGAGATAAAAAACAGTACCTTTACAAATTAGTCAGAGTTTTTACTTTAAAAAGCATATCTAAAAGAGAATTAATCTGCTATTGAAAAAAAAAACGGAACTGAGAAAAAAGTTAAAAAATCCCGGGCAACGCCGCCTGGATACAGCAAATAAATAAATGACCATCCAGTGGTAGAGTCGCCGATTATATACAAGATTGTCATAGGTTCAATCCCGGCTTGGGACAGGTGATATTCTAGCTGCACTGAAGAGTTGTGATACAGCGAAATAATTTGTCCGTTGATAACTATATATATATATATATATATATATATATATATATATATATATATATATCCTCTCTAGGAGGTTAGACACAATGTCAGTTTAGGGTTTAAAAAGCCAGCGCATGAGAAGAAGCGCACTCAGATTTCACAAAAATGCTTGAGCTTGTCGGCATTTCCCAGTAGCGACGCCCCAGGCGATAAGTACATACACCTAATCAAAGAGAGAGGTAAAACCTCGGAAAACTTACATTCTTCGTCTGAAATAAACCAGACCTCAGCACGACAGCAACAAAGCAACTGTTGGACAGATTGTCGAAGACGTATGTTTCTCTATTTTTCTGTCTGTCTGTTTGCCGGTCTGTCTGCATCTCCCTCTTCCTCTCCTTCTCTATCCCTCTCTCTTTCTCTCTCTCTCTCTCTCTCTCTCTCTCTCTATATATATATATATATATATATATATATATATATATACCTGCTTCCTTACTTTATCTTTTGGTCATTTGCTTTCCTCTTAAACTATGTCTATCTTTATCCCTGGATTCAATAATACAATTAACGAAACTTACCACAAACAACCAATTTGGTAGTAATATATATATATATATATATATATATATATATATATATATATATATATATATATATATATATATTTGGGTGTTTACGTTTTACATATTCAGTCTCTGGCTTTTAAATTCTTTTCATAAACAACATCTGAAGCTTTGAAGTCGTGTTATCTTCTCAATTTTCCTTTGACTTACCGCTTCTTGTTTATCAGTCTTAATAAGGTATTTCGATTTCATAGCTCATATATATATATATATATATATATATATATATATATATATATATATATATATATATATATATATATATATATATATATATATATATATATAGTACGTGTTGTCATATACTTTTATTTGTTCTTCTCGTCTCCGCGCGCCAATAGATTCTATCTTCTAAGAAAGGATTTTAGGATTTTTTTATATCCCGCTTTAGATACGGTTTGAAAACAAAGGAGACTTGAAAGATTATTGTAAATATTTACATCTAAGTCACTTTCAACAGGATTATATATATATATATATATATATATATATATATATATATATATATATATATATATATATATATTTATGTATATTTATAAATATATATATAAAGATAGAATAAATAAGAGTGATAAACATGTACAAATGTCCAGATTTATTTCCAGACTTTGAGATTTCAATGCAAGGTATATTCTGTAATAAACTAATGTTTATTATTCTTTCCTCAAGCCAAGGCTTTTCAAAGATCGAAATCTTATCATCAGAGGAGATATACAAATAGATAAGTTGGCTGTGGAAAAGCCAAAGTTCAAACATTTGAAAAAATATTATTAAAAATGGAGTGAAAACAGTTCGTGGGGTTTGTCCAGATGGTTATTGTCCGTTGAAAAGGTGTCCAATGAAAAAGAGATTTTGGAGAAGAAGAAAAACTTATTCGTAGAGGCAGTATGGAGAAAGCGTTCAAAATGAAGTAATTCCAATAGTGAGATATTGAGTTCAAATCGTAGATAGAGCGCACTTAAACGGAATTGATATGAGAAATCTGGCCATTTTAAAATCTTCATCGGCCAGAGTAGAAAAAACAAATCACTTTAGTGGTGAAATATTAAAGCGATTCTAAGAAAAAATCCTTCAGTTAAAAAGCGAGGACAAATTAGGAGGTGGGCTGGAGAGAAGGGGAAGTGAAACATGAGGGAAGAAAGTGGTAGGGTTAGTTGAAAGAACCGTGGTTGCTGTTGGAAGGAAAGAGGAAGGGAGAAGGAAGGGTTCAAGTGATAAGGGTGTGGTTAGTAGGATGTGGGCGAGGATTGGTCATAGGTGAAGAAATAGGTCATTGAGTGTAAATATTATTTGAAAAGTAAAGGGGGGCCGTAGTTAAAAACGGATTTTGGACGGAGGACAAAATAATTTCGAAAGTTTAAGAGGGTTACCGATGCGGAGATTAGAATTCCAATGAATGGAAATCTGTAGTTTAAATGTTTAATAAGTAAAAGTCGGGCAAAGACTAGCGCTATCTAGTTAACATTTCTAAAAAAATTAAATGGCTACCTAGTTGGTTAAATGTATAAATAAATAAAAAAATAAATAATTAAATAATTAATTAAATAAGGCCAAGATGAATAATTAAGAGTACAGTTTACCTTACTATTTAATTCATATAACTTTGGGGGGGGATATATGTGGATTCATACCGTTCCTAAGTGTATTAGTGAAAGTTATGTTGTGTTTCTTCTCTTAGACTAGATAGTCTGCTTGACTGGATAGAAGTATGTATGTATAATACACAATTTAGGAAAACTTGTCAAAGGAAAACTCGGCAACGGAAAATTCGTCAATGAAAAATTCGGCAATGGAAAACTCTGCAATTTTGGCCAAGTAGGAAAATTCGGCAATTATCGAATAAATATCGATTGAAAATAGATTTTAGAACCGTTTTTACAGGAGATATACTTGTAAATACGGGGCTACCTCCTCCCCAGTGAAGAATATTTTTTTATATTATTTTTTTGGTACTTGTGCAGTTTACGAACCGGGCTATTTTTTAGATAATATTTTCAAGTTAAATTAAATTTTTACGATATCTTTTGTTTATTAAATTGTTAGATGAAAGTACAGAATAGTTAACAAAGCCCCCCCCCCCTCACTCCATGTTAAGAATGGCTTTCTAAATAATGTTATTTCAATCCGGTTCGTAATTACGTTACGAAATGAAAGGTTTGGACCGGGTTATTTTTTACATAAAATTTTCAAGTTAAATTCGATTTTTACGATATCTTCTGTTTATTAAATTGTTACGTGAAAGTACAGAATAGTTAACAAAGCCCCCCCCATTCTCCCCATGTAAAAAATCGTTGTCTAAATAATGTTATTATTTCAAGTCGGTTCGTAATCAAGTTACAGGATTAAATCCATCATAATTCATTTAGATTTCTTCGTAAACAAGTCAGCCATTTTAATTGACAAAACATCAATTACTTCGTGTGTGTGCAAAACTTGAAAGGAATTTATAAACTATCGAGTAGAAAGTCATTTAAACTGGCTTTAAATTCTTAGAAAATTTCCATGTATTTAAAAAAGCAAAATTGTTTTCTTGTTCTCAGGAAACGAAAATTTACATATAATCCTATACTTCGTCCGACATGTTCCTTAATAACTCTCAAAATATTAGCGAGATTTTGTCAAATATTATCTTACGGTCTTACACTTAAAGTGACATCTCAACCCATATTGACGAGATCCTTTGACGCCCACTCCTATCCTTCGACCACTTATTTGCAGAATAGAACGCTTATGAAAGAAGGTATATTTTTATTATGGAGCGCTGAAAAATAGCCGCTCCTTTTTTATAGGAGTTGGAGCAGGAGCGGTTCCTTTTTGAAAATGGGGAGCGTGAGAGGAGCCAGCTCCAATTTTGGGCGTTGGAGCAGGAGCTGGAGCAGCTCCAAAAGTAGTGGAGCGCGTAAAGCTCTGTCTATTTGTATATCTCCTCTGATGATAAGATTTCGATCTTTGAAAACATATGCACATAACTAATCATTTTTTCAAACCAAAATACTTCGGTATAATTACGAAACCGTTTTGTTCACAGAAGAATAACCGATATTTGTGTGTTAATTTCTGGCTTTTCTTTCATGGACTCATCAGCAACCAAAAACTTCTCCCTCAGAAACAATACAGTTAACAAAAGCTCTCCCAAAAAACAAAACAAATCACATTGATTACATTTCAATTCAAAAAGAGACTTAAAAATCGCTACCCAGAAAAAATAGCCATCTTGTTTTATGAAGTAAAGCGATAAGAATTACGCACAACACTGCCTAATAAAAAAAACTGCCCGGTGAGTTAATAGTAAACTAGGTTGTAAGTTAACGAAAAAAATAATTTAAAAAATCCTTAATCAATTTATAAATAATAATCATTATATAAGATATGGAATTCAGAATTAAATTAGAAAAATAATCATTTCAAAGTATAGAAATACGAAAGTACATGGTATTTAGCATCATGAAAAACAGGTTTTAGAGATTTATTAAAGTTTAAGTGAAAAATATACAAATTACCAAACCAATATTCTAATATCTTTAGGGTGATGTCTTATGGTCTTTTCAAAGAAATGTATTATACAATGAGCAAATGGGTAACTAAATATAAAATCTTCTTACCTTAACTGGTATACAATGTACCATAACCTTTCCGTTGGTCCTACGATATTAGGATGATCAAATTACCATACTTATAAGATTATAATTATTTTACAATTAGGTGATAAAATTGAATCACTGTTTTTTAAATATACTTATGAAATCTATTTTAAGGGCCTCGTGTTCAAAACTCAAAAGAATTGCTTCGATCATCTTACGAGTAACCATAAAAACGAAGTGGTTTGCAATACTTTTTAAAAAAACGGCATACTTCAACAGACGAGTATAAAAACACTGACCTAAATATTGGATTTCTCACATTTTAGTCTGGTCAGTTTAGTGCGGATCGTGAGTGTCTATTTTTGTTGCTCAAAATTATATAATCAAAAAGAAGATAAAAATTCAGACGAGGCATATCTCGCTGGAACATACGGTCTCTTAACAATAATCGGAATTGTTCTTTTTCATGTAGACTAACAGCTCAGTTGCTATGGAGTTGATATTGGTGCAGTCTGGGTCGTAGTTTTCAAATAGTGGTAGGATTTATGAAAAAAGGATTGTAAAGTTACGACACAGGGAATGCCAGCGGACGGGTTTGAGGACACAATAAAAATCACAAACGAACAAATAATAATTTTTGAAAGAAACAATCAAAGCGAAAACATTCCTGGTCTATGATGTAAGTAGGAAAAAAATACGGCCAGCTAAAGAATGGTGTTGCGCAAAAAGGTGGGGGTATTTGTGAATAGGTCAGCGGTTGACCTCAGAGGTAATAACGGATAACGGAAGTAAAAGTAATTAAACTTGTGCGCAGTAGACGTCAAGGGCAGACAAGGACATAATAAGTGACCGATCGGTATAGAACTGGAGGTGGTCGCTGTGTCAACCACTCAGGTCTGAGACACGTTTATCTGTTTGTGAATACATTTAACTGTGGAATAAAACATGTTATAATCCAAAGAAACAAAAACTGTCTCGCTTATTTCTTTTCTGTCAGATGAAGAAGAACAACTCCGACAAAAAACAACAACAAAAAAAGAAAAGAAAATTTATTTAATTTTCTTACATTTCATGGTTAGAATTACGCAGACATAGTCAAGACTGGGCCCATCGTGTAACAGATAGACGCTGCAGCTTCTCCTGGAAAGTTAAGAATGAGTAAGCGCGAAGAGAGTCTGGCGAAGTATTTGCTATATAATCGAAGTTGCTTAGAGATACTTACCCTGGGCTTCTTGATGTTGGGAGATCTAAAGATCCCGGCCACTTATGTGGTGCGTAGATCATACGCCATGTGTGATATCCTGCTCCCCAACATACAAGCAGCCGAGAAAGTTGCCAACAGTGAGAGAACATGGAGGGGCATTAAAATCACGCCCGAATATATGCAAATGAGGAGGACAACCGTGACGATTCTCGGTGTCCCATGCTGCGTCTCGTCTGACCACTTGGGGGCTGTGATGTCACAGTATGGCGACGTCGAGGCGGTTGTTCCAATTAAGGGTGCCAGGAACATTCAAACTGGCGAATATACCATCAAGATGCGGCTAAAGCGAGAAGGGTTCTTGGACATCCCGGCTCAGCTCCAATGCGAACAATGGGCCATGTCCATAATAGTTGAGGGGAGGAGGCCGGTTTGTTGGCATTGCGAAAAATCGGGACACATGGCAAAGGTGTGCCCCACAAGAATCCCTGTAAAGACCCCGGCAACAGTACCAACAGCCCCAAAGGCAGCAACAACGGTGGCCACGGGACAGAAAGAGGCAGCTCCAACAGACACCACCAAGGGATGGAATACTGTGGTGGCCAAAAGGGGGAAGAAACCATGCCCTAGCCCCAGCTCTGAACCGGCTGAAATGGGATGTGAGGAGGGGAAACAGCCAACAGCAGCCTTGAAAAGGAAATTCGCGGTTCCCTCTTCAGAGTCTGAAGTAGAGGAAGGGAAGGAAGAAGAGATGGCCGGGGAAAGATAAGCCCCAAAAGACCCTAGGCTAAAGAAAGCAGGGAGGCTAAGGAAAACCAAAAGCCAGCAAAAGTCCCTGAAAATGGCACTACATTTGCTCCCACTTCCAAACCCAAATCTCCAGCCCCAGCAGATTTGAATGCAAAAGAGCAAAATACCCCTCCCCCATTAAATACTGCCGTGGAGACTCCCAACACAAAAACAGAGGAGACCGGGAAGGCCAGAACAGAAAAACCGGAGAAAGCTGTTGAGGAGGAGATGAGTATTGAGAAACCGGAAAAAGTCCCTCCAAAAACATCACCTCCCCCTCGACCGATCAGAAGGGATAGATCGAAGAAGTTCCCGTTTTTACCAGGGGAAAGGATCTGTGAGGCAGATGCCTCACTGGTCCAGTCAGATCTAAATGTACGCCAGAGGCAGCACCTCAAACAGCTAGAGGCCTTCACTCATGTGAAAGGCAAAAGAGTAGACAACCCGGCCAACTTCACAGACGCCCCGATGTGGACATCCTTCATCAGACAGGACAAGGGAAGCCGGGCAAGGGCCCTATGGAGGATGCTGGAGGCTGGTAAGAGGGCTATACCCGGTATGAAGTTGATCGACGAGGAGCACCCATCTCTAAAAACACTTGTCCCAAAATTCCCCGGGAGGGTCCCAGTTTATGTTCACCCCTCTTTTTTTCGGGCCTTAAAACTAACTTTCCCCCTGGACGTGGGAGGTTTGGCAAGAGACGGACGGATTTCGTCCGATCTGCTGACCGGCAGTCTTGGTCAGGCCTTCGGTGTCCTCACTCCCGAGGACTTTAGCCCCGTCTGTGACACTAGCTAATGGGGACCACAAATTTAAACTTGGCTTGTTGGAATGTGAGGGGCATGAGATCCCGAGGCAAAACTGCTCGCGTGCTAAGGGATCTCGTGGCCCGTGAGGTAGATGTAGCTGCGATTGAAGAGACGCACTTCGGTTCGTACGAGGATTGTGATGTGCTGACCGACGACTATGACGTCTACTCAGCATATGGCAATGTTCGTAGTTGTGGCATCTCTTTGTTAGTGAGACGCACCCTGTCAGTGACGGTGAGCGTTGTTCATACGGATTCGGCGGGACGGCTGGTCGTGGTCAATGTTGCCGTTGGAAACAGCAAGTTTCGGATCGTTGCGGTTTATGCGCCCAACATTGCTGGTGAGAGGGTCTCCTTTTTTCGATGGTTGGAGGCGTTCCTCAAGGGTCCGGAGCGAGTAGTTTTAATGGGGGACTGGAATGCCATCCTAGACCCCAAGATAGATAAGGTCGGTGGGGATAGAGGGTCGGCGTGGTGTGAGAGCAGTCTGTCTGACCTGATGGTCTCATGCGGTCTTGTCAACAGATTTCGCGTTGATCACCCAGGGAGGGAGATGTGGACGTGGTATACTAGTGCGGCCTTCTGTCCAAGTACCTACTTGGACAGAATGTTAGTTAGAAGAGGCGACGTAGATTTCATATCTTGTCCCACGTTCACTTGGTTAGGACATTCGGACCATAAATTGGTTATGGCCCGCTTGAGCTTAAGTGATAGGCCTAGGTTGGCTGGGTACTGGAAGTTTAATACCTCTTTACTGGAGATACGCGACTTCCGGGAACAGCTAACGTTACTACTCCAGCGGGGATTAGTGGGGTGGTTATCGGGAGTAGGTACTGGGTTAAAACTAAGGCTCAGGTAAGAAACTTTTGTGTCCGCTACAGCCAGCGCCTCGCTCAAGATAGGGCTAGGACGCAAAAGCAAGTAGAGGATAAGATGACCCGGGCGGTGGCTGGGGGGATCCCCTAGAGATAGCATTAATTACGGGGAACCTCAATCGCTTGGCTAGCGAGCGATATGAAGGTCAAGTAGTTAGAGCTAGGTTAAAGAAAGTCTCTAACGAAGCCGTGAACGTTGACGCTGTTGAGCGTAAGGCTGCTTTACGTCGTGGTTCGGATGGGTACACTCGGAAGGTGAACACCCTGGAAGGACATACCCTGGTATCGTCTCGTGAGATTTGTGAGGGGTTCCGTGAGCATTTGGAGGAACGCTTCACCCAACTGCCCAGACTCCGCGGCCAGGAGCTTGACAGCTATTTGGCTGACTCGCCCCGCCTCGAGGCGGCTCGAGCAGCTGGCTGTGATGGCAGGATTACGGAGGGCGAGATCGTTACTGCGTTGAAGCAGGTCGACTTGAACAAATCTCCAGGACTCGATGGTCTGCCGTACGAAATGTATTTGAGGCTGTCGCCCATGTTTGTCCCAATTCTGAAGGATGTGTTTAACCACTGGCTTGTTCAGGAGTCAATCCCTGGACAGGTAACCAAAGGAGTGGTCACATTACTGAAGAAGGGGGACCAACCTGGGGGGGAAATTTAGATGACTACAGACCCATAACTCTGCTAAACACAGAGTTAAAGATTTTGGCCCGCGTTCTTGCGAACCGCCTGCAGGTTGTTATCGGTGATTTGATCAAGCCTGAGCAAAACTTTGCTGTGAAGGGGAGGTCGATTCAGAACAACTTTCATTTGATTCGCATGATCATAGAGGGGACAGAAGACGACGTTGAAGCCGCGCTGATCAATTTAGATCAGTCCAAGGCTTTCGATAGGGTCGACCATGGTTTCTTGAAAGCTGTTTTAGCGGCTGCCGGTTTTGGTCCGGACTTCCGCAGGTGGATCTCTATTCTGTATGACTCGCCGACGGCAGTGGTGCAAGTCAATGGGAAGAGGTCGGAATCGTTCGTTGTTTCTCGGTCGGTACGTCAGGGTTGTCCGCTGTCGCCCCTGCTCTACATCCTGGCGTTGGAACCCTTTCTTCGCAAATTAAGGGATCGGGCGGCAACACCAGTCCTGCACGGGATCGCCATCCCTCCTCGCAAAGCGCGAGTCAGGGTTTCCGCGTTCGACGATGATGTCACCGTTTTCGTGTCGAGCCGTACTGACATTCAAACGGTGATTAAGGCGCTCGCTCGGTACGAAGAAGTGACAGGGGCCATAGTCAACCACAGCAAGTCGAACGGCCTGCGGTTGGGTGCCTGGAGCGGAGAGACCGCTCTTCCAGGTGACTTCAGCTGGTCGGATGGCCCGGTTCGAATCCTCGGCGTATGGTTCGGACCGGGCCTCCAGCTGGAGAAAAACTGGTCGGAAGTACAGACAAAGGTCGAATCGTCGGTCCGGGCTTGGATTCGAAGGAAGCTTTCCTTAAAGGGCAGAGTGGAGGCGTGCGCCACTTACGTCTTCCCTCTCATCCTTTACCGGCTGTCTGTACTACCATTGCCTGCGGCCCGCCTTCACGCTTTCACGCGCTTACTCTTCTCGCTTCTTTGGAAGAGCCGGAAAGCGTACGTCCGCAGACAGGTCTGTACTCAAGTTCCGTGGGTGGGAGGCTTGGGGATGCCTGACTTGGCAAGTCATCGACATGCCGAGAGACTGGCTTTCCTGAGTCGGACTTTGATGGAAGACACTCCGTGGGTCCCTGCGGCTGGGAGCGCCTTTCCCAACCTCATACCCGACCTCTCGGTCGAAGGTCAACGTAGGCCGAGAGGGGAGCCCTTGTTCTTCATTGAATGCCGGGCCGCGCTTAGAGCGTTGCCGGGGTCCAGTAACCTTGCCCGGTCTAGGAAGAGACTATATCGGGATCTAGTGGAGGGTACCGCTTCGGACCCACTTGAGGAGCGGCTTGGATTGTCGAGGGAGGAGGCCCGCTCCCAGTGGAGTTGGGCGCCGGGCCAGAGTTATCTCAACAATTCTGAGTATTCTCTGACCTGGCGACTGGTTCGGAACGCACTGCCCCTCTATGGCAGATTACGCAGAGATGGCTTAAGGGACGTCCCCTTATGCCCGATCTGTGAAGACGACGAAGAAGAAACCGACGAGCACGCCTTCTTCACCTGCAGCAAAGTTCGACGTCTCTGGGAATACGTCAGAGAGGTGACGGCTCGCATCGACGCCGAGCAGCCGATGGTCTTGGATGTAGCATCTGTCATCAACAACGCAGCACCGCCGTGGTCTGGGGGAGAAACGAATGGTGTTTCTAGCCATCCTAGCCGTAGCAAGACTAGTGACGTGGGTTACACGTCTTGATGAGGTTCATGGGGTTGGATCTGTTTCGGATCGGGATCTGGTAGTTTACTTTAAACATCAACTTAAAGTGAAGATCAGATGCGATTGGAAACGATTACATCGCATGGATTTCAATAGGAGATGGGTGCATGACACTAGTTTGTGTATCCCACGAGGCGCCAAGTTTGAGTTCGTGTTCCCTCCATAGTTATGGCACACGCGGTACTGGGTTCTACGGAACCCACCCCTTGTAGACTTTTTTTTAACTAAAAGAAAAACTCTAAACTAGTAGGAATGAGAGATATCCGGTCCCTATTTTATTTTTGCCGGCACTAGAGAGCTTCCAAAGATTCCCACTTCCACTGTTTTATTTTGTCCCCGGTCTTTTGGAAACCCTTGGCATTACCGTGGCCACCGAGAGTTACTACAGGCCGGTTGGCTAGAAAATGACGTCACTGCATTCCGTGTCAAAACAAGGACGGTCGTAATGACAATAAGAAGGCATTTCGACTTCTCTATTCACTAAATAATCCATCAAAATTCAGGAAATCAACCAATTTTAATGAAATTTTCAGTATTTATTAATTAATGATCACGGAATATAATAAATCCATTACTTTATTATAAAGCCTTGATTTTGCACGTACCTATCTCTTAATAGCAAGATAGGAGTTGGTGATTCCATTATAAACCAGACAGTTAACATTGAACGTTTTTTTTGTATAATTTTTAAACAAATTTCAAAGTCTGAATTACTTACGGTTGATTGGGTTAGAAGTTTAAATAATGGTAATTCATAATTCAGTTTTTTGCAGTATTTGATCGTGAATTATTATTTTCTTTAACTTTATATTGAATAAAGATCAGTTTCAAGATGAATCGAATCGTGTTCTTTTCTTTTCTTTTTTACATGCAATTTTTAAAGTTTTCTAATGCTTTATTTTAAATATTTACAATATCGTATGGTCAACATATTTTGATATTTTGAATAACTTTAGTAAAGGTGTTTTTTGTTTACAATAAATAATACATTTGCACCAAGCTTTATAATAAAGTGATGGATTTATTATATTCCGTGATCATTAATTAATAAATACTGAAAATTTCATTAAAATTGGTTGATTTCCTGAATTTTGATGGATTATTTAGTGAATGGAGAAGTCGAACTGCCTTCTTATTGTTATTACTACGGTCCTTGTTTTGACACGGAATGCAGTGACGTCAGAGGGGGGGCAGGAAGTTAGTTGCTTGACCTTGTCAACTCTCGGTGGCCATGGGCATTACTATCTTGGAAGCCGCCATCCACCCCTTGATCTCATTCCCGATGAATTTATTTTTTGAACACTCCTCTCTTAAATTCCCACACCCACTTAGTGACCGACCCGCTTGTTTTCGGTCTCGTGCCGGAAAACAGTGGGCGATCTAACACTTAGCCATGAGGGAAAGCCGGGCCATACTAACTCCCCTTTTTTATCATTTTATTTTGTTCTTTATTTTTTTATTTTTTTTATTTTATTTTTTTTTTTGGGGGGGGTATTTTTTAATATTTTATCCCACTCCCACGATAATTCATGTTTTACAGCGATAATTTTTGGGGATATTTTAAGTAGGGATCCACCCACAGAGTGAATGCGGTATTTTGGTGCAAGAATCTAGTTTAGAGCCAGCAAATGTTGTTTTCTTGTTTTGTAAAAATTTTTTGTGAAAAAACAAAAACATTGAACAGCTTGTCTTACTTATCCCCGACCCCCTCCCCTACATAACGGGCGCTATGCCTAAGGTCTAGTGAGTTCCCAAGGTTTGTAAAATCTTCATCTGTAGATAAAGATGAAGGTTGTCCGAGGGAATTCACCGGCCTAAATAACTTCTTGGCCTTTTGGCTAAGATCAAAGTGTAGTATCTGTTCCGATGGATACTGCACGCCTGCCCTGTGCAGTTCTAGGAGGTCCACCTTCCCAGGTTTTGCCTCCCCTCTTTGGGCAAGAGTACATTTATTGCTTACTGCCTGAGGCGCCCCTACCGGGGAATGCCGACGGGGCTGCCCAGGCGATTTTTAATGGCCAGAGTGCTCACCTTCCCGGGCGCTGGCTTTTCAATCCCCACTTACTCGACCCAAGCTGTGGTCACATCTTACTTGTGGGAGTAAGATAAAACTGGCCTTGTGCCTAACTCCTGCAGAGGAGTAAATAAATATGACATACTTACCTGGCACGCTAGGAAGTAAGTGTAGTATCTGTTCCGATGGATACTGCACCCTATAGACGGGTGTCGTCTTGTCCTTCGGGGCTTGATTCAACCTGTCTGTGGGTTTGTCCTGTGCAGTTCTAGGAGGCCCACCCTCCCAGGCTTCACCTCCCCTCTTTGGGGAGGAGTAAGTTTATTGCTTACTGCCTGAGGCGCCCCTACCGGGGAATGCCGACGGGGCTGCCCAGGCAATTTTTAATGGCCAGAGTGCTCACTTTCTCGGGCGCTGGCTTTTCAAACGCCACTTACTCGACCCAAGCTGTGGTCACATCTTACTTGTGGGAGTAAGATAAAACTGGCTTGCTGCCTAACTCCTGCAGAGGAGTAAATAAATATGACATTAATTCAGTTCAACCAGGGGTTTTACCCCTGCCTAATAAACCGGTATTGTTCGGGCCTTTGGATCCAGATTTACGCCGGTCTATTGGGGGTTGTCTGGTCCTGTGCAGTTCTAGGAGGTACACCCTCCCAGGCTTCGCCTACCCTCTTTGGGGAAGAGTAAGTTTATTGCTTGCTGTCTGAGGCGCCTCTACCGGGGAATGCCGACGGGGCTGCACAGGCAATTTTTAAATGACCAGAGTGCTCACCTCTCGAGCGCTGGCTTATCTAATCCCACTTTCCCGACCTTGTGTCACATCTTATCTTGTGGGAGGTAGATAAATATATATATATATGACATTAACTCAGTTCAACCAGGGTGTTTTACCCCACCTAATAAACTGGTATCGTCCGGGCTTTTGGGTCTGGATTTACGCCGGTCTATTGGGGGCTGCTGGTCCTGTGCAGTTCTAGGAGGTGCACCCTCCCAGGCTTTGCCTCCCCTCTTTGGGGAGGAGTAAGTTTATTGCTTACTGTCTGAGGCGCATCTACCGGGGAATGCCGACGGGGCTGCACAGGCAATTTTTAAATGACCAGAGTGCTCACCTCTCGAGCGCTGGCTTATCTAATCCAACTTTCCCGACCTTGTGTCATATCTTACCTTGTGGGAGGTAGATAAATAAAACAAAATTATGACATTAACTCTAGATCTTACTAGACACCGATATGCGTCCACCTCTTTATCAGTTAAACTGTTTAAACATATGTAAAAGTTTTAAAAAAATGAACGTTTTTTTAAAGAAAAATCTCGCTTTTGGACTTAACGTGCACAAATATTTCACACAAATGATAATCTAGAGAAATAATATGGACAGATAAGAGCATGCTATTACACTCATTTCATTTCATTCTTGACTGAAGAAAAAACATCACCAAAAATATATAAAAATATATTTATACATCCTTGGTTGTCCAACCATTTGATTTTCTCATAGGCTGATATTTATATATACAGAAAGAATACGTAGATATTTCAGAATAATATATATATATATATATATATATATGTATATATATATATATATATATATATATATATATCATGGACGGCGGCACCGGGGGGGGGGCTCATCCCCCCACTTTTTGACTTGCCCCCCCACTTTACAGTCATCAATAATGAAGTTATATATGCATGTGTTTAACCGCCCCCCCCCACTTTTTAGGAGACCCCCCCCACTTTTATAACTGTCCCGTCGGTCCTGTATATATATATATATATATATATATATATATATATATATATATATAAGAGATGTCGTTCACCTAGAAGCATGGATCCGTTTAAAATATTAAAATAATTGAAAAATAGGAGCTTTTTAACTCAACTTTATTTTTACTGAAATCGTAATTTAAAAAAAATAAAATTCTTTCTTCAAAAATGATCAAAATTGTGTAATGCTTTTTTTCTTTAGGTTTGTTAATGTTGTCCGCGTGGTGGTCTAACTGTTATTAATTACAATACTGTGTTTCTGAACGGGAAGCATGTGACATGCTGGTAAATCAAAATATATGTTGTTTACTTAGACGCATTGACAAGTTTCAAATATATAAATAAGATAAAAGTTGAGAATAAAAAATGGTATATCTACAATATTTATTAAGACATCAGAAGTTCAAAGGTAGCCGTGTAATTATCCTTAACCCATGAATTTTCAAAGACAAACTATTTTGATCAGAAGATAAAATTCCGTAATGTAACTGTAAATATTACCGGTAACATTTAACTTTACAAATTAATACACACACACACACACACACACACACACACACACACACACACACACACACACACACACACACACACATATATATATATATATATATATATATATATATATATATATATATATATATATAATTATCTACGAACACTTGTTCTGCCGTAATACGGTTCATTAGCGTGGCTGAAATTAGTGAGATTCAAAATAGCAACCAAGTCGCTAGAATTAGAAGGTTATTTTACTGCATAAATATGTTCAATATTGTTTTTGCGATAGTTACAAATGTAGGCTCATTTAATGTATATATATATATATATATATATATATATATATATATATATAAGATAATTTTTAGTTACACAGACATGTACAAAATCCTCGACACTGGCATGTCGATGTTATCGATCAACAGCTATTATAAACTGAGATCTCACCAGGCAGAGCTAGAATCCGATCTAAACCTTAGATCATATTTGGAAAGAAACAAATATAACAGCCCTATTTGATATTGAGCACTTTTTATAAACCCGGTTGAAATTCTTTGGATTACTACCCTGTGGATGTTTTACCTGGATTATATATATATATATATATATATATATATATATATATATATATATATATATATATATATATATTCAACTTTTCCTCTATTATTACCGTTAATTTACATTATCTTTTTTCCCTTTATATTCCGTCTTTGTTATATAGAATAGCGGAGTATATTAAGAAGAAAAACAAATATTCTAATTTACAGACCCATAATTGACTTTCAATGAATACAAACGCCCACCTAAAAAAAAAAACCCGTGTTTGCTACTATTCTTAATTTCTGACATTTTTCAACTCCAAATTCTGACTAAATTCTTAATGTTTGCGTCACTTAAACACATTTTTCTCCTTCAGTCACATCATGTTTTCTACCTTTTCCTCTTTCCCCCTCGTTTTTAAGCCTAAATATGTTTATTTTTTTCTTAAATCGATAAAAATTCAATTAATTTTTAATATGGAAGCTTTGATGTTCGCGAAGTACCCGTTTGCTTTGCTCGCCACGTCCCCCTATCGACAAATCAATCAATCACTTACCGATTTCCTTTGAGCATGCGCATTGTGTTGAAATGACAGAGCAACATATGGTACTGCGCATCTCAGTAGTTCGATGGACGTATACCCTACACTCTATAACAAAAACAATGCATCTCTTTCTCTCTCTCTATCCACTTCTCTCTCTCTCTCTGTATATATATATATATATATATATATATATATATATATATATATATATATATATATATATATGTGTGTGTGTGTACATATATCTCGTAACACTAAAGTTAGCGAGTAAAACGTGTGAACTTTTCTAGCCCCTGACTAAAACCATTTAAAATTGTAAGGAGAAGTCAGGAAGCAAATAGCAAATCAGATTACAACCCAGACTTATCCCGCCGCCTGAAATGAATTCGGAAAACATTCCCTAATCTATAATAATAATCAGAAGTTGGTGTTTTTGTTTATTTAGACCAGCAGAAACGGTAATAATAATTTAAATATAAAGTTACTGACGTAATTCTATGAGAATGTTAGTAATATACCTTGATAAATAGCGAGTTTCCCGCATATATTTATATATATATATATATATATGTATATATATATATATATATATATATAATATTTTTCAAATTAACCTATGTACACATGTGTTTCATGCCAAACTTGCAATAAACAGTATGGGAGAAGACAATCCCTGCCGTTCACACGGTTTGAACTCCAATACGATAGTCATATTTAACTCAGTGGTCAGAGCGCGTACTGATGTGCCCACCACGCATTGTTTGGAAATGGTCGAGTAAATTAATGTCTTAATGGTAAATTCGGCGACCATATAAGCAGGCTGTCGAGGCGTTTATCAACTTACTTAAAGTTATCCATCTAGCGAGAGCTTTGAATAATTATTTATAAATTATAATTTTTAAAAAATCAACCCATATACACACGTGTTTCTGCCAAACCTACAATCATCAGTATGGGAGGAGACAATCCCTGTTATCACACAATTATATATATATATATATATATATATATATATATATATATATATATATATATATATATATATATAAACTCGCTATTTAACTAGGTATATTACTTAAAAATCATAAAAAATCATAAAATTACATCAGTGGGGGAAATCATCCAAGGTATTTGAGTAGAGGTTAATGTACTATATTTTCTGTTGTTATGAGACCACCTTCCCAGGGATTACCTCCTCCTTTTTATAGAAGAAAGTGTAGTCTAGTATTTATTCTGTTGTTATGATACCATACTCCCAGGCATGACCTTCTCCTTTATAGAAGAATCCTCCCAAGTATTACCTCTGTTTGTAGGGATAATGTAGTATCTGTTCTTTTATCATGATACCACCCTACCAGGCATTACCTCCTCCTTTGGGGACAGTGTAGAATATGTTTGTTCATCGTGATACCATCATCTCAGGCATTACCACTTCTATTTTGGGAGCTTTACGTCATCGCTAAATGGGATTAGTGTAGTATATTTACATTCATCATGATACATTGCTCCCAAGTATTACCTACTCTTTTTTTTGGGGGGGGGGCAGTATATGTTCGTTCTTAGTTATATTAACTTCCCAGGCATTAACTCCTGTTTTGTGCGTGTGTGTGGTTAGTGTTCGTTCGTTATGATAATATCTCGCTGTGATTATATCTTACTTTGAGAGGTCAGGGTAGTATATGTTCCTTCACCATGATATTATCCTTCCTTGGCTAGTAAAATAATTCGACCGGAGGGAGGGAGCATATATATATATATATATATATATATATATATATATATATATATATATATATATATATATATAAGAAGATTTAATGAATTATAAGATTCCAATTGTTCAAAGAATTAGAACAACAAGTCTATTATGGCGTACGGTCGTTTCCAAAACATTCTGGAAATACTTAATTTTATTTTTTATTTTTTTAAAAATGAACAAAAGCTACTCCAAAATGACCATTCTTGGCCTTTTGGCTAAGATCAAAGTGTAGTATCTGTTCCGATGGATACTGCACCCCATACTGGTGTTGTCTTGGCCTTCGGGTCTTGATTTACGCCGGTCAATGGGTCTGTCCTGTGCAGTTCTGGGAGGTCCTTCCCCGGCTTTGCCTCCCCTCTTTAGGGAGGAGTAAGTTTATTGCTTACTGCCTGAGGCGCCCTTACCGGGGAATGCCGACGGGGCTGCCCAGGCAATTTTTAAACCTCACTTTCACGACCCGACCTTGGGTCACATCTTACTTGTGGGAGTATGATAAAAACTGGCCTTGTGCCTAACTCCTGGAGAGGAGTAAATCAATACTCCAAAACGTTTCTTCATCAGCGCCTTTAGCACCACATCTTACAGAAAGTTAAGGAAATATATATATATTTAAATATAAAATTATTTTTACCTACATACGCTGGCGTTTTAAGCTTTCGCTCTCATTAGTGTACGAAGTGACAATTTCAGACGGTCACAAAGCACGAACCCGGTTCACAGAGTCAATCAAGACTTCACATGCTTTCTCTATATCCCAAATCCATCGGAAATTATTAGGTGATACAGGAGAAATGTAGTTCTATTAGGCCCTAAACACAGCGGACAGTTAACAGCAGATAATCTAGAGGGTTCAACGAACGTTATCGGAACTTTCCTCATAGCTAAGTGACATTCTGTTTTTAATATCTCCGAACAGTGCTCAGCTTAAATTTCTTAAAAGGACTTTATAACAATATTTCATAAATTATTGTTGCCTACATACGCCAGTGTTTCAAGCTTTTGCTCTTATCAGTCTAGGGAATAATAATCTCAGACGCTTGCAAGGTTCGAACCCCTGCTACTGAATCAACCTAGACTGCACGAGGAAGAAAAGAAGGAAAGTTAAGTTCTATTCATGCGAAGGGAGACTTACAAGTGATTCAACACGAACGTTGTCAGAATATGCCTTATAGCTACGTGTCTATTTATTTTGAACTTCCCCGAAAAGGGCTCAACTTCAATCGTATTAAAGGGGTTTATAACAATATTAATTTGTAAGTAAATAATATTAAAATATGTTTACCTACATACACAAGCGTTTCAAGCTTTCGCTCTCATCAGTGTAGGGAATGATAATCTCAGACGGTCGCAACGTTCGAATATATATATATATATATACATATATATATATATATATATATATATATATAATGTGTCTGTGTCGATATATACCGGTTTTACGCCATTAAATTAGTAAATAACTTGATTCTTTGCACTTGTTAAGGGTGGCAAGGGTGTCTCATTATAATGAACCCATTCTTGGTCTCATATCCCCGCTAGTGTATGCATGAGTTCGAATAAGAAATGGCAGATTGTCGTATTTTCTTTATTGTTTATCTATTACTAATAGAGATTTGATATAAGTATTTCTGAAGCCGAAACTATACTATTACTATCTTTTAAAGCTCAATTTAGGGGAGGAGGTAGTGTATTACCTGTTCTGTTATCATGATACAACCATTCTAAGCTTTACATATTTCTTTTTCTTTGGAAGGGGTAGTCTAGTATCTGTTCCACTGTCATGAGAGCATCCTACCAGGCATTATTTCCTCCTGTGGTGGCCAGTTTTGTATATGTTCGTTCGGCATGATACTATACTCCCAGGAATTATCTCTCTTTTTTAAAAGGGTGTTAGTTTAGTATATGTTCTGTGGTCATGATACCATCCCCCTAGTAATTACTATTTCCGTTTGTATGTGGGTAGCGTAGTATCTGTTCTATTGTCAGGATAGCGTCTGATGATGCACTACACACTCGTTTTGCCATAGGGGCAGCTGTAATATTAGTTATGTTGTCATGAAACCATACTCCCATGAATTACGTCCTCTTTGGGGGCATTACAGTATATGTTCATTCGTCATATATACTAATTAAAGTATGTGTACAAAAAAAGAAAATACTAGCTGAAGTATAAATAATGTCCTCGGTTGGAGTTAGGAGGAGTCATTCTGGACTGATACGATGCATATTTTTGTACCAATTCGGTTTGACCTTTTAGAGAGCCTGATGTTTTCCATATTAAACCGACCTTGTGTCTAACTTCCTCATCTCAGAAATTCCGAAAAAAGACAGCATCAACCAACGAACAGGTTACAATATGTGTTTCGATATAAAGTAACCCCGTAAGGGCTGTTTACCGTAAATTATATAAACGAAAATGTGTAATTTCAGAAATTCCGTAAAAGACTGCACAAATGAGTTGTTTTGTGCTAGAATTTACATGTAAAAATATAACATCTAATTTTAATCTCAGACAGTAATTATTCTACGATAGAAAAAAAGCAAATTAGGACCACACATCTGATGAGAACATGTCTGAATACCATCACATTTTAATCTATTCGATTGTTTTCATAAATCTTGAAAAGAAACAAATTAAAAAATGCACAGAAGAAAAAGAAAAATTATTTTAATTAGCACAAAAAATGAAAATATTTCTTCTTGACTAATATCGCCTCAAAATGTTCTCCCATCTTAGAGACCGCAAATTGATTGTTGTACGTAAAACTGCGGCAGAGTACTGTTTGTATGCAGACTCCCACGGGACAACTGACGGGACCTACAGAAATGATTTGTGTTTACGCCATTAGACTACGAAAGTAAGGGTTTCAAGTGTGTCTCATTATAATTAATCTGTTCTTGGCGTGGATTCGAGTTATGTAACCCCAAAAGGGCTGATATACCGTAAATAATGAAAACGACAATGCCTCATTTCAGAAATTCCGAAAAACACTCATATAAGACCAGCCTTCAACTGACTTAAACTTCGACATATGAACGAGCCAAGCGTTACAAGTATTCAACAAACACAACCTTCAACGGAGACTGCCTTTAACGAACACCAGTTATTGTGACGGGGAGCGAGCTTATAACAGAAACCGATTAGAAATTAGCGATAGAATAGTTGCTGAACTAACTTACTGAATAAGCGAAATACTAGCGCTTTTATCGAACTCAAAATATCGTTGATTGTTCAGTAAAACGAATCATTTGCATGACCAGACAGGGCTCATTTTGTTCTCCGGATTGTCTTTATACAACTGTTTGTTTGGAATAGTTATTCTCACCTTCCCACTGGTGCTACCAGATCAGGCTGTCTGAAGATAACGGCTTCCTGACCCTAAATGCACCAATCATTGATGTTTTATTGTTTTGTTCTCTTTGTAAACTCAATCATGTTCTGCAAAATCCCAAACAAAAAACAACAATTTCCCTCTCTCCCAAGATGTTATCTTGATACTTTTCACGAGAGTGTTTTATTCGAAAAACTAGATGGAGCTCTAATTTCTTTCTTCACAGAAGACGAAGGAACTGTGCGTCCCCTATTTATGAAGACCTTACATGACGAGCATCTAGCCCCAAAAAGGCCGGCAGTATATTCTCAAAAGACACGTCTGTTCCTTCTTACAGATACGAGCCAAGAGAAAAATCAGACATTGGTTATTTTGCCGGTTGACTTCCTACCATTACGTTACTTCCTCACACGTTAGCTTAATTTTATCCGCTTTTAGATTTCTATTGGAAATTTCGCTTTTCTAGTTAATCTACTGTCATGTGAAAAAAATCCGTTATGGACACACTCACGATCAAATATTGCTACATAACATTGTAACAACAACTGAATTTAATTAAAAATCTATCTTACGTCACGTGGTTAAGCGCACCAATCTACTTTTCATACAGATAACGTCAATCATCCAGGATGCAAAATTGCATCTGGAAAATGATATCAATACTTACAAAAGGTTATTACTTCCAGTTTATCTAACAGAACAAGTATCAAATAATAGAATTGTCTTGGGCCAAAGTAAACTGGTCTAAATATTGGATGTTTTAGGAGAGTCCACAATTTGACCCCTGTGCGAAACGAACGGCTGATTTCTGGATGAGTAACGATGAGTATAGATTGCATTAGACGTTTACTTCCCTTTCCATACATATGGAACGGACAAAACTGAATACAGGCGATAGAGACATGCTCGGAAAGAGATACCTGCTATTCGAGGGCTTTCGATATGCGTAGGGATGGAGTGATTAGCATACTTCCTTCTCTTCTTTTCTTTCTCTCTCTCTCTTTCTCTATCTGGGGTAAAAAAATTGACGGTAACTTTTAATGCCACAAAGACAAAGCTACTTTCCTTCAATAACTACAAGAAACCTCTTGAACCACCGAGTGTTATGGCAAATAACACCCTACCTGAGAGTTCATCATTCAAACTTCTCGGCCTAACTTTCACAGATAACATGAATTGGAATAAATACATTGAAAACATTGCCAAGGCTGCTGCAAAGAAGGTGGGCTCCTTCTACCGTGTCAGTAAATTTCTCACACCTGACATTATTCTATATCTCTACAAAGCCACCATCCGCCCATGCATGGAGTATTGTTGGCCCATCTGGGCTGGTGCATCATTCGCTAGTCTCTCCCTCTAAGACGAGGTCCAAAAAAGAGTTCCAACTTGATAGGTCGTTTACTATCCACCAAGCTCCAGCCCCCTTCCCATCGCCGCAATGTTGCTTCATTGTGCCTGTTGTACAAGTACTTCAATGGATTGTGCTCTGATGAGCTTGCTGCTCTGGTACTCCCACGACGTAAATCTATTAGAGCAACCCGACAATCTGCCAAATCCCATCCATACACTGTGGAGGTCTCCAGATGCCGAAGAGCTTTCTACTCCAAAAGTTTATTTCCTCGTGCTGCTGGACTCTGGCTCCCTGCTTTCCTGACGTTACTGACATGCAGAAATTTAAAACATCTCGCTGCGCAGCTCCTAAGTTAGGTTGACCCCCCCCAAACGTATACCCTTTTTTCTCAGTAGCCCCTTATGTCTACAGTGGCGGCCTGCCTTGTTTGGAGTGTACTATGTTTAAAAAAAGACTACAGATCCGCTGGCGCCACGGTATCTTGGACACTAAAGTAACGTCACAGCTGATCCCAGAATTCTCTAATCTTTATTGGCAAAAAAAAACAACGAAACTAGGAATGTTTATAGTGACATAACCGAGAGTCTTGAACTATGCCCGCCAAGAGTCGAATCATCATGGAAGCTGAACGTTTTTTATGAATAGAATCAATACCTAGAGTATCTTCAGTTTTCATCTTGTCATCAGAATTGTGAGTTCATCTGCAAGGTCAGCTCTGATACATCATCAACCCAAACCGTCTCAACGTAATTTAAATCCGGAGTTGAAACCAACCTTTGAAAAATAGTCGACCATTGCATGTTAGACTCTATCAGAGTATCCTACATTTAATCAAGAGAAAAACAGTCGACCTCTCGTGATGAAACTATTTTAATCCCGTAAGCCCTACACCATTTTGATACCGATGTTTTGACATTATTGACATTGCTTTGTTCCTAAAAAACTCATCTACTCCAAACATGAAAAGTATTCCTTTACTCCGCGAATATTATGTTTATTTCCCCCTGTCATAGTCGGGCATGTTCTATTAATTACCCTATTAATAAATAATATAGTTTATACAATCTGGTGTGTCAATCTTCAGTATGTTGTGTTTATTGATATCTTCTATTGAGACCCAAAATGAAGTTAGTCATTTGTTGTATGCTTTTTGTATCATATTGCGTTAAGGTCGGTATCCTTTGGTCGAGAATAACTTTAAATGCTGCTACCTCAGAGCAGAATAGTCATTTGTTGTATTTTTTGGTATCACAATACGTTAAATTTCCTTACCTTGCCTTTTCCTATCCACTAAACAGAATCTATTAACTATCTAATAAAAGTCCGTCAGTACATATTTTATTAGAATAACATTTTTAAAAGAAACATTGATCTAAAATTATGGAATACATTTTGAAACAATGCTCTTTTTTTCAATTCAACTTCAAAGGTTATTTCCCGTGTCCTTTCGGAGCTCTCCAAAAAATAAAGATTACATTTTAGTTAATCTAATTTCCTTCTTTATTCCTTCAAGAAATTTCCTTTTTTCTTTCACTTTTTTCTTTTCGTTTTTGTGACTTTAAAAAACTTTAAAATGATTCTCATTACTTTCTCCGTTTCTAATCCAATTTCCTTTGCTGTTCACTCACTTAGAATTATGTTAGAGAGATTAAAATGCCGACCTCAACTTGATAACGGTGTTAGATGACGCCATGATTGTTGAGTTGTTATTAGTTAAGAGGGGGAGAGAGAGAGAGAACTAGAGAGAAAGAGAGAGCGAGAAAGAGAGAGAAAGAGAGAGAGAGAGAGTTATTATTGTTATTAACTAGTCTACAACACGAGTAGAACACCCGCGTATAAAACAGAAAAACATGTTGAGGCATAAAATATAAAAGGAAAACAATTATTAGTTTTTATACGTAATTCTCTTTTGAACTATTATCCTACGTTGTAACTTTTTATTTATCACATCACTCAATATATCTTGGACCTAAGTAATAAACCAACGACATTTTGCCAAAATTCGACTTTATTCATCAACATAGTCTCCTTTTCTGATAAACTTATTCCAACGCTCTCTAACAATTCGCTGGCTTTTTTTGTAGAATTTGTCTGGCCTAAAAATACGCCAAAGTTTCCGATATTACTTCTTCATTGGGGCCAAATCTCTTACCCTAGAGCATTCTTTCGAGTCTGCAAAGCCCAAGTAGTCGCTGGGTGCCATATTTGGAGAATAGGATGGGTGTGGAAGCAATTCAAAATGCATTTCATGTAGTTTTGTCATCGTTGCAAACGCGGTACCCACTTTAAAAATGACTTTCTATTGACAAATATTTATGCTAAATGGTGAATCCACTGCCTTCTGAAACTTTCCACTCCTCTGCCATCTAACGAAACTTTAAGTTTGTGGAATTTTTATGTTTTCTATGAAAACTACCGGATTCTGGGCGAACTTAGCGTTCAGCGTCACTTGTGTCTGCACGACCGCGTTTAAAGTCAGCATACCAACCCTTGACCGTTGTTTCCGAAGCAGAATCTGCAAAAACCTTATCAAGCCATTGCTTTGCTTGAACGGTATTTTTTTCATCAGAAAGCAGCGATTTATCAACACACAGAATTCCTATTTTTCCATTTTTTTGAAATTTGCAAAAATTAAAAGTAGCTTAAATTAAATAACTGTATTTTGTAAACTAGTAATCCGATTAAGCTGAAATCTTTACACATGCCATTTGAAGGCTAGTACTTTATAAAACTAGATACATTTTTTTTAAATTAATTAATCTATATGTCAGGCCCTGGACTTATTGTGTGGTGTGTTAATGTACCATTTTAGTTCATGTACAACTACCAAGGTTACCGAGTGTTGCACAACGTTCCGAGTAAGAATATAGAAAATTAAACAAAAGATTTGTGTAACATCTTTCTTTTAAAACATTCTCTGTTACGTTATTTTAAAAACACATCAGTCTCACCAACTGCCTTTGCCTAATTCATGCACACACTTTGGCAACTGTTTTTATATAATAGGAAAAAAATGCAAGACTGATTGACGTTGTTTCAGTATTAGTTTTCAAACAACTACCAGTAAGAACGAAAAACAAACAGACTATTTTCCACCGAAAACATTAATTTTGTCCCCTGGAACTCCAAGTGATTGAATATTAGTGTATTCTTTTTAATTAAAAGCAACTCTGAATGTGTAACGTTTGATGTTGTAACTTTAGTTGTTTCTAAGTTTTAGTCGTCAATAAACACAGACAGACAGAAATACGACTTTCCTTTTGTTACATCTGATAACAACAGTTGTTATCGGTTTAATAACAAACCAAAACATGATCAAAAGACGAAGTATAACTTTAGCAGATTTATTTAAGTATTTTAATGTAAGAACAACTGGATGCACTATGATAAAGATTGTGATTGCGAGGCACTTTTTGTTTATCTCTAAAACTGTAATGGCATACTTCTCTCTTCAAGGGCAGACAACTATCTTTTCTTTGGTACAAGGTGAGTAACTCATCCTTTTTGCATGACGCTTTATTATATCTAGGTAATACAAGTAAAGATCTCTTAATTTTCTATGAATCAACAACTGAATCTTTGTACATGACAGCATCGTTGGGGTTGTTTATATTATGCCGTGCATCGTTGTTCGCTGGCATTGACGCTTTGCATTTTTCGGATGATCGATAATAATAGCGTTAAAAAGAACGGACGATGAAAAATGATCAACCACTAAGGAAATTACAATGAGATATTGGATTTTTTAAGACTGTCATTGATAGAGTAATATTGTTCATCTACTCTAAAGATACTTTGATAATCAAGCAAGTCCATTTTCACCGACGCTGGTCGTCTTAACGTACCTTAATCCTCACGGAAATATCATAAATACTCTGCAATCTAATGTTATATCACAAATCGCCACTGATTCGCAGTCAAAAGACTTACCCGTTGGCCACTAGCAATTAGAAGTTAAGAGGAATTTAACATTGTAAATGCCAGGTAAACGGGTATTTACAGCAAGCAGCGAAGAGTGATCAACAACAGCAACAAACTGTGTTGGATCTCGCAATGCAGCTAGTAGTACTGCTTGTTATTAAATTTACACAGAGTGCCCAGCCTTAGTAAAGGGGGCTATATAATAATATTTTATAAATAAATATTAATAATTAATTACCTACAGACATCGATGTTTCATGCTTATGAAATCTTCAGTGCAGGAAGCCAATTCCCGACGGTCGGCAGGCGCGAACTCCGATCACAAATCGCCACTGATTCGCAGTCAAGAGACTTACCAACCATAAATTAGCTTAGAAGTTAAAAGGAATTTTACTTTGTAAATGCCATATATATATATATATATATATATATATATATATATATATATATATATATATATATATATATATATATATAACCTGGAAACTATAAATACTAATCAGAAATCTGAGGGAAATAAAAGGTCAAGAAGGAAAAATAATATCTGGTTTAACCCACCCTTCAACTGCAATGTAAAAACCAACATCCCAAAATAATTTTTTTAAATCTTAGACAAATGCTTTAAGTACCCCCATAAATATAGCACAATACTAAATAAAAACTTTATTAAGATATCCTACTCCACTATGCCCAACATAGCGCAAAGTATAATTTCCTCCAATAATAAAAAAATAAAAACTGCCCAACACCCCCCCCCCCTTCTCCCCTAAATAAATGTAATTGTCGTAGACCCAGAGACTGTCCCCTAAATGGTGACTACATTCATAGTGATGTTATATATGCGTGCACCATTAGGGAATTCCGACAGAGCTCTGGCTCTACATCGAACCCCGTCGTGACGAACCCCGTCGTGACGAACCCCGTCGTGACAGACCTGCAACCACTGTGTTCTGCTTCTTGCCCCAATGATCAGCCAACACATAGTACTAACAATAACCACCTTAGTTCTTACCCCTCACGCCCAACAAGTAATTCTGAAATCGTCCCAAACAACATAAACACCCCGATTGTTCTTGGTCCTCCCCTAACACCCCAACTTAATACAGTTGTAGATTCATCCTTACAAGCAGCTACCAATATCCTTAATCACTCAAATGTAAATTCCGCCCCCAACAAAATTCACACTTACATAGGTTTGAGCGCCTTCCCAATTAAGATAAGAATCTCAAACCATATGCAATCATTTAAATTAAATAACGATAACTCTAGCACTTCGCTCTCTAAATTAGTCAGAAACCTAAAAATCAGTAATACACCCTACTCATTGCATTGGTCCATCTTGAAAAAATCTAGATCATACACCCCAGGCTCTCCACATTGCAGCCTCTGCAGTATGGAAACACAATAGCCACGGCTAATAAATCCTTAAACACTATTAATTCTAAAAACGAGTTGATCTCCCATTGCAGACACAAACGCAAATTCAAATACTCCAACCTAGCAATAATTAACCGTACTTTCCCTCCCCTATAACTCCCAATTCTCTTATTCACTATTTACCTAATTCCAATTTCTCTAGCTTTTAACATTTAACCTATCCCTTAATACTCACTAATCTATTGCTGAACTGCATTGCTGCCTGACGACTGCCTTGTGGTTGTCTTTGATCTTGGTGCTGGTTTGCCATCACTTATAATATTGTGACATTGCCTAATGTCTAGAGTACATGTATTAGTGCTGCGGATATGCATGTTTGCATGTGTATATGTATATAGTCGCCTGAAATCTAGAATTATATATTAGTGCTACGGATTTCTGTAGACGTGTGTGCCTGATGTGAATATGTGCGAGGATACTGAGATGCTTCTTGTTTTGTTGATGCGTGTATATATATATATATATATATATATATATATATATATATATATATATATATATATATATATATGTGTGTGTGTGTGTGTATAAGTATATACGGGTATGTATGTGTACATGTGTGGATTTTTCTATGTGCATTTGTATGTATATGTGATTATGCTCACATGGCTGCGCGCATGTGCCTGTGTACATTTCATGCCCAATTGTATGGGATGCTCATTGACATGGGGAACAATGGGGTACTGCCCTGAGCGGTTGAGGGCAGCAGTGCAACTACACATCTATATACCTATTTATACCCATTTTAAAATTATATTTTATATTTTCCTCATCCTATTTCTCTATCCTTTATTTTATTTTTCTATTTCTCACTTTCTATTGCTTATTCACTATTTAATTTTATTAATATACTCTGTATCTGCTAAAACATCCTTACTCTCTTTTCCATATTTTAACAACCTACATTGTCAATTTATTTTATAGAATGACAATTAGTTCAAAATCCTTCAGAACAATTTTATTATACATAGATATCTATTTTATTCTACACAGATATCTATTGAATCCTTAGGACTTTTTAAAGCCACTACGGGGTGAACACAGCTCCGTTTTTCACCTCTCAGAACCTCATAACCCTCCCAACCCCATCTCCACACCCAAGTTCTTTATTTTTCTATCTAATCATCTTCACAGCCATTTTCTCTGTGCCCCGCCAATAAGTCTATTTATCTTAGCAAAATCCATCTCAAGTTATAACCTCTGAAGCCTATCTGCATTTAATCTAAACTTTAAACCCTACGGGAATTCAATTCAAGTACTGACCAAAAGCTATAAAATTCTTAATTTTGACCACCCTAGATTTTATTTATTTATTTTTATTCCTTCTTTTGCCTAAACATCATTAACCCCTTCCCCCACTCATAGGATTGGCGCCCCCTCCTCATTCTCTCTTGCTTTTTTCCTTACTCTTTTCTTCTTTCTTTTTTCTCTCTCCTTTTCTTCTGTTTTTTTCTTTTCCTTTTTGTTTTTTGTTTTTTGTCTTTTCCCATTTTTTCTTCTGTCTTTTCGGCTCCTACCCCCTACCTCCTTTGCTATTTCTACTTTTTTCTCACTCTTACCCTCCCCTACATATCCCACAATTCCAAGTAAGTTTCACACTTTACAACAATTCGGATTTCCAATTTTCATTGAGGTTTGGTTCGCTGCTTTTTGCCTTTGGATCTGTTTACTTGAAAACAGGAAGAAATGCGTTTTCTTAACATGGCTAATTTTGTCTGATCCCCCCTCTAAGGACTAACGACTTGGGTGGAATCTTCGCCGTTGGATTTTCTTACAGATTCTTCTGGATTTATCAATTACATTTGAACCCTATACAACTTGGATCCCCGTGTTTGGTGACTTTCATTTACACACCCGTTTGAACTTTTAAAAACTTTTTAAAAAGGACGTTTTTTAAAAAAAAAAAACTTTTTCCAAATTTTGAATATTGACTGTTCTTATCTGTCAACTTATCAATCACTACTTCCTCTGATGATAAGATTTTGATCTTTGAAAAGCCGTGCTTAAGGAATGCAATTGAAAGAGAATAAGAATAAATGTTTTTATTTACTAAATGCTCCTTGTTCTGAACAACTGAAGATATTGATCTGTTTCCATTCACAGGTCTAACTATTTTTCATTGACTCACCTTATATATATATATATATATATATATATATATATATATATATATATATATATATATATATATAAGGTGTATTAGAAGGCTATTACAAAGAAATACGTTACAGGCAGAGAGATAAAGCAATATAAATAACAATTCTAATATAATAGTCATTTCAACTTAAACATTATAAGGGAGATAATTCTTAACTCCCATGCCCCTTACATAATTCAAATTTCAATTTAAAATTCAAAAATTCAAAACAGCTACAACGGCCGAAAGACAAACCGACTGATTTGAAAAAAGAATATCAAATTAAATAAAATAAATAAATAAAAAAGAAAAAAGATATTATATAAGATAAAAAACAAAAACAAACACATATATAAATACCTAAACAAAACATATTTTAAAGAACTATATAGCTATAATAATGACTAGTATAATTAATCGGACCCATTTCTGCAGGACTTGAATGTATTTAGTGCGTTCCTACTATTCCAGTTTCAACCCATTTCACGCACGGTCTTTTAAGGATTTGATACACAATCCATTTGAGAAAGAGGGTTCCCCTCGAAATATATTATGGAACTCGGCATCACATATTAAATCACTGTGTAGAAGTTTCTTCTGATCAAGTAAGCTTTATTTATAAAATTGAAAAAAAGAAAAAAGAAAATTAAAAAAAAAGATAATACTTGGTTTGTCGTATTCTTCAACGCCATTTTTCCATTTCTTGCATTACGCCTTCTAACACGCCTTATATACATACCACGAACAATGCTTCAAGCAAACTACCGTTCCTTATTATATATATATATATATATATATATATATATATATATATATATATATATATATATATACATACAGGGTGGGCAAAAATAAGGGTCCTATTTTTAAAAATTCATAACTTTTTTATTTATTGATTTTTTAATTTTTTTTTTAGAATAAGTAAAGGACCCCTTTCCGAAGCAAGCATGAGCCGTATTAGCCCTAAGGAACGTACCCTCATTTAGAAAACATTATTTTTGCTTAAAAAACTCAAAACAGTGTAAAAAACAATACTTTAGTTTTTGTAAGTTTTAAGAAGTGTTTTTCAGCAAAAATTTGTTTTGTTTATTTCAAAAAATCTCGGAAGGGTCAGTCTACACACACATAAAGTTTGGTGAGTTTAACTTTTATTTTGTGGAAGTTATTCAAATTCAAGTTATTCAAATTTAAAGATAGGACCCTTATTTTGGCCCACCCTGTATATATATATATATATATATATATATATATATATATATATATATATATACATATATATATATATCTATATATATATATATATATATATATATATATATATATATATATATATATACGTAAGAGTTTGTATATATATATACATATATGTATATGTAAACATACGTACACGCACACACACACGCCCGCACACACACATACACACACATATATATATATATATATATATATATATATATATATATATATATATATATTCATATATATAACTCAATGAATGTGTGTGTCTTTGTGTATTCATTATAGAAGGAAAAGTTAAAGAATCTATAAAAATCTAAAGGTCTATTCTTAACTTTTTTTAACATAATCAGATGTAAGTGAAAAATGTTGGTATATTTGGAACATAACACTTGGCTGTCTGTCTGTCTGCCTCTTTCTCTTTCTTTATCTCTTTATCGCTCTCTATATATCTAGATCGATGTATATATTCTATATCTTCTTTATTTATATATATATATACAATGCAATGTTTCTGTGTATGGGTGTCTTTGTATGTTCTCTATAGAAAGAAAGGTTAGAGAATCTACATCAAATTTAAAAGTGTATTCTTATGTAACATTTACCGGGGAAGATAATAGAAAGTGTTCACAAATATTTAAGTGCACCTTTGAGAGAGCCGAACCTCTTTTAAAACTTCAAATACATGCAAATATATGCTCCTTCCGGTCGCATATTTTTCTTAGGCTTAGAGGATGATATCATGATGAACAAACTACATACACTGACCCTAAAGGTAGAAATATAGACGGAGAGGATGATATCATGACGAACGAACACTTCCCTGCCCATAAAAAGTAGGAGTTAATACCTGGGAGCATGCTATCATGACAACAGAATAGTTAGTACACTACCCTCCACAAAAAAGGAGAAGGTAATCCTGGGAGGATGGTATCGTGAGGAACGAACTATTACTATACTGCCTTCCACCAAAAAAGAGATGGTAATGTCTGGGAGGAATGTATTATGACGAATCAAAATATACTACACATAATTTAATAAGCATCTAGATAACATTAAAAACATTGGCAAGTTTTATTGCCTACGTAAAAAGCCTAAATGAAAATTGGCCGGAAAAATATAGTCGCTATCTTTATAAACAAATATGCTAGCTAAAGAAAAACAATACTTTCTTTAATAATTTTCTAGTTAAAAAAGATATGTTTATAAACTTGAGTTATCGTTCTTCTTTAGCTAGTATTATGGTAAACATACATATACTAAACTGACTCTCTGACTTAGAGGAGTGTATCATGACGAACACTACCCCCCCTTCCCATAAAAAGGAGGAGGTAATTCCTGCGAGGGCGGTCTTATGAAAACAGAACTGATACTACACTATTCACCCCCATTAAAAGATATTCCGATTCAATCGATTTTTTTTTGTTTTTGTTTTTGTTTTTATTTTCATTGTGGGTTGATTCCCTCCCCCACATACATCCCCTTTAAAAACGGTGGGGTTATTCCTGGGAGGACAGTTACATGACTACAGAACCGGTGGTTCAGTACTCACCTCTATTAAAAGATATTCCGATTAAAAGCAGGTCGGATGTTGAATCGGCCGAAAGATGAGAACAGTTTTCCGAATAATCTAACTAATAGTAATTGAAACGTTGTAGGCAAACATTCTTGTTCGTGACAAATCGACGTTAAGTTCTGAAAGATTTAAAAAGGCGAATTCATTTCGGTCTTGGGAGAAAAGAATCTTGGCTTCGTGAATTAGTCTCAAGATAGATTCCTGCTTTTCAGCGCTCTTCGGAATGAAGACAAACAAATAAATATAAATGTAAAATTAACTGAACATGAAGTTTTGACGGGTTGAAAAAAATAACAATAAATAAAAAGATCATATTTCTATTAATTCTGTCATTTTGACTTTCTGCCGATGGTTTAAGATTTTAATCTTGAAAACTTGCAAACTTTATAGAACGATTCATGTTTTTCGAACATAATTTCTTTCTTTCTTTCCATCAGTTCTTTGTAATTTTCTTTCTGAAATTTCTCTTTATTTTGTCCGTTTTTATTTGTAAATTTGTACATAAGAACCCTATCCATCCTTCAAATATACGATCACTTATTCACAGATCAGAAGTTTCTAACCGGAGAGCGTTTTAAAGGCATATAACAACGGGCATGCACAATGAAATCAAAATCACTGACGCATGTGCATGACAAATGTAAAATGTAAAATATCTAGGACTTCTAAGAACTAGCCCGAAAAGCTTGGCGGTAAAAAATGATTACATGATCTCCCATAAAAATACATTTGAACCTAAGTCCAGGTGGCAAGAGACCCCCACCTCTCAAAAAATAATAAAAAATACGATTTAACTAAAACCAAAAAAAGTTATTACATGTTGTTCAAACGCTATCTGATTGGAAAGAGGGTTATCATTTTACGTCAAATTTATATGTTAAACTGATTCTCTACTCTTAAGTCTTATATATATATATATATATATATATATATATATATATATATATATATATATATATATATATATATATATATAAATATTTACTGTTGTCAAGTTTTTCTGGGTGTGAGAGAATTTTTCATTGAAAAAACTAAAGATTTTCCCAACGTAATAGCATACAAGGTAATTAGAGCTGACTGACTGGCAGTTTGGTTAGCTCCAGGGGAGACATTTTGTTATACCTATGTCCCTGCCGAGTCGTAGAAAAATCAAATGTCAATTTGTATTTTACAAACTCTGATTTTTTTCCCGCCTGCAGAATACCTCTGTCATTGATCTTCTGTTTGATCCTGCGCATCGACTCTCCGTGGCCCCCAACCTCACATGGTCATGTCATTGAATCCCTTCAAATGTATTGCCAGAATTTGCTGACATTGGGTTGGAATATGACCATGTTGTAGTCTGACAGACCCGTGGTAATGTGTTTCGCAGATGCAGAGTCCTTAGAAAGAAACTGTTCATTGAAATTCTGTTCAATGTTAGGCACATGGAAGAAGAATTGAACAATTTGTTCAGTGTTGTCCACTACTGCATATAGTACATTGCTGTACTAGGATATGTATATCTTGATGTTTATTTTTGTTAACATTTCAATTTGCCTTTCTTTTTTCTTCCACCAATTTTCAATCAAAATATATATTTTATTTGTCCCCAAAATATCAAAGTGCAACAAGTCATGTTAAAACGCAGTTAGAAGATACTGCATCTATATACCCTCTGAATGTTAATACCTGTATATGGCAGGGATAATAACGATCTTCTCTGGCAGACTGTCACAGGGAAGCAATAATACGGGCAGATTATACTGATTTTCTTTTGTTAAAACGAAAACAACGGTGGTACACGTTCTGTGTCCGCGGAGATCGTGGCACCTACCTGTTGGGCTTATAAACTCTTTTAAAGGTAGATTTACATTAGCTCCCCTCGCACCCGTCGCCACTCGAATGAAGCGGCACCGGCTAAGATTCTATGTTCGGACCCCCCCCCCCCACCTTGACTAGAGACTATAGGCTAGAATCAGATGATCAAGCTTACATGTGCTTTAGATTAACCATACAGCACAGCGTTAGTCACTTACATTTCTTACACCGTTCGCTATCGATGGAGGACTGTACCCGGCTTAACTTTGTCTCTGAAAGCATAGACACAGCACTCTCACTTGACTCGAGTGTTCAAATACATGTATTTGGGGATTTTAATGCATATCATTGTGACTGGCTTGGATTTTCCAACTATACAGATGCAGCTTGTAACTCAACGTGTAGTTTCTCAATAGCGTACTCCCCTCCACAGACTGTTACTTTCCCGACCCGCCTCCATAATCGTGTGGACCAGCAATCCCCACTTATTGACCTGTTCTTGGCCTCAATACCCGAGGCTTCTGAGAGGAATGCCCATAGCTCGTTAGGGAACGCTGATCATCTTGTGGTAATGATTGATATCACCCTAAAATCTTGTCCCAAAGCTGATGAGCCTTTCTTCAAAACAACGAGATACTACTAGCAGGCCGATTTTTATTCAATCAGAGATAACATCAGAGACTTCCTATGGAGTGAAACTTTTTCTCTTCCTACTGATTAGTGCGCAAATGAGGTAGCCGAATGGGTCAAAGCATGAATTGAAGCACATGTCCCAGTTCAAAAATTCTACAGAAAGCCCCACTCTCCACAATGGGTCACCTCTAAATGTGCAGCTGCTATTGCACTAAAGCAGAAAATATTCCGACAATTCAACCGCCATAAGTCAACTACGAATAAAGAGAAATTTGGAGCGCCAAGAAAAAATTCTAAGACTGTGATAGATGAAGCAAAGAGAAAGTAAACAGGAATTAGCAGAAACCTCGTGATATCAGGAAAATCTTCAATAGTGTAGTGAATAGTGTGCAATCAACAATTCCTCCGCTATCCAACAACAATGATGTCGTTTGCACGGAAAGTGATAAGACTGAACTATTTGCCCAGCGTTTCGCCTAAAACTCTACTTTGGATTCCGCAAACCACTCTCTCCCAAATTTTTTTTATTGCAGACTGAAGCCACACTGTAACCTGGCTATTACCCCATGTCATATCCGGGACATCATAAAACATCTTGACACCTACAAAGCATGTCAGCCTGATCTTATATCAGTAAACAAAGAGGGACGGTGGTCAAGTGGATAACAACACTGACTAACGGTCTGATTCATAATATCACTTTAACTTAGGGATGTGGTCCGCCTGCAAGAATGCCTACACAGTTGTACCATATTGACTCACACGAATTTACTTTACTTTAATAATAGAAATAAAGAAAATCTCTGCTGAACTACAGAGTGGAATGGGAGTCATAAATGGATGGTAACATTCAATGTTGCACAGAGAAATCTCCTTTCATTCAACAACTATACAAAACCTCTTGAACAACCGATTGCCATGGCAAATAATACCCTACTTGAGAGTCCAACGTTCCAACTCCTCAGCCTAACATTCACAGGTAGCATGGATTGGAACAAATACATATAAGACATTGCCAAGGGAGTTGAAAAGAAGATAGGCTCTTTCTACCTTGCTAGAAAATCTCTCATACCTGATAATATCCTATATCATTACAAAGTCACCATCCGTCCATGGAGTATTGTTGTCACATCTGGGCTGCTGCACCATCCCTCAGTCTATCCCTATTAAAGAAGGTTCCAAAAAGAGTATCTCATCTAATAGGTCTCTCACTATCCACTAAGCTTTCGCCCCTGTTCTATCGCCGCAATGTTGCATTCTTGTGCTTGTTTTACAAGTACTTCAGTGGAATGTGCTCCGGTTAACTCGTTGCTCTGGTAGCTCCTCCACGTAAATACATTCGACCAACCCGAAAATCAGCTAGATCCTGTCCATTAACTGTAGAGAGAGCCTTCTACTCAAATAGATTCTTTCCTCGAGCTGCCGACCTTTGGAACTCCCTGCTCCATGTTTCCCCGAATGTACCGACATGCAGAAATTTTAAACTAATGGGAACAAGCATCTCGCTACACAACTCCCAATTTAGGATGGTCCCCTTTAACTGTCACCATAATTCTCAGTAGCCCTCTGCAGTGGTAACGTGCTTTGTTTTGGGTGAACTAAGTTCAAAAAGAAAAGAAAAAAGGACAGCGTTGAGAATCCCGTCACAATTCTGATTGTCAACCGTTGAACACGCTCCACATGTACGATATCTTTCTGAAGATAGAGATGTGTCGTTTTGTTGAAATAGTTAAATTTATTTGATCTTACTATTCATTTTATTCTATAAGATTTTTTAACTTAGATATCTGATTATTGATTAAAATAAAAATTGTCCAAAACTAAATACTAAATAACTAAATAATGAATGTACCGATCCCATTTTTGCCTTTATGAAGTTTCAGTCCTCCAAGCGTCGGATTACTTACGCAAGCATGATTGCCCACCCCTAAAAGCATTATCCATGACATTCTCTCATAAATATATTCACTTGCATTGTTAAAATCGCCGACTGTCAACTGGACGGTAGGGTTTCAATTCCTACAAAAAGCACTTGCCTGCCTACTCTAAATAGGTATTTAATCTATGACCATCCTATATTAAAAAAAAACTAAATTAAATTTTGTTTATGATAAAAAATCTATTAGAAACTGGATTTGCGTATAATCCATACTATTTTTTTACTTGGTCCCACCCTGGAATGTATTTGTTATTTTAACGTTTTGTGATTTTAATCATTATTAGAATAACATGTTTTATCTAGTCTCACTATATTGACATGGTCTTGTCCTAAAACGTGTTGCTATCGGAATTGCAATGTATTAATACTATATGCTGATAAAAAATCATATAAGTCTTCAAGCTTTGGTTTAATTTAATAGTGATAATAAAATGGTGTTATGGAACGCGCGTACATATGGATAAACATTGTAAAGTGTTTATTTTCGGAGCATGATTATAATATTTCCAAATTTTAATTATGTCATAATTTTAAAATCTTCCAAATTATAATATAAAACCTTTGCTTAACATAACCTGTTAATCATTGTGCTTATATTTATCTGAAGTATTTAAATATATCCTGTGACATTCAAAAGATCTAATTTTAAAAAAATAAATTCTGTTAACTGATCTGCTGGAGAAAACTTTTTTTTAAGGTATCTAGTACCGAAAGTACTCAAGTTAAAAAAAAAAAGAAGTTTTTAAAATGAATAAATAATTTATATAAAAAAAAACAAATTTCTGCGTTGTTCAGGCTTCATAATGGTTTTAAAACAAATATTCTCTTTATTATTGTGATTTCATCAACGCTTCAATGTGCGACCTTTCGAAATACGTTATTCACGTGTTCGCGTGCTGCACAAAATAGACATTTCAACTTTCGCCATCAACAACACCAGACGAATTTCAACTTGACTGACATTTCACCCTTTCGACTACTCTTAGCCACCCTCCCACTTTCAAACTACCTTCATTTTTCAAATCTTTTCTAAAACCATGACATTACCCACATACCAAAGTCACAGTACCTCCCCCATCCCCTCCTCTTTCCCCACCCCTCCACTTCTTCACTTACAGCCACATTATTTCCGTTCATCCCCACCCCTCCACTTTTTCACTCAGAACCATCTTCATTATTTTCATTCCATACTACTGACTTCACTAAGCATGGACCTCTGTCATGCGCACCCAGTAGTGGCTACTACTTTTTCTCATCAACCTTTCATGTCAACTCAATATTCTCACGTGGTTGCATGACATTTTTCTTAAAATTATCATCCTGTGGAAGTCTTACAAATAAAGATATAGGATAATGTCAAGTGTGAGGAGTTTACTGACACGGTAGAGGGAGCCAACCTTCTTTGCAGCAGCCTTGGCAATGTCTTCAATGTATTTGTTCCAATTCATGTTACCTGTGAAGGTTAGGCCGAGGAGTTTGACTGATGAACTCTCAAGTAGGGTGTTATTTGCCATGGCAATCGGTGGTTGGTGAGGCTTCTTGTAGTTGTTGAAGGAAAGGAGCTTTGTCTTTGCGACATTAAAAGTTACCAACCACTTATGGCCCCTATCCACTACAACCTGGAGGTCATTTTCTAAAGATTCAGCCATTGCCTCGGATATGATCACGTCTGTTTTGCCAACATGGCGAGAGTAAAGTGTGGTGTCGTCAGCAAATAAACCAATCTCTGACTATGTCATCAGGGAGATCGTTTATATAGATCAGGAACAACAAAGGTCCAAGGACAGATCCCTGGGGTACACCAGCATTTATGTCATGTTGCTTGGATGAGCGGCCATCGAGGACCACCTGGATTTTTCTTTTGTTTAGGAAGGATCTAATTATATTAAGTAGTTGCCCAGTAATACCGTATGAGCGTATTTTCAGGAGAAGCCCTTTATACCATACCTTGTCAAAGGCCTTGGATATATCAAGCGCTACTGCCCTAGCTTCACCTGCTTGTCGAGTGTATGATACATGCGGTCATAGGTGACCGTTAGGATGTCTGCAGTAGATCGTGCTTGTCTAAATCCATACTGGCGGTCAGATAGAAGTTTAGCATTAACTAAGTGCCGTACTATCGCTAGATTGATTAAGGATTCAAAGATTTTGGCAAAGATCGGCAGTAGACTGATTGGGCGGTAGTTCTGAGGGTCGGTTCTATTCCCAGAACTCTTGTAGACTGGTACCACAGAGGCAATTTTCCAGCTATCGGGGAAGCAAGATTCAGCTAGGCATTTATTGTAGAGTTTGGAGAGGACAGGGGCTAGTTCAGCAGAACATTTTTTTATTACTATTACAGGTATAAGATCAGGCCCACAAGCTTTAGAGGTGTCAAGGTTTTTTATGATGTCTCTGACCTAGGATGGGGTGATGACCAGATTATCAAGTGTGATTTCGGTCCGCAAAGGGAATTCAGAGAGGGGGGTGGCTATCTGAGTCTAAAGTAGAGTTAGAAGCGAAACGATGGGCAAGTAGTTCAGTCTTATCAGTGGCCGTGCATCATTTTGGTTTGATAGTGAGGGAATCGTTGATTGACCATTATTCACAACACTATTGTAGATTTTCCAGAAATCGCGAGTACCTAGTTTCTGTGACTGGATGCGTTTTTTTGTCAACTCATTATACCTTCTCTTTGCTTCGCCTATCACGGCCTTGCAATTATTTCTTGACTCTATAAATTTATGTCTATTAGTAGCTGACTTATGGCGGCCGAATTTACGGAATGCTTGTTGCCTCTCAGAAATGGCAGCTGCACATTCTGAAGTGAACCATTGAGGAGAGTGGAGCTTGCTAAAGAATTTTCGCATGGGGACATAGGTTTCAATGCCTGCTTTGACCCATTCAGTTAATTCGTTTGCACACTGGTTGGCAGGTAGTTAAAAGGTTTCCCTCCATGGGGCGTCACTGATGTTATCTCTGATTGACTCGAAATCAGCCTGCTCGTAGTATCTTGTTGTTTTGAGCAACGGTTCATCAGCTTTTGGACGACTTTTTAGGGTGATATGTATCATTAGCATAACGTGATCAGCATTCCCGAGTGGGCTATGAGCTTTCGTCACACAAGCCTCGGGCATTGAGGTCAAGAAGAGGTCTAGAAGTGAGGCTTACTGGTCTACTCGATCGGGGATACGGGTCGGAAAATCGACAGTCTGAGAGAGGGAGTGAGCTAAAGAGAAATTATATGTACAGTTTCCGGCTGCGTCAGTAAGGCTGGAGAATCCCAACCAGTCGCGGTAGTGGGCATTAAAATCCCCAAATACATGTCTCTGGACATTCGAGTCAATTAAGAGTGCTCTATCTATGCTTTCAGAGACAGAGTTTAGCATAGTACAGTCCTGGGTCGACGGGGACCGGTATAAGAAATATAGGTAACTGACGCTGTGATGTAAAGTCAATCTAAAGCACATGTAATCTTGGTCATCTGATTCTAACCCATGTTCTCTAGTCAGGGGAGGGGTGTTCCGAATATAAACTTCTAGCCCGTGCATATGTTTGTCAGAATCTTTACGGTAGAGTGGAAGGTAGTCAGTCATGTCAAAGTGGTGAGAGGATATTGAGGATTGAAGGTTAGTTTCACTAAGAGCTAGGATATCCGGGGAGTTTGTCAGGAGAAAGGTTTCTACGTCATTGATGTTGGTTCTAAGTCCCCGGATATTTGAGAATGCAAGTCTCAAGGGCGGAGGCGAAAGTGTTTTTTGTTGGGTGTCTGGTTTAGGTTTGCTTTAATTTCTTTGTAATGACATGTTTGGTTTGATTATAGAGTGGGTTGGCCAAGGTGGGTACTTGTTTGGTGCCAATAAGCTCACACAGCCAGTCCATTAGTCACGACCTGGTCCATGGGGGTTGTGGCCTCGGGAAAGCCCACCGGAGATAATTGCAGGATCCCTTTCCATGCGCGACATGGCACATACAACTACCCACGGTACTATGCAACTGATGATGGAGCAGCTGTTCTTGGCGTTACCCAAGAGTTTGGGCTCCTTCCTGTCAGTCGAAAACAGCAGCCTGACAAGCTGTCTAACCTGTACCCTCAACCTGTCGGAACAAGAGAGACCCAGACTGGTCATGTAAGACTTAGTAACGAAAAAAACTTTCCCCAAGTTGCCAGAGAGAAAGAGAACGGCGTTCATTGTCCTAGTAAGGAAACAAGGCTAGGCATTGAGTGTTTAGAGGCGTCCCAGCGCTGTTACCTCTGCGCCTGACTAATAAACAAAGAAGGAGTGCAAGGGCCGACAATAGGCAGAACCTATCTACTCCTTAAGCAATTGTAGGTTTGCAAACCGGATATTTTGTTCGAGATTCCAACTCTAGGAAGGTTGTCGATCAGGACTAAGGAGGCCTCCCTCCCCAACGGTTTACTGCCATGGCGTAAGTAGCTGGTAGTAAGGTTTTTTTGTCAGAGATTTCCTTCTCTTAGATGGATGGCCTTACGAGGTCTTACGAATCCAACACTCCGAGAGGGGTAACGATAGCCTGCGCCCGTGTACTAGTCGGGTATTTCCTAGCCCCCGCAGGTGTAAAAAAATAAAAAATTTAAAAAATAAAAAAAATAAATAAATAATTCCACACAATACATATATATATATACACACACACACATATATATATATATATATATATATATATATATATATATATATATATATATATATATATATATATATATATAATGTACATATGTAGATAGAATAAGTTAAATTGCATACTAGGAAGGGAACAGCAAGTTGAAGATAGGTTTCCCTCTCACCCCCACTTTACAACCCCGAACCCAAGTGACCTCTCAATAACCAGGCACCGTGTTGGCAAGAAACGAAAAAGACGAGAATAAAGATTTTTGAACAGTCAAGGAAACAAAAAAAAAGCTGGAAAAAAAAGATTTAGCTAGATATTTATCATATGTTAATACACGGATTTTTTTCAGAAATGGAAGATTTAATAATAAAATAAATAAGAAAACTTAGCTTTTTTTTAAATAAATTCCAACTATAAACTTAGGTTGAAATTTCAGTCTATCCATTGTCGAGGCAAATATAAATATGTCTTTAACTGCAGACTGGCGAGGTTGGTTTAGATAATTTATGTTTGTTAATATATATTGCTATGTTTTCAGTGAGAAGAGATTTGAGGTGGACAGTGATTTTGCATGTGATGTGATGTATTCAACGACAAGAGTATTGATTCTTTCATGCCAGTGCTCGTGATGACACCATTATTTCCATCTAGCACTAATCATGTAGTTGATAAGAAAAGATCAAATGTAGATAGGAGTGATTAAATTAGAATTCTAGGTTAAGCAGAAATGAGAAAACTCTTTTGAAAAAAGATTTGTAATTTTGCAAAATTATCAAATACTTGAAGATAAGATAAAAAAATGTCACGGTAGATTTGTGGTCAATTCTTGTCTTAATACAGCAACATAAGAATATGTAAAACAAATCTTACATTAAGATCTCCATTCTTTTACAGGCATTCATGAAATATCTTCTATTTCAACCTCAAGAAAAGAAAAAGTACATAATTTCAAGGCCGAGTGACAATCTCACAACTAGAAGAAAACACATATAGACATTCTGTTTAATTTGCATAATTTTATTTTTATAACAGTCTATAATTAATTAATGTTTATATTATTTTATTGTCTCTGTGTATCTACAATAGTTTTATGTAAATTAACAGTTATTAATGTAAGTAATTTAATTAAAAACATGAATAAATTACGAAAAAAACATTCTTAAAATATCAAGGGAGATAATTTAGATGAAACAAGATCTTAGCTAGCTAGAAAGATATACAGAGTTCACAGAAAAGGGGAGGTGATTAAGTTCTCTCTCTCTTTCTCTCTCTCTATCTCTGTCTCTCTCTCTCTTTCAAGAGAGGGAGGACTCCTTTTAAACTAAACTAAAATAAAAATTGGTGTCGTCATCACTACCTGTCTTTCTTCTCTCTCACCTTCCCCTTTTCTAGCGACGATAGATTTTCTTTTTTTACTGTTTTTGAAATACATCATTTATATACGAAATAAAAGAGCAAAAATATATAAATATAAAGTCTGAAATAAAAACATCTTTTACTTAACATGTGACATAGCCGTCCCGGAATGGGCCGTGGTAGTTCTCGTTTTGTATACCCGTCCCTGAACGGGCCGTGGCAGTTCTCGTTTAAACAACTCGTCATTTTTAACACAAAAAATAATATGTTGCATACCTTTAAATTCTCTTACCCCCTCTTCTTTCTCGTCGCGTGGAGGGGTGTGTCGTCTAGTGGTTGAATTCTTTCTTCTTTCTTTCTGCCGTGAACCTCACCGCTACAACAAAAAGCTTCATGACCGACTCAGGAGACAAACAATTTTTAAACTTTTAAATTTTGCTTTATTTCAGCCGTTAGTTATCCGTCGGCTTGGAGATATTCACTAACACCAAGGGAGAGACCAAATTACTGCTTTATCGTAGTTACTTCCTAATTAAGTCCTTAGCCATTCGAGGAGGGGGAAAATAGATCTCGACCCTGTATTTTCTTAGGGAATTGAATTCCCCTAATCATGTTGCAGACTACATAGTGAAACACATCCGTTCGGCTCGCCTCCAAAACCCAAACTAGCATAAACTCTGCTTCCAACGCAAAAGCCCGTGACGTCACAGAACTCCCATGCGCAGGTGCATTCGTCAAAGCCTGACTCCTTTGAACTCCCGACCTAAAAGGTCTCATCAAAATGGTGGCCTGTCACGTCTGTGAGCTCCAACCGTAAGAACAGCCGCCCTATTCTGCACTCGACTGTACGGGTTCACCCGCACTAAATCGCGCAAGCCAAACCAAACGATTTCCAACACAGATACGTCCACCTCAAGATGCGTCCGTTCCCACAGGGCCATTATCCAACAAACATACAAAGCAATAAAATTGGACTTTCTGTTTAAATTGTAAGCATTCTATAATATTAAGTTTTCTTTAACTTCTTAATAAATCCGACCCCAATATAAAATAAAATAAAAAAACAGACCCTACTCTTTAGGAAAATGGGTATTTTCCTTTGATTGGGCGTTAATTCCTATTTCAGCCACGTAAATTATTCAAAGTGAAATCAGTTTCGGCACTGTTTTAGTAAACAACAACAAAGTAAAGATTAGAAACCCTAAGTTATATCAATTTTCATCGTACACATGAAACGCCAAAATAAAATTAGATCGGAAAAATATAGTCTACATTTAAACAAGACAAGAGGCTAACTAAGGAAAAACGATTACTCACGGTTATAAACATGTATTTTTAAATTAAAAAAATATGAAAGGAAGTTATCGTTCTTCTTTAGCTTGCATACTTCTCTTTGTTTATAAAGATGGCGACTATATTTTCCAGCCCCTTCACATTTCAGAATTTTACGTATACAATAAAACTTGCTATACCATACTCGCAGACATTACCTTTTCCATTTATGGGGTGATACTCCCAGGTATTACCTCCTATATCTTGAAGGGGGTATTTCCGATCAAGCGTAGCCACATCCTTTGTGTGTGTATGTGTGTGGGGGGGATACTCCGACGCTTTAAGTTCTCTTTTGGAGTTTGTATAATATATTTACGTTCCTCATAATACATTCCTCCCAAATATTACCTTCTCTTTTTTAGAGGGGGCAGTATAATATATGTTCGTTCATCAAAATATCATCCTCCCAGGATGACTTTCTCCCTGTTTAAGGGGTCAGGATAGTTTACTATATATTCAGTTTCATGTTACGATCCACCCAAGCAATAACTCCTCTTTTTTTTGGGGGGGGGGGTAGTTTTCGTTCGTCATGATATAATCCTCTTAGTCATTACCTCTTCCTATGAGGGTCAATGTATGCAGTTTGTTTATTATGATATCATGCTCCGGTCCTAGCAAAAATACGCGACCGGGTGGAGCATATATTTGCTAGTATATATATAAAGTTATGTAGTTTGTTGTTGTTACTTTTACGTACGTAATTAGTGCATATATATATATATATATATATATATATATATATATATATATATATATATATATATATATGTATATATATATATATATATATATATATATATATATATATATATATTTATAAATTTTATACGTACATAAAATTAATAAGAATATATATATATATATATATATATATATATATATATATATATATATATATATATATATATATATATATATATATATCAACGAAAACTACGCCTTATAAAGTTAAATAATAATGCAATTTTCTGCATCTTAATCACTTAGGAAAGTGAGACAATCGAAATGATAATAAGCAAAAAACAAAAAAAAAAAAACAACGAACGCTGCAATCACCAATAAACATAATTACATAAAAATACAATAGGGGTTAGAAGCGCCGACCGTCAGCTCGACGGTCGAGTTTCAACCCCGGCTTGAGGCACTAACTGGTCTAGCCGCACTGATGAGCTGTGAAACAGCGAAACAGTCTGTATGTGGATGACTATATATATATATATATATATATATATATATATATATATATATATATATAATGTAGAGAGACTCAGCCTTGCCTGAAATTGAATGAAGAATCTTTTGTCCGTCTTCTTCCTTATACTGTTTTTATTAATTTTTCTAGATGTTAATTACTGTAAAATTATACTATTTAACCCACTCGAGGCACACCTGGCGTTTCCTGTGGATTAAGGTTTTTGTTTTAATGGTGGCTCTGTGCCCATAGTTATATTAAGGGCATGTAATGATTCGGGACCACTTCCATTGTTTTCTACGAAAGATTTTATACGTATGATTAAAATTGGATTAAAGTAAGAAGGTTTAAGGAAAGTAAACAATAACGATATAGTGAACAATAGGGATATTGTTCACTTGGGGAGGCACTTAGAAATTTTGAGCCACTATAATTGTCCCCCCCCCCCGAAAATTGTACATATGAGTCTTATTGTGGTGGTTGGCTTAAGACATAATACGGATTAAAACAATTCTTGAGAGGTAACAATTTAAAACGAACGTGTCACATATTTTCTAGTATAAAATTACTTCATGGATTAGTGGATAAGCATGTCAACAAACCAGTAACATTAAAGACAAACATATAATTAAAGCTTAACCAAGATATTTCGGTCGATTCGTTTGACCATGTTTAATTTTTTACCAAATGATCAGCTTAATTTGAATTCAGAAATTAAAATAGAATGACAACTATTTAAGGAGGTTACCCTGATCTCTATTAACCATTGAGCACTTTTATTTATATAATCACACTGAGGATTCAATGGATTAAACAAAACCTGTGGATATAAAATCATTAGAATTATATCTATCTATATATGCTTCCAACACTTGCTGTTGTGATATACAGAACACTCTGTCAATGACTATATATATATATATATATATATATATATATATATATGAGCGAGATAGATAGATAGATTGGTGTGTGTGTGTGTGTTCTGCAGAGTGTTGGACACTTCAGAAATGTAACAAAATACGTTTGGGATGGAAGCGGGCGGTTGTGTCGTGGCCGGGTAGCGTGTAGGAGAATGAGAGCTAAGTACTGAACTTTGATCTGTGGCTGGGTAAGTATGTAAACAAGCTCTATCGGGAATCAGACAAACAAAAGTGAAAAACAAGTAAACGAAACAAAAACAGGCGAGAAGAAATGTAGTAAAACTAAAAACAAGACGCTAAAAATGAACGCAAGTAAGTATACACCCCCACCCCACCCCCACCCCTACGGTACCAACTTCTAGTTTTTTTAAAGCGTGCGAGAAAAGAAGAAAGAAAACTCAAGTGTCTGAAGGGAGGTGGCAGCATGTGATTGACTTGCAAAGGAAATAAAACGCGACGAGTAAGAAAATAAAAGGGGACGTTGTGGGAGGCGCCAACCGATGTTTCAGAACGCAGAAATCGTCGTAGATTTCCACAAACATGAACACACGAACAAAAAATAGACTTAATATTATCTATTTGCCAAAACAATTATATAGTGTTAGAAGAGGAGACGGCGGCAGCGAATAATGTTATCAAATATCAACATTCGATTGGACAAAGGCTAAAATCCTACAGTTTTCTATAACCAATCAAAGTGCAAAAACATATTCGATCCTGAAAACACGCATGTACTATAAAAACTCAAACACACAGCGTTATTTGTGCTTTCTCTGTTTTCCTGCAGCGACAACAGGCGTGCGCACGACATAATTCCGTATAGCTCCATTCGGCAATGACACACACATGACGAGAGACATTAACGAACTTCTGTAGCTAACCGAAGTACACGCGCGCCACTCACCGACCGCACGTACACATAAGTCCATGCATATACTTTATCGCTGAACAAAACAAACGCCGGCTCATATACACATATCAAGCCTAACTCATTTACGTACGCGTAAACGTACAATACGAAATGAACACGTGTACTTAATTTCTCCTTACAGACAAAACAACTCTTCTTTCACCCAGGCAATCTTTACCTTACTTTATTGTTGGTTGTCTGAACAAGTTGTCAATAAAAAAACTTAGTAAGGAACTCCCGCGTCCGGCGATGCATTAGGCAGTCAAAGTAATCCATCGCATAGCCAGATCCACAGCGTCCCTTCAGCTTCCGTCTGTTGCTTGCAAATCTCTCTCAATGGTTTGCTTCCGGTTCATTTTTGGTCTTCCTCTTCTTTTTCCATCAGAGTTCCACTGAACCACTTGGTTGGCAATTCTCTATGGGGCCAATCTTAGGGCATGTCCGAGCCAGCTAAGACGTCGTTTGCAGATTTTTGATGATACAAGCTGTTGGTTTTCGCTTCATTTGATCCCTAGAATCTTTCTATGGCATTTTGAATCAAACGCGTCTAACTTCCTCTCTTGGCTGATTTTAATATGCCAAGTTTCACTTTTATATAGTAGTGTGGACAGAACGTTGCTGTTGTAGAATCTTAATTATACTTTAAGGTGAATTTTATTAAATAAGAAGATTCTATAACGCCAATGCTTTCTAGTATGTAAGTTATTGGACGATCCTTGCGAGCAAGAGACGCGGTTATCTTGTTTGCATCTGTGCACGGAGATGACGTTACAAAAGATTACAGCATCCATTAAAACAGCGGGGAAGATTCTTTCATGAAAGGATGATGTCATCCATTAAAACAGAAATGGTATGAGATTCTTTATGACGTCAAAAACGGATGACGCCATCCATTCCAAGAAAGAGAGAGCGAGAGAGAGAGAGAGAGAGAGAGAGAGAGAGAGAGGGGGGGAGAGAGAGAGCGGAAGAGATCCTTTATTACTTGTGTGATATTATGGACGTAGCCTTGAACGGTGATGGAAAATGGTTCACGGGAGGGAGGAGCCATTGGAGGTAGGGTGGGTGGAAAAACAATGGGGGTAAATGATACACCAACTCACACAAAGACAATCGGAAATAAAATGGGTGGGAGTGGCCGAAGAAACAAATCGTCCGGATATAAGATTTCCAATATGACTATAGATGTTTGGGCGTGTGAGTTTTGACGACATTTGATGAGTACGTTAGTCAAACCCTCTCACTTGACCTAGTATATTTGAGTACCCTTAAAAATACAAAACAATTCCTTTTTGGACAGGCTTCCATACCAGAGAGAGGAAATCAACCTCACCCTTCCATCGAGGTAGAAAAAACCCAGGAGAAATTTTAAACTCACCTCCCACATAAACAGGTATTCCGCCATTTTTCTTTCTCCCCTTCCCCTCAAAAATAAATAAGGAGGAATTTATTTTTCACCTCCTACCAAGAAGACTTTATCCACACCTCTCAACTTTTCTGGCCTTCCTCATTTTTTTACCAACAATAAAAACAACATATTTACACAATTTTGCACGGACAAACATGAAATACTTCTATTTGAAACAACAGATGACATTTATTTACATGGAAATACACTATCTCTGCCGTTTCTATTTTTTTACAACACATAACAACATATAATCAAAACAATAAGACCCACAACCTAAAGAAAACATAGCTGCAATATATAACATACATGGGTCTCTTTCTTCTGTCTTTCTAATTGTCTAACTTTTTTCTTTTTTTACAACAGATAACAACATATAATCAAAACAATAAGACCCACAACCTAAAGAAAACATAGCTGCAATATATAACCTACATGGGTCTCTTTCTTCTGTCTTTCTAATTGTCTAACCTTTTTCTTTTTTTACAACACATAACAACATATAATCAAAACAATAAGACCCACAACCTAAAGAAAACATAGCTGCAATATATAACATACATGGGTCTCTTTCTTCTGTCTTTCTAATTGTCTAACTTTTTTCTTTTTTTACAACACATAACAACATATAATCAAAACTATTAGACCCACAACCTAAAGAAAACATAGCTGCAATATATAACCTACATGGGTCTCTTTCTTCTGTCTTTCTAATTGTCTAACTTTTTTCTTTTTTTACAACATACAAACAATGTAAGTCACGACAATCAGACCTATATCCTGAAGCAAATAAAACTGCAACATATAACACATATAGGTATCTTTTCTTTTTATTCTGAGTGTCTCTTTTTTACAAGTGATGGGTTTCTATCTCTCACTCCTCTGCCCAAATCATCGGCTTACTTCCCTCATTTTTGCGTTTCCCATCACATGTATCGTGGTCTATCCTCGATCAGAAAATCACATCATTAAAACCTGCAGATTCCTGACTTATCCCAGCTAACAGAATCACCAACTGAGCTAACTTCATTTCTAAACAATTACACAATCTCCAACTATTAAACTCCCCCCCCATTCTGCTTCGCATTCATTAACTTTCCGGATACTATCTAATACATCCTTCTTTACTTTCTATTCCTAAACACATGGTTCTTGGTCGATCTTGGTCTGCCATCAGGTCGCAGAATTGATTGCACATCACATGCGCGGTGGAGGAAAAATCCCCATCCACACAGTTTAATTGCGTCATATCCCTATCTAATGTTTGAATAGCCGACACAATACATGTTTTGTGTTCTACCAAATCTTCTGACTAAGTCAATCACCATTACTTCAATGCAAATACCCACTGAATTATTCATCTCTATCTGTTAAATGTATCTTAAGTACCACCCTTCCTCCCACCGGCGACGCACCACCAAACAACGGACCTGCACCGCAGTCAGAGACCTCATGAGATTCCTTAATATATCACGCAATACTTCCCTAATCAGACCTTCCATTTACCTAACACACCCACTCTGTATCCCTTTCTGTCTGTCAACCGGGGATAGGGAGACGAACGAACACCGCGCCTCCGTGATCTATAGAAGACCTCTATGTGAAAGCGACACTGTGAATCTTTCACCAATCCGCCTCCAAGGCTTACATACCCATAGATTAACGAAACGGCGCACGTCTCCGCTCTCCAATCTCACCGTGTATCGATTTCTGCCTGTCAACCAGGGATAAACCGGGGATGGGGAGACGAACAACTACCGCGCCTTTGCGATCCATAAAAGACCTTTATGTACAGAGGAACACTGTGATTTTTTCACCAATCCTCATCCTTGGCCCACATACCCATAGATTAACGAAACGGTGCACCGCTCCGTTCCACAATTCCACACGGTATCCCCTTCCTCTTCTCGTTCATCACCCCTACAATCCCAAACTCCGAGGCCAGCTATACCTTCAAAGTGTTAATGTTGTCTGTACCCTCTTCCTTAAAGCAATCATTCAATAAAACCACTAAATACCAATACTTCGACTACAGCAGTCGACGCTTTCATCACCACTCTCCCTCGCCCCTCTCAAACCCCGAGGCAAGTCAAATCCTTCAGAGGGTTAAGATGGTTTTACGTCCCCCTAAATCCAATCGCCCTCCGGTACTACTACTACTACTACTACTACTACTACTACTACTACTACTACTACTACTACGACAACGTCATCACTCATAGAACTTCGATGGCTTTTGAAGGGGTTAAAAGAGAATATGACATGGTCAGGAATGAATTTCAAGCCAGCTAAGTCGAGATCACTAGTAGTGAAGAAAGGAAAGGTTGCGGAGAAAGCCCAATTTACGAGTGTAGGGCAAACAATACACACTCTAAGTGAAAAACCTGTTAAGAGATTAAAAAATAATATCAACAGAAACCTTAAGAACACAGCCGCAATCCAGCAGACAATTAAGTATCTTGATGAGTGGCTGACCAAGATAGATAAATCAGGATTGCCAGGGCGTTTTAATGCATGGTTCTGTCAACACACAGTGTTGCCTCGAATATAGTGTCCATTGCTCCTCTATGAGTTTCATATTACCACCGTGGAAAGGTTGGAGAGAACAATAAGTAATCGGCTAAAAAGTTAGCTCGGAGTATCAAAATGCTTAAGCAGTGCGGTCCTCTGTGGTAACAGCAACGGGTTGAAGCTTCCCTTCAGCAATCTCACAGAAGAATTTAAAGTAACAAGAACAAGAGAAAAGTTGCACTATGCTGAATCCAGCGATCCCAACGTGGCGGCAGCTTGAATTCAGACAAGATACAGCAGAAAATGTTGCGCTGAAGGGGTGTTGCGAGTGGCGGAAGGGAGGCTTAAGCATAAGTAGCTAAAAGCAGATCGGGATTGGGTTACGTACCCCTTCCCTAAATCAACAATGCCAAAGGGAAAGAAAGACCCCAACTCATCCAGAATGAAGGGCGCGCGGGCGGAGAAGAGGCGCGTTACTGTAAAATCGTCAGTCTTTGTCAGCAGGGAGCCAGCACGAAATGTGAAGACGTCGAGAGGTAAAAGAATTACCTGGTCAAAGATGTGGCGGTCAGATTTCAACGAGGGTCACTTCCTTATTCAGTCGTTGTATGATGTGTTGCGGAGCACACTCCATCTGCAAATATGGTGGAAGAGCGAGAGCCCTAATTGAAAATTATGTGGAAAGAAAGGCTCTTTACAACACATCCTAAGCGGTTACCTCAATACTTCGGGTGATGGACTGTACCGTTTGCGACATGATCAGGTCCTAGAAGAAATCGCCAACGAGGTAACGAAAGCACTAAAGGCTAACAAACATCAGAGGGAAATCCATCAAATTAGCTTACGAAAATAAAAGGACAAATTACCAAGAACTGGTCCAACGATGTTGAGATAATAGATGGGAGATCTAATACGACCCTATAGAAGTTGATTACAAGGCGTTTGCAGGTCAGCCGATGTGCAGAGCACTGACAAAAAATAGGTATAGTACGAGCAGCTAGGGCTCGTGCTTTAAAGGACATAATGAATAAAGTGCTAGCGGCGTCTAAATGGACTTGACTAAAAAGATCAAAGGAAATGAATTGAGTAGGAAAACATCATGTAACATTAAGGTTTTATGTATTATCCATCACAGTAACATGTTTCTTTCTTTCTTTTTTTAAAGCGGCTCGTCGTACTGTTCAGTTATAGTGTATGTTTAACCAAGAAGGCAGATCTGTATTTTATTAATGTACTTACGTGTCTATTTTTTGCTGCTAAAAAAATAGAGAATATTCCAATCAAATATGGCGGTGTTAATGCGTTTTGAATATTTGTTATTGTCTGTTTCGTAACATATTCATATGATATGCAAATCCATACCATTATTGTTTTAATTCCTCGCAATGATATGTTCATTTATTATTATTTGTTTTTAGTGTCACGTCAAACTGTTATGTGTATAAAATTGAAAATCGTTAACGTTTGCTTTTAATTTAGGATTGTATTGTATTAATTTACTTATTCATTTATTTTAATTCGTGATATATGTAAGTGCGAGTTGGGAAAAGTTTTTTTTCGTCATAAAGATCGCCCACTTTCCTGAGACGAAATTTTTTGATCCTCAAAAATGTACAATCCACCTCATTTTACCGTGGTTAGGTAATGTTAGCATGAAATTTGGTTAGCAAATTTTCACAGCTGTACATCTATATAATCAGCCTCCAACCCTTAGAATGGTGTTTTCTTCTCGACCTTTATTAAAATCCGTGCACAACGATGTTCTCTCACCCCACCATATTAGTAATATCATTTATAGATTTAAATGTCGGTGCGATGCCGAATATGTGGGTAGGATTCTTCAAAGGTTTTAATCTAGAATCCCCCCCCCTGCAATACGCTAGGGCTGACTTAACAATTTAAATCGTTTAGTTAACACATCTCGGTCAGCTATTGCCTAACACCTCATAAATAGCGCCGAATATGCGTCGGCTTACACAATTGACCGTTTCTCTGTCATAAGTAGATCGCATCTTTCGTTCCATCTTAAAGTTCTGAAGTGGAACAAATACATTGAAGACATTTCCAAGGCTGCCGCAAAGAAGGTTGACTCCCTCTACCGTGCTAGTAAACTCCTCACACCTGACATTATCCTGTATCTCTACAAAGCCACCATCCGCCCATGCATGGAGTATTGTTGTCCATCTGGGCTGGTGCATCATCTACTAGTCTCTCCCTTCTCGACAAGGTCCAAAAAAGAATCGCCAACCTAATAGGTTCCTCACTGTCAACCAAGCTCCAGTCCCTGTCCCATCGCCGCAATGTAGCATCCTTGTGCTTGTTTTACAGATACTTCAATGGATTATGCTCCGATGAATTGGCTACTCTGGTGCCCCCTCGACGTAAATTCACTAGACCAACTCGACAATCAACTAAATCTCATTCATTAACTGTGGAGGTCCCCAGATGTCGGAGAGCCTTCTACTAAAATAGCTTTTTTCCTCGTGCTGCTGGCCTCTGGAACTCCCTCCCTGCCCCTGTTTCCCCGACAGTACAGACATGCAGAAATTTAAAACTAATGTAAACAGACATCTTGCTGCGCAGATCCCACTTTAGGTTGACCCCCCCTTTCTTCTCTTTTTCTTTTTTCTCAGTAGCCCCTTACGTCTACAGTGGCGGCCTGCCTTGTTTGGGGTGAACTATGTTAAAAAAAACGATTTATATTAAGTTATAAAACCCCTCCTGATGTAAGCAAAAGGAGTGGCTTCTAGGGCTTATGTGATCCACTTGTGACCACTCCCCACCATTTCTTCTCCGAAACCTATCACTGGTCTCCATTTAACTACGCTATTTTATTTATTTTAATCGCAGTACATTAACCTCCATTTAACGATATTTACTTTAATAAGTTTGAACGAAATCCGGCTCAATAGATTAATATAATTATAATGTTTCCTCTAGTTTTTAGTATTTTTTAATTTTCCCCAAAAGAAAAAAAATGTCACACATGTCTCGATTCATTACCGTAATACAATTTTGTACCACGAAAATCTATATGATAAAAAAATGAATTACAAATATTCAAAAGATATTCTCAACTTTTAATCTTTGCTATAAAATTCAGGAAAAGTTGAGAAACCCGGCATAGATGAGTAATTCAGCTCGCATTATATAGTCGTCAACCGACAGTTGTTTCGTCGTATATCGCCTCTTCGATATGGCTAGACGTGGCGAATGATTCCAGGCTGAGATTCGAAACCTAAAAAGAGAGTAGAGTAAGTAGTTTAATAAATGAAATGTCTGTAATACGATAATTTATTATTGTATAAATCACTGTAAATCAAACTCCTTTTGATAATTCAACTTACATCTGATGCATTATTGACTTTTGCTAAACCCATAAACCATTTAAATCGTCCGTAGAGACTCCCAAGAGTTAAATTATTCTGATAATATATCAGTACAAAAGTGTATAAATTAATTTGACTGTGAATTGTTAGCTTTCGTTATTTTAGGAGAGAGTGGAAATCATTGAAACTACAAACATAACCTCAGATGACGTAAACCAATTAGAAAGAGCGGGAGTGTGTGAGAGAGGGAGAGAGAGAGAGTGAGAGTTAGAAAGAAAGAGAGAGAAAGGTAAATGGAAAAAAGAAGATGTATCAAAACACTACAATCATATTAACTCATGCGATGACATTTCGTCATTTAGCAGTTCGTCTTTATAACCAAAGATTTCTGTAGAAATGAGTGTAGTTTATATCTTTAAATATTTATAAAAAATAGGATAGACTTGAAAGATAAAGTGACAGGGAACGCCGACAAGACAGAGAGAGAGAGAGAGAGAGAGAGAGAGAGAGAGAGAGAGAGAGAGAGAGAGAGAGAGAGAGAGAGAGAACAGAGGATATGGGAAGAATGAGACAGAGAGATTCAAAATGTAAGAAAATAGGTGAGAGAGAGAAGAAGAAGAAGAAGAAGAAGAAGAGGAAGAAGAAGAAGAAGAGGAAGAAGAAGAGGAAGCAGTGGAGAATTTTATGTGTTTTGCATGCCTAACCACACTGTGACGGGAGCATAGGAGTGGGGAACAGATGAGGCGGCCACTGCATCACTTTCACTAATATCCTAGGGGAAACGTAGGAATCCATATATATTTCCTCCAAATATGAATCAAATAGTAGGATAGACTTCCAACCTCTGGTTTTGTAACTATTCGGAAAGAAGGACAACTCCGAAATAACATCACTATTTCATTGCATAAACTGGCATTATTTACAGTCGTGCTGGACTTTATGTAACGGAACTCAAGAAATCACGATTAAAGTGAGTTGCAGTTGGGGAGTACATAGTCCTTGTTTTTATATAGACTCTCCGCGCAAACACCCTTACATAAGGTATCAGTTGTTTCTTAAGATTTAAAGAGACGTTTACACACATAAACACACATACACACACGCACACAAACACACACACATATATATATATATATATTGCATACAGTTTTATTTATACATTTTTTGGTTATTTATGTGTATACATGTATCACTACAGCTGATTTAGGCTAATCTTTCTCAGGCCAGGTTGTCAGGAATAAAATAAAAAAGACAATGTTTTGACAAAAAGCTTTTAGAAAACAAAAGTAAGTGACTACGTGACTGGAGATATTTTACATTGAACATTTGGCTTTATTTGTTTTAGTTTATCGTATTTAAAAAAATTATTTTGAACAGTGCTGAAGTATTGTGTGTAATGTATATGGGTAGTATGTTTCATATTGTTAATGTGGGGTTCGCTTACATGTAATTAAAACAAATTTGACTGCCAGAGATGAGGGCTTACCGACCCTCAAATCGCTTTGTAGGAATGTGTTACAAATTCGAAATCTTTCTGTCGAACTCGGGAATCTGGACGGAATTTCGAACAGAACCCTCAATTAAACCCACGTTCTTTTTATTTATTTTTTGCTTACTGCTATTTCGATTGTTCACTTCCTAAGTGATTAAGATGCAAGAAAATTGCATTATTAGCCGCCCTTAACTAAACACTTCAAAGTCAAAAACAACAAACGCTGCAATCACCAATTACAATAAATACATAAAAATACATTAAATATTTAGGTGATAAAAATTGTACATATTTCTAGACAGGGCGTCTTGGTCGAATGCTAAGACGCTAAACTATAGACATTAATATCGAAGATTCGATCCTTGTCTATGTTAGCCATGCTGATGACGACTGTAAGCAAGAAACACGTGTCCATAGAAAACTTTTATGTACGTATAAAATTAATAAAAATATATATATATTAACGAAAAATACGACCTATAAAGTTATGGGCGACAAATAATGCAATTTACTGCATCTTAATCACTTAGAAAGTGAAACAATCGAGATAGTAGTAAGCAAAAAACCACAATCAGCAATGAAAGTAATTACATAAAAGTACATTATATATATATATATATATATATATATATATATATATATATATACTAGATTAGAACTCACCCGTTGTGTCACCCATTGAACTCTGTTAGATTTCTGTATCCACTAAAAGTATACATTTGAAGTTTAAAGAAGTTATGCCCTGATAGTCACCTTAAAATGCACTTAGAGTTTCGAGAACACTTCCATTGTGTTCCCTAGTAAATTTGACATAGAATGCAGTTTTAGATTGATGAGAAGAGTTTATCTTTGAAAATCCATGGATTAAGGATATGAGTCTCCTTGCTCTGAACTTTTGATGTTCTAATAAATATTGTATCTTTACAATTTTTTATTCTCATCTCTCATCTCTAAAATTGATTGCTCTATTCAATATATTGAGCTTTATATTATCACGATATATTATTATTAATCGATAATTCAATTATCGTTAATTTAATTAAACATTTAAATATTATATATATGTATATATATATATATATATATATATATATATATATATATATATATATATAGAGAGAGAGAGAGAGAGAGAGAGAGAAAGAGTGAAAGATATATGGTCGAAATTCATATTGATATAAAATAGACACTTATCCTCTTAAAATTCGATAAGAGTAAAATTAAAAAAGAGTATTAAAAAAATAGTATTTAAAAAAATACAGTTGCTTGACTTTTCTTCTATTCTTGGTGATTCAGTTTTTGTATCAGGTAAGATTTCAATTCCAATTTCATATGGAATATTAATCACAGCAGAAGGCCGCGGATGGTTATGTTATCACAAAAAAGTGCAACTATTATGCCAATTAAACAATAGTTAAAATAGTTTTGCTTTATATGCTCACGCCACATGTTGAATGTGTAGATATTTTAAGTTTCATCTTGTGGATGGTATCTGCAGCGGGATAAATTCCTGACCACAAGCGTTGTGAAATATTAATTTATTAAATTCATTAAACAGATAATTACCGGTCGGTTGTTTGCGTCACATATTCCTAAACAGTTATGATGTTTTTTTCTTCTCTTTTCTAGGTCATCACAAAGAAGGTGTACATTACGTGTAAGCGTATGTCTTGTCAAAGCAGCTTTTTCAACTTAATTGACTATTTAAAATAAAACATCTCTCTAAATATAACGGGTGATCTGCTCAGCCGATCACGACTTAATATTTCTCAGCAACAACCAACATACTCTCTAACACACTGTTGTCTACGGCTTCTGAAGTTTTCTTTTATCCGACGAATCATTTCCGGCAGCATTTCTGTACTTGTTTGGTGGCTAGCAGCCTTTAATTAGTCATTTGCTTGTTGGTCAATGTTTGCAGGCTTTGGCTTTCAGGTAGTCATAGAGAAAGTAATCATATTGGGAGAACCCAGGAGAACGTGCAGTTCGTCAAACATCGCGGTAAGAAATAGATTGTTCTGGAAATAGATTGTTCATCGAAACTTTCATTGATCTTCTCACTAAATACACGTTGGCCCCATATACTTTAAACTATCACGAATATTAAATATTCTTTAATATGTCTAGTATTCTCTTTCACTACAGTTTATGGAAAACAAAAGTTCTGGTTTTCCTTCTTTTCTTTTGTAATAATGAGTCACCATATATCATGGCAAAAAGGTGGTATGGAATAACAGTTTGTGAGGTGGACGTTGAGATAACACTATGAGAGGATTAGAGACGATGGGTGCATTTGATTATTTAAGAGAACGGCCCAACAAGAATTTGTTAACATTAGACTTGAAAACGACTACGTTGTAGTTAGCCGAGAAGTAGCCCCATTAAATTGTGTACCACTGACGGGTAGTTTTTAGAAATACACTTTGCACAGTGGACTAACGGAAAATTTATTTACAGTTGTTGTAGTTAGACGAGGTTTTGCTGTAGATGTTTTACAGGGAGGCACCAGAGATATGAGCTCAGTCGAGCACCTACCATGAGAATAACTATAGAGAAAAGACAGATTAACAACGTCTCTTCTGTGAGAAAGAGACTGTAGAGAAGGGAAAAGGACATCCCCACTAGACTTCGAAGTCTATTTTGTACTCTGAAAAGGCAGAAAAGAGTACTCTGAGTGGCAACTCCCAAGATGTGGCAACAGTACTCCATCTTAGGACGTATTTGACTCTTACATAGAGTCAGATGTTTTCTGGTGCAGTAGAATTAACCAACCATTTTTCCAGCGACCTTAGAAATTGATTTGGTATAAGTTTTCCATTTCAGATTTGGAGTGAAAGTCAGTCCTAGTAGCTAATCAAAGCAGGGTGCTTCCTCAAGGATTCGAACGTTGGTGGTGAAAGGAGATAACTTTAGTTATTAAAAGTAATCAGATATTTTCTCCTCACCACGTGGTCCAGGTCGGAAGAGAGAGAGAGAGAGAGAGAGAGAGAGGGAGAGAGAGAGAGAGAAAGAAAGAGAAAGAGAGTGAAAGAGTGATTCATAAGGTGTATACCCTTCTCAGCAGGAGCATTTGATTTAATTTCAGAAATTTATAATCCGGACAGAACTTATTTGATGAGCCGATCGTAAGCGAATGACAAGTTTCGCTAATGCTACAGACTTCACTAAAACTTTATATTCGGGGCGATGAAACCTGTTTTCATCACGATGTATTCTGAGCCAATCACGCACCTGTGAATTATAAAATAAAACTCGACTTCTATCAAATCCCAAACCACTAAAATAGTAAACCTACACATTCTTTATCAACGTCTGTTTTTCGTAATCTAATAAAATGTTGTAAGGCAACCTTGCTTTAAAACAAGCAACAAAGGGGGCGAAATAGAGAATGAAAGAAAACGTACCGCTATTCATTCCATCGTTAGTTGTTTAAAAACCTATTAAAAAAGCATGACTATTTATCCATGTTGTTTTACGAGGTTGTGACAATCGTTTTGCTGTGCGATTGAAACTGATAGAAGCGAACGGCGAACATTTTTGTTTCTCTATTTTCAACCCTTAAAACGATACCAACGATTTCATATATTAAAACAAACAAAAAACAATCATACAACCAGTAATAGAATGCGCGCTTCTATATATGAAAACACTTTTTAAATACAGGGTGACCTAAAAAAATACCACCCATGGCATCGTTAATAAATCGCAAATCCTTTATGCAATCAAACTATATTTGGTGCCAATAAACTTTAGTTCGTGTCTGACTTTTCTAATCCCATGCGGGAACACGTTGGTGATCGTCTCATCAGTAAGAGGTGTGATCCGGAATAGGTTTCACACTACCGAACTTTCGCGCCCCATATTTTTCTGTGAGATTATCTTCAAGAAATGTTCTATCACAACAATTCCCACACTATTCTTTAACTGAAGTACAATACATTGATGACATTGCCAAGGCTGACGCAAAGACGGTTGGCTCCCTCTACCGTGCTGGTAAACTCCTCACACCTGACATTATCCTGTATCTCTACAAAGTCACCATCCACCCATGCATGGAGTATTGTTGCCACATCTGGGCTGGTGTATCATTTACTAGCCTCTCCCTCCTTGACAAGGTCCAAAAAAGAGTCGCCAACCTAATAGGTCCCTCACTGTATACCAAGCTCCAGTCCCTGTCCTATCGCCGCAATGTAGCATCCTTATGCTTGTTTTCAAATACTTCAATGGATTATGCTCCGATGAATTGACTACTCTGGTGCCCCCTCGACGTAAATTCGACAATCAACTAAATCTCATTCATTCACTGTGGAGGTCCCCATATGTCGGAGAGCCTTCTACTCAAATAGCTTCTTTCCTCGTGCTGCTGGCCTCTGGAACTCCCTCCCTGCCCCCTGTTTCCCCGACAATACTGACATTCAGAAATTTAAAACTAATGTAAACAGACATCTCGCTGCGCAGATCCCAATTTAGGCTGACCCTCACAATCTTCTCCCATTTTCTTTTTTCTCAGTAGTCCCTTACGTCTACAGTGGCGGCCTGCCTTGTTTGGGGTGAACCATGTTTAAAAAAGTACTAAAATCAGACGATCAGAGATATTGACAATTTTGACAAATTGACAATTTGTTTAGCATATCATTGAATGGCGATGAGACAAAGTCTGTAAAACATTCGTGACTAAAACTTGGTGGTCAAGTCAGATAGATTGACGTTTATTTGTATCAAATATGGTTGGATGGCAGGAAGACTTGTGAATGTTATTAACGATTTCATGGGGGATATCTTTAGGGAAGGAGGTCACATCCTGTAAGTTTAAAATTCTCAAAAATCTCAATAAAACTTGACCCGGTGACTCACGGATGGGACGACTAAGACGTTTGTTGAAATACGGAGCTTATCTTCATATTTTGAGTTCACTGAAGACTCGTGTAATGGCTCCAATGAAACATTGAATTAAAAAGTCCATGCGATTTCCACACAAACAACTGAAAAATGACGGAGGACAAAAACGGCCAAACAAATGTGATAACAACAACGACGAAAATGAGGAAATCGGTCCGTAAATTGCAAAATAAAAAAATAGCTAAGAAATCAACATCCCCAAAATACAGAGGAATATATGAGTAGAATTCTTATTTTTGTTAAACCGATATCCCAACAGCAGTTTGGTCACTGATTAAATGTGGAATCAGACAAACGAGTAAATATGGCTTTGTGGTAATTAAATCTTAGCCCACGAAAACATAAACTAACATATTTAATATGCTGCGAGGGTGTATTATATTTTCGGTTAAGCTGATCTCTTTGTTGATTTGATACAATAAGCATCAGCACTAAAAGTGCAGGTCACTTCGGTTCGTTCAAAAACATCTGATTTTGGTATTAATAAGCCTGCGAAAGGAGACCACCACACTATGGCTCCTTTTACCTCTTCCATTTTAATAGCTTGGCCTTTTGGCTAAGATCAAAGTGTACTATCTGTTCCGATCGATACTGCACCCCATAGACTGGTATTGTCTTGGCCTTCGGGGCTTGATTTACGCTGGTCTATGGGTCTGTCCTGTGCAGTTCTAGGAGGTCCACCCTACCAGGCTTCGCCCCCCTTCTTTGGGGAGAAGTAAGTTTATTGCTTACTGCCTGATGCGCCCCTACCGGGGAACGCCGACTAGGCTGCCCAGGCAATTTTTAAACCCCACTTTCCCGACCCGACCTTGGGTCACATCTTACTTGTGGGAGTAAGATAAACACTGGCTTTGTGTCTAACTCCTGGAGAGGAGTAAATCAATACTCATTAAAAAAAACATTGCACAAAATATATTCACTATTAATACTATATATTCATAAAAATTATGTGAAATACTTACAGGGAATTACAAGGGAATTTTGGGTAACTACTGAAGTTACCCAAAATTCCCTTGTAATTCTTTTAAACATTATTTCATCTTAAAATGTCCTACACTATTGTTGTTCTTAATCTCATCTGGCAAATTTTTCAAAACACTCAATGTGTTTATAGAATCAATTTTTTAAAATGCCATGACAATATTTGCCAGATATAGGATAACTATTTAAGAAGTGTCTATCTTAGTTATTAATTCCATTAATTACTTTAAAAGTTTAAATTAGAAATCTTTGATTCTTCTCTTTTGTAAAGTAGTTCATCCTATTTTCCCAATCTCTTCCCTTAACTGTAGTTTTTGTTTTACAATTATTAGTGGTTTATCACTATCTGTAATTTATATATATATATATATATATATATATATATATATATATATATATATATATATATATATATATATATATATATATATATATTTTTTTTTTTTTTTCTGAATCCTTCACCTGATCTCAGTTATCAGCTGGGTCAGTTTGTAACAGTCATGAATGTTGACATTTATTTTCTACTACAGCCAATCGGACTCCAGGGTGTAGTACTTTCGACCAGAACTTTAGAGTAATCAACTGGAGACCTTTAGGGATTTGCAAAGCTCCCAGAGAGATTCCAAGCAGCCACACAGAAAGACGTTGATACTCTCTCCCGCCCTTGTCGACTAGACACCGAACGAGGCTAGCTTCACCTGAAGATATATTGGCACAAGAAAATACTTTCGACAATCGACATTTATTATTACTATATTTAATTCTTTTCTATTCACTGTCTTAACTTCTGGCAACCTACACCCAGCTGTGTATGCCATACAATAAGAATATATCATTTGTTGTTTATAGAAGAGCCTTGTTTTCCTGTCTTTGGCGACTTGTTTTTTTACAGATTATTGTAGGTGATAGTCTTACAGTTAATGTGAACATCAGTTCCTCTAAGTTAAGCTAGTATTTTGCATAGCTTTCCTTTGTTGTTTACTATTATCAATTCTGGTTTTCTTGCTTGGATCAGTTCGTATGTTTGTATTTCAATTTCCCAAAGAATTTTATGTAGTCAGGAAGAAACTGTTGCTGAAGTTTCTCCTCGATGTAAGGGGTGAAGGGGTCTAGCAGCGAACGTGGGAGCGTGAGGTAATCATCTGTCCGGCTTGATGGTCGTTATTTAGTGGTTGCAAATTTAGCGGGCCTCTACTTGATATTTGTAACCCACTTTTGTTCTGGGTCATGTAGTTTTAGAGTTAAATCATGACCGTTTGCAGTCTTTGTGTAGACTCATTCAATGTTGGGCACAAGGGTCGTCTTTGTAATAAACGTGATACCATGACACCAATGTTACAAATGTGTAAATCAGCCACGAATATTGATAATGTGTAAGGTTGGAAACCCCCGCTCTTCTCACATCAGTCGTCTTCGATCGTTTATGTTTTAATCGAGTTCGCCGGTCACATGTTAGACTCGCTGTTAGTGAAAACGACTTTTATTTAATAATATATTTTTTCATTAAAACGATGAAAGGGAGACAAGCAAATAATCATGGGAAAGAAAAGAACGGGACACATTTGTACCACAATTTAGAAACATAAAATAAGACACTTGTAAAAAGTAACAAAAGGCGATATTAGCAAACATAACAAGTGTTTATTAAATTAAAATGACCAATTAAAAGTTCTGCTCAGCTCAAGGCGACTGGTTGATAAGTCAGGAGTTAAATAAAAGTTGGCAAATACGAAAGTTTCACTTAGGACGAATTAAAAATATGTAATTTTTTTTCATAGGGCACATATCTTTTATAGAGTTGTTTCCTATGATATCTGGCACGCTGAGTGGAAGATATCACATACTTTTTTTAATTCTGATATCCGTCTTTTTAGAGCGGAGTTGATGACTACATGAAGGATATTATCACAGGATTTTAGATCTTTCGTGGATAGCTTTTTTATGCGTGGAGATTTATAGGTACTTTCCTAAACTTTGTCGAACTGGGTTTTTCCTTGTGATCTCCGATGGATAGAGGTAAGGTCCTCGCTGTATTTTTCACACTTTTCTTTGTATATGGGGATATATTGTCTCGGTTTTAAGTGCTGGATGGGCACCAAATCTTTATACGACTTCACCAGCCCGCTCTAGAAGCTCTCCCCTATATTTTCTTACCCGGGGTTTCCTCGCTATTTCTCTAGGTACTTTCCTGCCTAGCAACAGGTTTTCCTCCAATCTGATTGGTTGCCCTTCTTCCGCCCCCGCAAACTGCGTGGGGCTGATCTCCTGGCTCTTGTGTTTAGCTGTCTAGACCACATCCGGTAATGTGTGTTTGCTTTTTGCTGAATTACCCCGTAGTTTTTTTTATTGTAGGGGAACATGTGCGAACAAGTTCCCTTCCCTTTTTATCATGCTTTATGGGGCAATATATGTGGATATAACATCTTCCTGAATTGGCAATTCACAAAAAATAGCAAAGAACACGAAACCGAGTGAACAATTAACAGAAAATAAGTGACTAGAGAAAGATAGCAGAGAGACACACGTTACTACAAACTGACTGCACATGTGACGGATAAAAATATTTAACGCGCTAATCTGTTAGTGAGCGACAGCCCTGAGATCACAAACCACATGCATTTTCTAACCCTCGGACAAAACAACTTTCAAGTAGTTAAGGGAAGCGAGAAAGTAAAGAATAAGTCAGACAACTACATCAGGCTACTTCGCCACCTAAAATGAATTCGAAAATTAATTAAAAAATAATTCTTAAAATTGCTTTCGTTTTTTTAATACAATATTGGCTATTGTTTGTGCTGCTGGTACTGTTTGTCTGTCTGTATGTTCAAAATGTAGTTAGTTGAACAATTCCCAGTGGACTATTGGACAAGATAGCTGCATTTCTGTATTATGTGGTTTCATTGCTTTGTTCACCGAATCTATATTTGCTATTTTCATAGGTCTTGTCTGTCTTGGTTTAGTAAGTGTCTGTTCTGATCGTTTTTTGTGCGGTTGTCAGTAGCGATTCCGTTTCTCTTTTGATGTGTATTTTCCAATGATCGTGTTTTCCCGTGCGAATTTTCCTTGGTCAGTCTTACAAATAGTTCATGCAGCTTATTCTCTTCCCCTTTTTTGATCCGCTTTTTTCTTTCCCGTTTCAATGTTGTATGTATTGTTTTCACAACCACTATTTTAAGCCTCTCTGAATTTTGTGTTAAGTATTTCTCAAGTCGTTTCATCGCGTCACATATGCAAACTTCAAATTGGTGATTTCTTTTTTAACTTATTCCATTTGTACAGAGAGCCGTTCCACATAATTATTTCGGTTGAGTACTACGTGTATAGTCATTAGTTTCCTGATTCTCTGATCCACGTTTTCTGAGTTCTTTCCCTTTGAAGTTTATAAACACTCCATCATACTATTCCATGTGTACAGCGCACGTGTTTATTCATTTTATTAGATTGCTGCAACATAAGTTTGTTTCAAGGGGGTATCTCGGTTTTCTCAGGTATTTAAAAAATTATCTCTTGCATTTCCGTTAATTAGATGGTAACTGCATCCAGAATGCCCATATATTTATAATTAAACAATTATTATTATTTACTCACTAGGTATTTTCACACAAGTCATTATCAGCGATTGCTCATTGGCAATAACAAGTTGTGTTCCCTCGAGTCTTAGTGACAAAAGTCTACCTAGTTTTTCATTACTCTCCGCTTCTCTTGATAACCGTTGCAAATCATTTTACGTTATTACAAAAGCAGTTTACCATTGGTTTATCGCGGGCAAAGACTGTTGTTCTCATCGGAATTTGAATACTAATAAGCCTTCCAAGGTTGCAGTATTCTTCGCATCCTTATAGTGGGTGTTTGGTTCCTGCTCTCCTTCCTCAATTTTTCCAACCTCTTTGACGCTTCATAACCACTTTGCGCAGTAATATCCGAAGCATCTGCCAACCACACGTGTGTGCATCCGTGTCTTTGGAGAAGGCATGTCAAATTATAGGATTTATGGCAGTTTCAGTTCTCTTGGCTTCGTCTTTTATTCTTTCTATAGTTTTTCTTCTATTTCAACTTATCTCTAATTGGTTGACGTCATCTGTTTTTTTTTCATTGGATTTCGTACTCGAGGATTTTCCTTAATATATCAGCTATTTTCGGTAATGCCGTGCGTTATATGGTGTCATTCCTTCTTTAGGTACAAATGAAATTCAGGCTATGTCTGACTCATCCAATAAGTTTCAATCATGAATGTCCAACATTATTTGTTTTATCGCAATTTAATCGTAAGCACGTCTGAATAAGATGTGCAACATTGTCAATAACATTGGTAATATCCAGTTTAGGAATAGTCTCGGAATAGATTTAGTAGATACTATTTTTTGAGATAACCCTACAGATAGAAATTCTGGGGAGAGGTTAAACTACGTTGAGTGTGAAGTTCATTCAGATTTCCACCTCCTACTAATGAGACGATCACCAACGTGCCCCCATATAAGTGAACTGCGATAAAACAAAGTCTGTTAGACATTCCTGACAAAACTTGATGGACAAGTCAGGCATAGACTGAAATTTATTTAAGCCAAATAGTTTTAGATTGCAGAAAGGATTGTGAATTTTATTGACGATTTCATCGGTGACCCTTCGTATCAGCTTGTATGTATAAACCAACATATAACCATTACAATCACTTCATGTTTGCCACATAAAAACAAGTCTAATAATTCTACTTCCGAATGTCTAGGACTCAACAAATCCTATTTACCTGTCTTCCCACCGGAGAGTGATGTTACACAAGATCGAGCTAAATGTGGTGTGTGACCATTATTTAACGCCCTGTCGTGTTTAATAATGGCCGCTAAGACATTTTTGATCAGAATTTCTTTTTGGAAAATTTTCTCACTGATTAACTTCTCTTCAAATATTTGTTAAATAAAAACTACTATTTAAAGGAGATTACTATGTATTTAGTCTTAATAGGTCCAACTGTCAGGTTTCAGTTTTTAGATTATAAATTTGTCAAACGAGGTAATATCAGTTATTATTTCTTTATTTGTTGTTGCTATAAACAAACCGCAAGCTATGATGATTTCTAATTGCTATATATCGTGTGTAAAATTAAGAAAAAACATTTTAAAAGAGAGAATATAAGGTTAAAATTGATGAGGGAACCTCTTGCACCGTGACTTCATTGGGACCGCAAACAGGATCCTCCAAAAATAACGAGTGCCTAAAACGTTGAATAAAGTTCTTTTAAAGTTTCGTCAAAGAGTAGAAATCACGCCTTAGAAAAAGCAACCTCTTGCAAATGGCAGCAGACACAACTCGCAGAAACAACGTTTTTACACAGAACTTAAACATGTGGTGAACACCACATTTAGGTACCCTCTTTCTTACTTTCTTTGTTTAACCCTTCTTCGTCTATGAAGTAGAGAAACTCGCGAAATCTCGCAGAATCACGTTGGTCGAAGGATTCCGGCCAATGGCAAGCCAACAGACCAACATGACCACACGTGATTTTGGGTCCACATAAGGACAAGCGCTCCTTTCCTCTTTCTCTCTTTTTCCTCAGCGTTCTGAGACGAACGAACGCCAGAACTCTCGTCGACAAACTCCACCCCCCACCAGCGGCCTCGGCCGAGAAGGTGCGGGGGGGCAGAAAAGGTAATCTCTTTCAATTTAACGAACTTTTTCTCCAAACATACACGTTAAGATCGTCACACAAAAAGACATTCTTCACGCTCGTTCGACACACACAAAAAGACTTTCAGCCCGCTCGCATACATATACATATATTTACGCTTACAATTATGTTTAAGTAAATAAATTGTTGTGTCTGTTAATATAAATGTTTTACGTTTTATTAACTTTATAAAATGCCTATTATGTTGTTTAGCTTCATCATTCCTTCGCTTTCTTTTAATATAAGTTTTAAATAATATTGTTTTCTTTCTTTCTTCTTTGTTTGTCTTAAACCTTCTCTTTATTTAATTCACACGTAGTCCGATGGAATCCTAAACAGTGAGATGACATGCCGTTACAAAGGCATCTATCACACTACCTATGGCCGGGAGATTCATTATCGTAAAACCATTTGACGACATCCTTCGCCACTGTGGTTAATATCCTTTGTCCTTTGTTCTCTTTTGAATCTCCCACCATTAACAAAACTTCTACCCCGGCCATAAACACACATACACCATGAAATCAGTTTCTCTCTAACTTCTGTTTTTACAGCATAAATCCAATAAAATTATAATCCCAAATTGTAAATTCTTCTTAAAAAAAACGACGCATTTAAATGATTTCCTGCGAGAAATATTTTCATATGGCGCATCGTGAAAAATGAATAATTTGCATAACACGACACGTCTCGCCTTTTCTCTTTTGGATGCACACAATAGAACGTTACGAGTCGTGATCGCCTCAATCAACGTTGGTATCTGGTGTCACTGGGCAGTGTTCAAATAATCTCGTTTTCCCCAATAAATGGCTCAAAACACACGCGTTCTTTTACGGGGTCGTTCACTCTAATGTTTATTCCAAAGAATTATCATCCTTTCCTTTGATTGGTATTAAGGCCAGTGTTCCGTGTTTAGATTGAAAATAGATAAATGAAATTCAAGGAGAATGGTTGTTTTTTTGCTATTTCTGATTTCATGCAAACATGTGCTGGGATGACAAAAGTGAAAAGACTATAGACAGACCAACAGAGAGAGATTTAATCTGGCTTATTCACTTCTTCAATTTGCACGGACGACATTTTGAAAATCTGTAAGTATTTTATTATTAGTCGTTGAAAAACTTTATGAGAATTATTCTTTGTAAAAATAAATTACTGTTCGACAAATTTCCCGCTTTTCTACCGACCACCCTGTTTATTATATCTATATATAAATATGTTTTTATGTGTGTTGCTCAGATAAATCTGGAATATCTTATTGGCTACAGCGCCGTGACGTCACAACAGAACATGGTTTCGAGAGCACTATTAAAAAGTTCTGTAAGTGGATAATTTGCTAGGTTAAGTATTTCAGTAGGACTCCAACCGCCCACACGTCCATGGCCGTCTAGAACTGGCTATTCGCCAACGTGCTGTGCCATTGGCCAGTCGCTGGACTTATGGGCAACCTTCTCGCTCAGCTGTCGTCTTCTCAATTATTTTGTGTGGGGTGTCTTGGAATGGACATTGAAGAACGGGCATTGCAGCACCGAAGATGTTCTCAAGAATGTCATTGAAGACGCCATGGTTAACATGGACGCCATCATCAAGGCTTGCCTCAGGTACTGGTCCGGTCTGGACGAACTGTTCTCCATCGTGTTAACTTTGTTACATTGTACATTAGAGTAAACGATTGTTAAGGTAAATAGATATGTTATCTCTTCATCGCTAAACATATGTTGTTGCTGCTACTATCCTTTTCTTCTTTATTCACGTCATTTATTTCTGTCATCTTCTTATTTTCCTTTCCTTGCGATACAAATACTTCTACTACTCACTGTTTCTTCTTTATTAACCTCATTTATTTATTTACGCCATTACTCTCCTTGTTTACGCTACTATTTGCTATCCTCCTATTCTCCACCTTCCGCCTTCTCGTCTCATCCGCCCTTCTCCCCACGATATTAAAACATTCAAGGTGCAAACACAAGCAAACAAGCAAGCAACATAATCAGCTTTGTCCCCTGTTTTAATGAATGACGTTATCCTTTTGTTACTTCATTTAAAACGTCATAAAGTATCTTCCAGATTTCTTTCATCTCCCATTTAATAGAGAATGTCACACAGCAATGACGTCATCCCTTTGTGACATCATCCATTGTAAACGGTGAAACACAAATCAGCTAGCAAACAAGAAAACAAACTAGCTCCACAGAGTTTTAGTCGTATACTGGACACTCAGGTGTCTAGACGTCCGTGTAGTAGACGACCCGTCATTCTTCTTTAGAATGAACCCCCTCTACTCTCTCGCTCTAGTTTGATGAATGGCATATGTGACGTCATCCAATTTGCACGGTTATTACCATCTGTTTTAATGGATTACATTATCATTTAGTGATATAATTATTTTATGACGTCATCCAGTGTACACGGAGACAAATAAGATCCGCAGAGCTTTAGTAGTATACTAGACCTTTTATATTGTGTTACGAGCGGTATGTCCTCCGATCGCTTTATCACATCACAGGGAAAATATGCGATTCGAATAGGACACACAATGATTCTGTTTATAAAACAAAAATGTTTTTTCTCAGGTTCGAATATTTACGGAAATGACAACAACATGTGGGAATAACAAACACAACGAATTCGTAAATACATATAACATTTATTGAAATAACCAATGAATTGTTATCATGGGATAAACAAGGCTTAAATAGGAACAAGAAAAGACAAATAAAATAAATGGTTTATAGCATTTGTATGTTTTCGGCAATAACAGAAATGTCACTTATTTGAATGGGAAAGCGTTTTTTTTTTAACTTTGCATTTACCTTCTCTTTTTTTTGTTTTACGATTGTTTGTTTCGCTTCATCTCAGAAATGTCATTTGTGCTTTCATGTTGATTTTGTAAATTCGAATTCTCTCATAGTAGAATCTTTTTTTTTTGGGGGGGGGGGTATTCCGCTGAGTCACTCTATCCAAAATATTCGCCGCTTAGATCATCGGCTTCACGTATATTTCTTTCGCATCGTTGATTTCAGTTTTGTTTATGTTCAACCGGGATTCAACCGGTTCAACATGTATTTTCATATCGTTGCTTTATTGCTTTTAACGATCATGATCTCTTCTTAGGCCTTTCGGTAAGAGCGATTCATTTTTACACCTTTCTTGGTGAAGATCTTTTCAGGAAGTAAAAAAAAATTAATCCTTTTTTCTGGCTTAGGCGTCTTCATTTATCCGGTATTTTTTTCCTTCTGTCCATCTCAGACGCTGTTTTTTTCCGTAATTTGAATTGCATGAGCTTCTCGTTCTCGCGTATTTGTTTATCACAGTAGGAAGGGAGTTTACGTAGGATCGATGCGTTTCTTTGTGTCTATGTGTTCGCTCTTGTTTCGTTTTATTTTGTTTTGTTTTTTAAATATTGGCGTTTCTTTTTTAACGATTTATTTTTATTTTTTATTTTTTTAAAGTGCGCTCATATGTCACAATATATACAAGGTGACCACAAAGAAACGGACCCCGCGCACACTTTTTGCCATATATCCTTCATTAATTCACTAAGCCCCTTTATTTTGCAGAACATGGCAGAAAGAACACCTGTGAAAACTAGATCTCAATGGGAGCGCCAGAAAAGAATATATTGCCTCACACATTACGACAAGACAAACTCGTTCATGTAGATAATTTCAAATATTAAAAAAAACCCCTCAATATCAGCATTCAAGACTGACGAGATCATTCCGAGAACTATTAGCCACTGGAGAACCGCAATGCAGTCAGTGACAAGCGTCTAGGTCATTCAGGACACCCCAGGAAGCGTTCAGCTAAGAGAGATATAAAGAAAAGAGCGAAAAATAACGAATGAAAAGAAGGGCATAGGGAGAGATAGTTTTGGAATTTATTTAAAAAAAAGGGGCCATCATTTTAATTAAAGACGCTCAGTGAAACTAAATTCGTTTTTTCTTAGTGGTATCAGGTTTTCTTATTGAATTTTTGCCGACAATATATTGGGCAGACGATCGGTTTTCATCCATTTTCAAACGACACCTGGGTCATCGTCTGATTGGTTTGTTTAAGTCACATGACCATTTAAAAAAGCAAACAGCAAATTTTACGATATAATATTTTGAAGAATTTCTCTTCAGATGGAATCTGGGCGTTGAATATTAATTTTAAATAATAATGTAGAAATAATGTAATGTATTAGATAATGAAAAGTTGTTTTCTTAGTTTTGGACTGCATACTTTTATTCTGTGGAAATGATGTCAATTTAAAGTTATGTCAGAAATCCCAAATTTTAACTATTGTTTGTAAAAGAAACTTATGACGATATGTCATTATTTAAAAGTTGTTGAAAAAAAATCATGACAAATGTCATTATTTAAAGGGTTATAGTTGGAAAACAGAATCGAGATAGTAGCCAAAATTTGATTGAGAAGAACCCATAATATTTTCTGTTTGGTAAAAAAAAATAATTGGCTTAAAGGACTTGTTGAAGATGTCGAACAAGGATCCAGAAAATGTTCTATTTAGTCAAAACGACTAAATTATATAAAAGATTCATTGAATTTAAAATTTGTTTATCCTTCGGATTAACAAATAATGAATAATTGAAGTCATCGTATTTTTAATTTGATTTGAGGTTTGCAGTCCAGAAATTCGCATTTTAACATACAAAATGAAAACAAGAGAATATATATATATATATATATATATATATATATATATATATATATATATATATATATATATATATATATATATATATATAAAGTAATCCAACAAAAGATATAAGCGTCAACTAATATCTTATAATTAGTGAAACATCCGGATAAAAACTAATTATTAAATTCTAATTACTTTAATAACTTCGTAATTAGGAAAAATTAAATCTTAATTAGGAAAAATTAAACCTTAAATTAAATTAAACTTCTTAATTAGAAAAAATTAAATCTTAAATTAAACTTCCTAATCTGATAAAATTAAATCTTAAATTAAACCATTAAATTATTAAATTCAAATCACTTTAATAATTTCGTAATTTATAATCTGATAAAATTAAATCTTA
>OY744520.1:125359925-125467425 GCA_963556195.1 Sepiola atlantica
GGTGGAAAAATGGAGCGTGATGGTGAAAGCTGCCGGTGGGTGCGTCAGGTGGCGCGACGACGGCGGGTGTCTTTACTGGGGGTGGTTGGAGTGCATCAATTTAATCTTTCTGAGAAATGGCGGAAGCATTTAGTATCGGTTTAAAAACCATTCAAATTCGTTCAAATAACTTGGGCGGCGCTTTTAGAAGTCCTTCTAGTGGAACAAACAAAATAATGACTTTCGGGGGTTAGGGTTAGGGTTAGGGTTAGGTGGATAAAAAGGGTTCGAGGAGAAAGAAGGGAATGAAGAGGAAAAAGTAGACGAGAACGAGGAATGAAAAAAGAAAAGGGGTAAATGGAAAAGGAAAAAGGAAAATCATTATGGAAAAAAGGGAATGAAAAGAGTTTCTCAGCGGGAAGAAGAAAAAATGAAACACATACAAAGATAGAGGGTAGACGAGGAAAAGAAAGAGAAAAGAAATGAAAAGAGAGAATTCGTATAAAATAATGGCTTTCGTTGTAGGGGATGAGGAAAGACAAAAATAGAAAATGTTGAAATAAACGACTAAGTTTAGTAGGAGGTGCCGTTGCCGCCAAGGCGCACCCTCTGTACGTATTTATAGTATTTTCAAAGTCCTGGTCCATTTTAGGCTGCACATTAAGCTTTTTATCCTATTTGTTCCCGGATTGTCAACATGAAAATCTTTCAGGATTCTCCTCAGTAGGTTTTGGAGATGACCACTCCCTCGCTGTACAGGAGTACATCATCACATAGAGAAAAACTGTCTGGAATGTGTTGGTCCTTTTCTATAATTTCTGTTTTTGTTATGTTAATCAACTCATCATCGAGGGCTTCATGTTTTATTTCATGTAGGGTCACAGGGATTTCTCTTATTGTGTTGCACAGAATAGTTTTTATTTCCTCATCAGTTCGTAGGGAAGCAATCACGGAATCTTCCAGTGGCTCTCTATTTCTCGGAACCAGTCTTGATGATCCATCAGTGGGATAGATTTATTTCGAGGGTATGTATTCCATGTAAAAATTGTAGCTTAGTAGAATTGTCCGCCATCTCTGTAGTCTATTTGTCGTGTATACGGCCATACATTGTTTTGAACGGAAAATGGTGAGTAACGATTTGTGATCAGTTTGTTGCGTGAAAATTCTTCTGTGCATGTAATAGTGGAATTTGGTTATTGCAAAGATTATTCCCAAAGCCTCCTATTCGATTCGGGAGTAATGTTTCTCAGCTTGAAGCAGTGTCCTGGATGCATAAACGATGGGATTGTGGGTTCCGTTTGGCATTTTATGAAGGATGCATGCCGCTATTCCATACGAGCTTGCGTCGTTAGCAACTATGATTTCTAGGTTTGGGTTATAGTGTGTGAGGAATAAATCCGACGTTGAACTTTAATAGTTTTATCGAATGCTTCCTGCCATTTGGGTGTCTATTCCATAACCTTACATTTTCTTAAATGTTTGTTCAGCAGAGCAAGGAGGTTATGCATGTTTGGAATACATGCTTGGTAATAATTGTCCAGTCCCAAGAAACTCTGTAAAGATGTGATGTTTTGAGGAGCCGGCATGTCCTTAATTGCAGTAGCCCGCTCTTGATCCGGCCTTCTGTCGTCTTTATCTATGATTTGTCCCAGATATTTTATTTCTTCTAAGAAAAATTGCAACTTTTCTTCGTTTATTTTGAAGCTATAGTCCTTGATTTGTGAAAACACTTCGTGAACGTGTTCCCGGTGTTGTTCCATATTTTTACTATTTATTACAATTTGGTTTAGATATGCGATTGTGAAATCAAGTTCGCCTAGCATAGTATCAATAACTTGCTGGAAAACTGCTGGCGCGACCTTGACACCGAAAAGCAAGCTTTTGATCTTGTATAATCCGCGATGCGCGTTCATACATAGTAATTTAAAACATTCTTCTTAAATGGGTATTTGGAGGTAAGCATCGCCAAGATGGATGTTTGAGAAGAATTTGCCTCATAAAACCTTTTTCTGCACTTGGAAGTGGATAATGCTATTCCTTGAGTGTTGCATTTAGTCTTGTCGAATAATCGGCACACACACACGGATTTCATTAGATTTATTTTTTACATAGACAGTTAGTGCTGCCTATTGAGTATATTCCACTTTAAATAAAATACCTGTCCTTACTAATCTGTCTAATTCATCGTTTATTTTTTCTAACGCGGCGAAAGGCCCATTTCCTTTTGTCAAATACAGGTTGAATGTTCTCTTTCAGTTCAAATTTTGCTGACATTTTTTACATCGACCTAGAATGCAAGAAAAAAACACCGCGAAAGTATTTTTTCAATGTTTTCTTTAGTTCTTCCGACTAGGTCTTTAGATTTTCTATTTTCTGACAAAACGTGTTGATTCGTAAGTCTCATAGATTGAACTGTTGAATCCAGTCTGTGCATAATAAATTGTTGGTGTTTTTTTTCCAATTTTTTAGTAGTTCCGTTTAAAGTAAGCTTGGTAATAATTTTACCCTCAAATTTAATTTTTTCACCTGTCACCGTTCTGGCTATCTGGTTGGTTTTTAGCATAGTTAGTTTATATAACCTTTTCCATGTATGCAGATTGATTATCGACACGTCTGAATCAGAGTCTAGTTATAAATTGACATTTTTGTTCAAGGTTTTTACCTGGACGTACTTTCTGATATGTATGCTGTCCTGTTCGTTTGTTTTTGTGGACTCAACCCGACTTTTATTTCTTTTATTCGTTCTGCAATGTGAACTTACTTCATTACAAGTTAGACAAGTTGTTCAACGGTATGAGAAACTCATAATCCAAATAGAGGGAACCACACAGGAAACAGGGGCTGAGCGGTAATTTTCCCTGTCTTTTATTAGGGTGGCTTGTTTTTGTAGGAACGTGAAAATAATCTCTTTTTTTATTTGATTTGTTTTTGAAAGAGAGTTGAAATATTATTTCCGACGTATTATTCTTATGAGCAATGCCTGACTATTCAATATCTGTAGAATCTTGTTTAACACTTACACAACTCTAGCTGTCTTCGGCTAATTTCTGTAATGTTAAAGTTGGCTCTAATTTCTAACTTGTTTAGGACTCTACGTTTGATTTCTGCGTCTTTGGCTGATACATATCCTTGTACGAATATTAGGAATTTAAAGTTATTCGCGCTAAATTCAACTAATGTGTAATACTTACAGAGTTTATTAACGATTGACGCGAAAGTAGAGTAATCTTCATTGTCTTTTCTGATTAGGTAAATGCACTTCCACCTTTTGTTGAACAGGGAAGTTAAGAGCTAAATCAATCGGTTAAAAGTTTAGCAGCTTCAGAATAAGTCAAGTCGTTGGTTTTTCGGGGTAAAATGTACTCCACGAATGTGGCATGTTCGGTAGTCCCTAATTTTTGGAGCAGTAGGCGAACTTTTTTTTTAAGTCTGTGCAATTTTAACAACCTATTTTCTATAATTATTCATACCTTCTGAAATGAAGCGAACATTTGTGTTGGACTGAACGACGTTTTTTTTTTTTTACACTGGAGAGAGATATTATCATTCATTTGGACTTGATCTTGGTGAAACCTCTGTTTAACTGTTGCGATACTTTTTCTTTATTTTATCTACACTTTGGCTGAAAAAATCTAACCACGGGATTATTTTTTCTCTTAATCCGCCGATAACGTCTGTTTTTAGAACTTTAGGGGCTGTCGGATAATTTTGCCGTTGGTTTCTCGATGTACGTCCTTTGTAAGGTACTCAAATAAAAGTAGCTTAATGTTCCTCGCCGCCGGTGTTGTGGACCTGTAAATGGGGTCCGGATAGAAAAGACACAAACTCGGGATTAAGTGAAACCATGTATATTGAAGAAAAGTAAACATACATCATATAAAGAGAGTAGTCGCACATCTGTCTGACTATCACTATTAGACTGGGCTAGTTCCAGGTATTTAATCGCTTCCCACAAAGCAATATGTGACACAAGGTCGGAAAGTGGGGAGATCAAGCCAGCCAGCGCCCCTAAAGAAGGAGCACTCTGGCCTATCAAAAATAGCCTGGGCAACCCCGTCGGCATTTCCCGGTAAGGGCGCCTCAGGCAGCAAGCAATAAACTTACCCCTCCCCAAAGAGGGAAGGCAAGGCCTGGGAGGGTGCACCTCCTAGGAAAACCCAGGACAATATACCTCAGCCCGGCAGATAAAAGGCCAACTAAATGGCCCAGTTCCTGCCGGACTGATTGTCGAGAACGAATCCTCGACTGGTATTACCCCATCCCGACGTCCTCAATCAACCGAAGTTAATGAGAGACTGATCGGGCTGGGGTTGGATCCAACACCGAGAGGCATGTGCTCCCGGTATTTATAGTGACGCGGAAGAGTTCATGTAGTTTATATACGATAACAGAACTGCATATAACTATTTTAATCAATGTTTTATTTAGCTATAAATATTTATTTTGTAAATTTATAAGTAACATTTAAAAGTTACTATTATTTCATAACTGCCAAAGAGCATATTCGTAGCACCTTACTTACGTGAAGACGGTGAACATATTTTTGAAGAGAGGGGGGGATAATTGTGTCTATACACAAACACTGGAAAGAAGGTAATATTTGATATCAATGAAAAAATATAAAAGGTTCTTCAGTAACCCTATCACTAATCCTAAAGCCTTGAGGAAATACGAAGAAAAAGAAGACGGAAACACCACGCGCGCAGTAAGCTTACCGAAATAGTAAAAAGTCAATTTATAAAGGTCCTTTACAAATCAATGCCGCCCAAAAGTGTCTTGGTCGATTCCGTCGACCCTCCCTCATGGATTAAAGTGCATACGACGTCAGGCAATAAAACTCTTCCCCTCCCAAAGAAAGAAGTAATGATTGGGAGGATTCCATGCTCTTAGCAAATTAGGGTGAATTCTAATTGACAGTAAAGCGCTGTGTTTCTTTGTACGTTAACAGTAATCCTAATGTTAGATAATGGTGGTGGTGGTGGTGGTTGCAGATACAGACGATGCCCTTAGAGAGAGTGGCAGGAGCAAAGGAAGGTAAGTGATGTCACTTCCGTCGACGTTGATATCGGCCTCTTCCGCTGCGACAACAAAGGGAGAAGCACGCGCGGCCGGTCTCCTGCTTAGTGGGTGAGGTTGGCCCACATGGCAGTGAATATCTTCGCCTAGTAAATAACTCTCTCTCTCACTCTCTCTCGCTCTCTCTCTGTCTCTGCAGTGCAAAAGAACCCAATCTGTGTACTATGTTTTACCTTGAATAAAACTTCTTGAAGCTAGACCAGAGTCCAGTGTTATTGTTCAAAACTTGAGACACAAAGAACAACAAAAAATAAAAAACGAAATCCGGGTACCCACCTGCTGAGGTCAGCAGAGAGCTAACATCACAGATTCGAGTATACACCACTAAGTCTGGATGACAGTATTAAAAAAAGTGAAAACCGTGAGAGACAAGGAACACATCTCCTCTCTGAAATGAGGTTTTAATGCCTAGGAAGATTGCCTCCTGTTACATTTGATATTTTTAGTGAATTCGAATTAACTCAAAAGTATTTGGCTTCTTTGTATCGTAGCACGAAGACTGTTTATTGAATAGAAGAAATAAAGAAAGAGATCGAAACGGTGTGCACGCTGTGGTCGTACCGGAACGAGAAATATACAATTTATACTTGAAGTAAACGGTAAAAGTAAATCCCGCTCGAATGTCCTGCTCAGACCAGTTGGCACTCCTCCATAGTTTAGAACGGCTCGAGTGATAGGCAATACATTTGTCCACTTCCGAAATAGGGTGGTAATGCCTTGGTATCATGTTTACATTGAATATTGCTGCTAATTTAAGGTACAAACATTTAGTTAATGAAGAACATACTTGATGTGTCGGCCCGCTCAATAATATTAACGTCTGAATATTAAATAACATTTAAAAAAGAAAATAAAAACAAGAAAAAAACGTCACAATTTGTAAAGTTATGAAGAAGGGGAAAAAGAAAGAAACGGTCTCAATCTGTTAAGTAAAAGAATAGGAAAAGAGAAAGAAAAAGTCAATAACAGTTTAATAATGATAAAAAAAGATAAAATTTAACTATGAAACAAATAGAAAAAGAAATGTATCTTTATGTAAGCAGAAATAAAATAAATTAAAAAGAAAGAGAGAGAATGTCTAAATCTATAAATAAAAAAGAAAAGGAAACAAAACGTAAAACAACAAATCTCTAAAATTTATTAAAAAAAATGACAAAGAAAAAAAGGTATGAATCGATGTGTTCGTCGCTGCAACATGTTTGTGTAACCATGGCAACACAGAGTGAAACTGGTAATGGGTAGTCAGACGAGAGAGTAAGCTGCCGCTGTTCTTATTCCGTTATTCTGTCATTCTGTTAAAGCGAATATTAAAACAGAATTTGTGTGTTTGTGATTGTAAATTGCTATGCGGTCGTTGTGACCTTGTGGGAAACAAACTCAGTCGTTAAAATTACGTGTTGATCGAGACGCTTAAGTTTGCTAAAGATATGAATTAGAATGTTTAAAAACAAGAAGAAAATAAGATTGTGAATAATAGAAACGCCTGTCGAGTAGTCGTTTTTAATGTGATGTGTTCAGAAAATGCTATTCCACCGATCTAATAAGCACATTGCATAAGTACACGGAAATCGAGAACTGAAAATAAAAGGCGAAACCTAATAAATAGATTAAAATACCCAGTGTTACACAGGCTTGAATTATTTGTTGTCATATAAATCTTATGATTCGAAAATTGTGAAAGGAAAATAAATAAAAGGAAATTAATAATTAAAAGTATGAATGATGTGAGGTATTCTTTTATTCAGTCAAACGAGAATGTGGATGACAGTATTTGAAATAGCCAATACAAACGCCCGATACAAAGAAAGGGTAATTTAAGGCAGCGCCGCGTATTTAGCTTGAGAATGTAGAGTAACTAACAGACAATAGCAAGAGCGAATAAAATAAATAATAGCAGTTCTACAACGAAAGAGTTAACATATGAAGAAGAATTTACAGTGAAATGGGTCTCGCAGTTGGAGTAAATGTTAGCGACCTCCGACCTTCTGTATGGATGACTATGTTAGGAGAAGCTGTCAAATCAGAAAATGTAAAAAGGATTGAATGCGAACAAAGTGAACACATATTTTCCGAAACCACTGAAATTCGTATACACAGGTTTTGGTTAGAAAGCTACAATAATCAATGAAATTAGGTGAACACATTTTATTTTATAATAAAGAATACATAATTAACTTTATTTTCTTAACTATATTTTATTTCCTAACCTAATTTAATTTTTTTATATAATTTATTTACTTAACTATATTTTATATACTTCACCAATCCTATTTACTTAATTATATTTTATTTACTTAACTATATTCTAATTACTTGACTATGATTTATTCAGCTTATTTATTGACTTAACTAATTTTATCTAATTAACTATATTTTACTTATGTAACTAATTTTATTCACAAAACTATATTTTATTTAGTAAAGTGATCTTATTTACATAACTATACTTTATTAACTTAACTTTTTATATTTATAACTTATTTTATTTGGTTACATAATTATATTTACTTACATATATTTTATATAAATTAGAAATTTTAGTTATTAACTTTATTTAATTTACTTACTTTCACCGAATTTTATTTACTTAACTAATGTTATTTTCTTAATTTCTCTATGATTTTGTATTTACTTATCTAATTTATTTACTTTACTAATTTTATTTACTCAACTATTTTTTTATTATTTTACTATATTTTATTAACTTGACTAATTTTATTTATTTAACAATAATTTATATACGAAATTTTATATACGAAACTATATTTTGAATTTCTTAACTAATACTTATTTCTGAATTAATTTATTTAGTTACCTATATTTTATATACATAACTATTTTTTACTTAACTATATTTTACTTACTTAACTAATCATATTTAATTAACTACAATTTATTTAATTAATTTTATTTAATAAACTAATTCCTTAACTAAACTATAATATATTTAACTAATTTTATCTACGTAACATTTAACATTACTAATTTTATTGACTGATGTAAATTTTATATACATAACTAACTTTATGGATTTAATATATTTAATTTACTGAACTAATTTATTTAGTTAAGTATTTTTATATACTTTATTAATGTTCTATTCTAAACTGTATTTTCATTACTTAACTATATTTTACATACTTTACTAATTTGTTTACCCCCTTTATTTAATCTATTAAACTATATTTTAATTACATGACTGTAATTTATCTAATTAATTGAATTTACTAAACTCATATTTTATTTAACTATATTTTATTTATGTAATTCATTGATTTACCTAACTAAAATTATTTAGTTGACTATATTTTATTTAACATATTTTATTTAGTTAACTAAATTTATTCACTAATTATTAACTAGTATTATTTTCTGAACTATTTTTTTTACTAAAATAATTTTATTTATTTGATTATATTTTATTTGTTTAAAAAATTATTTACTTTTTTTTTATTTACTTAAGTCAAAAATATCAATTCCCTAACTAATCACTTCTGGATTGTCTTCAGATCATCTGACTATTCAGTTATCAATGTCTCATATGGGTTCACAACTGACCCCAAATGTAATACCTGTAAACCATACTGAAGAAACCGACGTTCCTGACAAATAAAGCTTCTTAATATAGTCAGAGAGAGAGAGAGAGAGAGAGAGAGAGAGAGAGAGAGAGAGAGAGAGAGAGATTTTATATATATATATATATATATATATATATATATATATATATATAGAGAGAGAGAGAGAGAGAGAGAGAGAGAGAGAGACGAAAGTGAGAGAAAGGGGAACTTCTAAATGGTATGTACGAGGAAACGAACAAAATAATACCACGCATCCTGGAATTAAATACCTACTCAAAGCCGAAGCCATAAAAAACAAGTTCAACAAAAAAAACTACAATCTATAATTTAAATAATACAGTCAATAACACCGAAAATGATAGCCTTAAACTCACTCAAATAATAGATTACAAACCAGGTTCTGCATATGGTATAGTAAAAATCCATAAACCTAACTCTCTCCTCCGTCCCATAATTTCGCAAGTGACAACCCCTATATACCAATTGACCAAAACAACTAATGCACTAATAACTTCTTATTTACCGAGTAAACATAGCGAAAAGTCCATCCATGAACTCATACAAATACTCTTAACCACAAAAACAAATAATAAAATCACCACCTCACCTGACGTTTAAAGCTTATTTATGAATGTACCAAGTCCATGCAACAATTTGACAAATTATTCAATGGACCATCAGAAAATCTAAAAACATTAAACAAAAGGCTTATTAACCCCTAACATTCCATGTGGCTCCATAACGTCGATTTTTTGTTTATGAATGTTCGGTGCGAATGTGACCCCCCTCCTCACATGAAACAATTAATAAAATTCACAATCCTTTCTGCAATCCAACCATATTTGGTACAAATAGACTTCAGTCTATGCTTGACTCCTCTATCTGTCAGTCATGAATGTACAACAGTCTTTGTTTTATCACTGTTCCATGAAATGTGAGGGCACTTTGGTGATCGTCTTAATGGGATTCACACTCACCGGACCTTAACCCCCACATTCTTATCTGAGGTTATCTCAAAGATGATGCCTATCAAAACTAACTCAAAGACTGTTAGACATTCATGACTGAAACTTGGTGGACAATTCAAGCATAGTTTTTATTTTTATAAAATACTATTTCATTTTTTATGTATTTTGTGGTTTTCTTATTTCGGAATGTACGAGTTTTTTGCTTTTTTACTTTTGTTCATCCCAAATAAAACACATTGCCACTGAGACGTAAGCGGTTACTGTGAATTAGGGGCCAGATTTATAGGGGACATCCTAAGTGAGAAGTTGTGCAGCAAGCTGTTTGTTCACATTACATTTAAATTTGTACATGTTGGTACAGCTAGGGAAACAGCGAGCAGGGGGGAATTCCAAAGGCTAGCAGTTTGAGGAAAGAAGCTACTCGGTATCCGGGGGCCTCCTCAGTGAAAGGATGAGCTTTAGCTAATTGTCGGGTTAGTCGTGTGTATTTGCGCCAAAGGGGAACTAGAGCAGCAAGTTCGTCAGAGCACATTCCATTGACGTACTTGCAAAAGTAGCACAGAGATACAACATTGCGGCGATGGGATTGAGCTTAGTTGACAGTGTGGGACCTACTAGATTCGAGACTTTTTTTAGACCCTGTCTAAGAGTGAGAGACTAGTGGTTGGTGCACTAGTCCATATGAGACAACAATACTCCATGCATGGGTGGATGATAGCTTTGTAAAGATATAGGATACTCGCAGGTGTGAGAAGTTTTCTAGCACGGTATGGTGGTATCTTTTATGTATTTGTTCCAATTCATGTAACCTGTGAATGTAAGGTCGATGAGTTTGAATGTTGGATTCTGGGGGTAGAGTGCTATTTGCCATAGTAATCGGTGGTTGAAAATGTTTCTTTATAATTGTTAAAGGAAAGGAGCTTTGCGTTACTCGCATTAAATATTATAATGTATTTATGTCCCCATTCAACTACAAACTGACGGTCATTTTCTTAGGATTCGGCCTTGAATATGTGCGCGTTATTTTACCAATATGTCAAGAATAGAGCGCAGTCTCATCGGCAAATATACACATCTCGGACATAATTTAATCAGGGGGGGGGTCGTTTATGAAAATCAGGAACAATAAAGGTCGTAGGATCGACCCCTGGGGTACACCCGCATTAATGTCATGTTGTTTGAATATACGACCATCGAAGACATCCTGTAGCTTCCTTTTGGTTAGGAAGGATCTAATTATATTATTGTCAAAAGTTTTGGATATATTAAGCGCAACCACTCTAGCTTCATCTGCTTTGTCCAGTGTATGGTATATGCGTTCAGAGATGACCGTTAACCATCTGCAGTAGAACGTGCTTGCCTAAATCCATACTGATGGTCAGAAAGAAGTTTAGCATTAACGATGTGACGGATTATCGTAAGATTGATTAGTAATTCAAAGATGTTAGCGAAACGTGAGTAGACTGATGGAGCGATCATTTTAGGGTAATTTCTATCATCAGAATTTTTTACCACTGGTACCACAGAGGTACTTTTCTAGCTACCTGGGAAGCAGGATTCGGCAAGGCATTTGTTGGACAGCAAATGTCTTTATTGATATAACAGAAATAAGATCAGCCCCACATGTTTAGGAGGTGTCTAGCTTTTTATGATATCCCAGACATAAGAAGAGGTGATGATCAGGTCATCAAGTGTGGCTTCAGTTCGCAATGGGATATTTTAGAGGGAGTACCTTGCGGAGTTTAAGGTGGAGTGTAAGACGAACTGCTGGGCAAGTAGTTCATCCTTATCACTTGCTGTGCAAACAAGATCATTTAGGTTCATAAATAAATGTAATCCTCAGTACATCAGGTAAAAAAGCGATAGACGAGTTTCAGATGTCAATAGTTTTAATAGAGGTAATAATTTTATATTAAAACTTATAATGACAGGAGTAAGTATCTACCTCCTTCACCCAGCGGGAATATGTGAAACAAGGTCGTAAGGTGGGAATTGAAAAGACAGCTCCCAGGAGGAACAGCATCTACACTACAAAAATGCCTGAGCAGCCCAGTCGACATTACCTGCTAGGGTCGCCTCAAGTGATTAGCAATAAACTAATTCCTTCACGATAAGAGAAGATAAAGCTTGGGAAAATGAACAGCACAGAACCATAAATCAGACCGACAGAAAAAGGCCACCAAACACAATTGGCGCCAGCCTTTGTCGGACCGATAGTTGAGGACGTATCCCCGACTTGATATAAAAAAATGTCACTAAAGGTGAAGGTCATGTTGATGTTACCCTGGTTAAGTTATGACAAGGGTTATTAGGGAATTGTTTCGGCAAACATTCTATTCCATACCTCACACTTAAGTTTTAGCAACAACAAAAATATAATTGCCATAATACAATGTTGATGTTGTTTGGTCGTTTGTAAAATCTATAAAATCCGAACTCCTATTTGATCTTGAAACTTTTCAGTACTTTCGATTTATTTTGTAAAAAGGAACAATAGAATTATTTCTACTATGTGTGTTTATTTTGTTGTGTTTTTGTTTATTATAGTTTTTTCCAGGTAAGTATACACAAATAACTACATTTCGGTGTGTTCTTAATAAATATATTTTGGGTGGGTTATTAGGTTGAAAGTGTTTGTAGACTAGTTCTAGGAAAGTCCTAGGAAAGTCCTGTAAATTCTATTTTTTGCCTGATTGTTGTAAGGGGTGCAAACGAGGCCATCTTCTATTTATACACTTTATATTGTTACTAGCTGTTGTAGCTAAGTCTAGTGTTAAAACATCCGCAGGGTATTCAATAAAGTTAGCTACACATATGATAACACACTAAACTGCGGATATATATATATATATATATATATATATATATATATATATATATATATATATATATATATAGTTCGCGCCCTATGACCGTTTGAGATTGTTACTTCCCTACGCTGGTGAGAGCCATAAGCTGGAAACGACGTCGTATGTAGGTAAAATATAAACAAAAATAATTTATCAAGTAAAAATTTTTTTAAATAATTTATCAAGTAAAATTGAAAGTCGAGCACTGTCGGAAAAATAAAAAAAATAAACCTTCACCTAAAAGCGTCAGTGCAATGCCCCGACTCTGTTACTGAGTACTATGAAATGTTTTCGGTATTTATGCTCGCCGCTTTCAGTGTAAATATCACTTAATTTCTTCGTTATTACGTAACAATCCCTTGTGGCTAAGTGGGACTGGGTGAACGCTTACGTATTCAATGTGTCTCTGTGTGAACCGAGTTCGCGCCCTATGACCGTCTGAGATTGTTACTTCCCTACGCTGAGTAGAGTCATAAGCTTGAAACGGCGTCATGTCGTACGTAGGTAAACTATATAAAAAAATAATTTTATATATATATATATATATATATATATATATATATATATATATATGAATCTACAGGATAGAAATCAAAAGAATTTCAACAAAGCTCATGTATATATATATTTGATTATTTTTATTTATACATACATGTACATGAGTTGCGACACTAGCATGTCGATGTTATCGATCAACAGATGTTAAAAGTTGAGATCTTATTAGGCAGAATAAAAGTCTGATCCTTCCCTTAGGTTATATTTGGAAAGAATGAAGTTGGAAGAAAAGAAAACAAAATTCAAATTTAAGATTGGAAGGTCACGTGGTCAGATTTGAAACTTTCGAAAACTAAATATAATGTAAACTCCTGTTGTGAATGAACCGAAGAAAAGAAAACGAGGTCAAATTATCATGGAACATAGCAAGTTAATGTCTGGATGTGTGTGCATAATCCCCGTACATTGGAAGAACTTAAAGAAGCTATTCGCGAGGAAGTCACACAAATTGACAGAGCGATGATTGAAAAAGTACATGAAAACTTCTAAGAACACCTTAAAAAATGTATCACTAATAACGGACGCCAGATGAGTGATTTTGTTTTCCACACTTGATTTTGTAAAATGATATTTCAATACGAACTCAAATATGTGAATAAATTGTTTTTCAATAAAAAATTAACGCTTTTGTGATTATTTGAAAAGTGTCCGCCGTCTCCGCCCTACCCTGTATATAGTTAAAAATAAGATAAAGAATGATAAAAAACTAAAACAAATAATTAATTAAATAAAGAGAAGAAAATGAAAAATCAACTCGCGTAGATCTAAATGACTTAAAACCCCCACACCCCACCTAGAACCAAGACCAGACTAAACACTGCTTCTTTCTTCCCACTTTCATATCGCGCATAATATTGGCTAGCAAAAGTAAATCTTAACACACATCCAGAAAAAAGTAAGGACCAATGATGCCAATTTTAACTATAGCGCACCAAACCGTCACTATAGGGCTGTGCAGTGATCTTTCGTGCAATTGTTTTGGATTTTCAGAAGCCAGTAACGGCAGTTCTGTTGATTCACCATGCTATTGATACAAACATGAGCTTCATCACTATATGAAGTTGTCATTTTGTTCAAAAATTGCCTGCATTTCATGTGCGAACGTCATTCGCTGTGCAAAATCCCCAGGCTTCAGTTCTTGCACAACGACCAATTTGTAGGGGTGGAATTCCAGTTCTAAATGCAAAACACGCCTTACCGAACGATTACTCAGGCCTAGTTCAGAAGAATGTTTCTGAGCAGAACAAATCGGACTGCATAAAAGATGTAGCTTGTGTTCCCGTGATTTCACAGTTTAATTCGAACTCCTTATGATATATCAAATGTTTTGTATTTTCAAACTCCTCGTTATCATTAAGGTTGCCAATAAATTACTTGCAACCATTATAACTATAAACTCTAGAGATATCATGTTTTATTGATGTACTCAAGTCTATGTAGATAGAAATTAGGTAAAAAAGGTGCAGCATCCAAACCCATCGGAATCCCTATAGTTTGGAGTAGTACTTTATTTCCTATTTGAAAATAACTCTCTTTAATAATATGTCAGACTAGTTTGGAAACACTATTCTAACCATTTTTAGTTTTACGCCAAAAAGTTTAGATTTTTAAAAGTCTATGTATTTACCATTCTCTATTGCAAAAGATAAATCTATAGTATTATCTAATACTTTAACAAGTTAAATGTAATAATTTTGAATATAAAGTACTAACATAATTTGTAAGGATTGATTTAACCTTTTTACGAGAATTTATACGATCTTATTTTTTTTTTTAGTAAATCTGAATTATTTATCACCCAAAATATATTGCTGTATAATTTACTTGTTTTATGGAAAATATTTATTTGATTAATAATTAATTTAAAAACATTAGATATAGCTATACTTAAGGGTTTTGTGATGCGCATCTTGGAGGCAATAATAAAACAGAGTCCAACTGTTGTTTTTGTGTATTTTAGGTATCCAATACATACTATTTTCCCTCCGATTTTAGTCTTAATTTTTCACAAATAACAGTGTTGTCTAGAATAATACTATCGGTTTCACTATTACTCAATTTATAAGTATCTGAAAACTCACCTATAATTCCTACTTCTAACAATAAGAGCTCTATATAATATCTTTTACAGATAAAAGCTATATTATTTGCTGTCTTATCAATAGGAACTATTACAAACTTATTTTGAAGCATTTTAAGACACATAATTATTTGTGAATTTCTAAGGAGAGAATTCGTTTTTAAGGGTGTTTGAATTTTTTTAAACATTCAACCTTTTTATTTACGAATCTAAGTACATTATCTTTCTATGCGTCAAATGTAGAATGTAATAATTTATGCTTTTTAGCCATGGATATAATGAAATGTGTATAGGGGCCCTGAGGAGAGGGGTGTATAGGAGCCCTGAGAAGAGGTAGTACCTTTGGCGTTCGTCATGCTGCTCCCTAGCTGTATGGGTGGACGGGTGTCACTGGTCCTCACTCATCCCTAAATCTCTCACGTGCTGGCTCCAAGTGCCATACCCCGGTAAACCGCTTCAGCTGGCGAGCTAAACGACGTGAGGGGGTGATGTCGATACACCATCAATGGGCGGATGAACCACTTTGAGGTCAACGGCCAGGGCGGAAGAGACTCATCGCGAGTCCAACGGCCATATATCCGGGGCCAGGGCGAACCCTCATATCACGAGGGACTTCGACCGGGGCTAGCAGTCTGGAGAGGGATGGGCGCCGCTAGACTACATTTGCCCAAGACACACTGCATGGGCAAAAATTAACATAATACAAAAATCCATACCGGCTCGGCCGTCGCACGGGTTAACAAGGGTCGCGCCCCCCGTCTCGCATCAGGGCGAGGGTGAAAAGTGTGCTACTGATGCAACAACGGGAACAACGAGAACAACGAAAATAAGAGGAAGAGACAATGTCAGTATAGCCACATGGAATGTCAGAACGCTTGCCCAAACAGGAAAGCTGCAAGAACTCATAAATGGGCTGAAGGGATACACATGGCATGTTGTCGGACTATGCGAAGTCAGATGGAAGAATATCGGTGAACACCTTACAGATGATCACCACATGCTGTACTACAGCGGTGAAGTGGATAAGCACATGAACGGAGTAGGCTTTCTTGTCAATAAAGCCGTCAAAGACTCAGTACTCGGGTGCCATCAAATATCCAGCAGGCTCATCGCCATTCGCCTTGGAGCAACACCATTCAACATCACAATAGTACAAGCCTACGCACCGACAACTGAGTACAGCGACGACCAGGTGGGGGAATTCTACGCTCAACTACAGGAAACCATCGACAAGGTGGATAAGAATGACATTCTCATCATTCAGGGAGACTGGAACGCCAAAGTGGGTGCAGATGCACTCGAAGATTGGAAAAACTACCGCGGCCTCTCCTGCAACGCAACAACCAACGAGCGCGGTTTGCGCCTACTGGAATTCGCTAGCTACAACGACATGGTGCTGGCAAACACTCTTGGTGAGCACAAGGCTTCAAGACGATGGACGTGGCATGCCCCCAACGGATCACATCACCAGCTTGATTATATCATGGTACAGAGATCGTTCAGATCGGGAATCAACAGAGCCAGGTCAAGAGCATTGCCAGGAGCGGATGTGGGAAGTGATCATGACCTAGTGATACTGAACTTCAAGGTACGACTAAAGAAGCTCAATAGGCCAAAGAACACTAGATTAAAGTTCAATTTAGACAGACTGAAAAATCCCGACATACTCGAAACCTTTCAAGCAACAATTGGCGGTAAATTTGCTGCTCTCCTCAAGCTTGAAGAAGATATGCAAGCACTGACCACCAAATTCAACAAAGTGATGACCGAAACAGCGAACGAAGTCTTGGGGAAACAGCGCCGGAAAACTCAACCATTGGTCACAGACGAAATCCTCGATATGTGCGACTCTAGGAGAGAGCTCAAGAAAACCAAGAACTCTGAAGAAGGAGTGATAGCATACAGAAAGATCAACAAGCAAATCTGGAAAGGAATGAGAGAGGCAAAGGAAGACTGGATAGACAAACAATGCATTTCAGTCGAAGAGAACCTAAACAACAACACTAGCAAGAAGGCTTTCCAAATAGTGAAAGACCTGACGAAGCAGACACCATCAAGAGCCAACACTATCCACGACAAAGAGGGCCGATGCCTAACAGAAAATCAATGCATCCTGAACAGGTGGACAGAATACTGCTCAGAGCTGTACAACCACCAGAACAACGGTGATATCAGTGTTCTAACCAGTCAGGAGTCAACGAACAGTGATGACCACCCAATCCTACGGGAAGAAGTAGTACATGCTATTAAATCGTTGAAAACGGGAAAAGCAGCAGGAGTAGACAACATCCCAGCTGAAATGATTAAGAAGGGAAGAACAACAGTAACCGATATCCTAACACAAATCTGCAACAAAATCTGGCAGACTGGAGAATGGCCGTCAACTTGGACACATTCACTCATCATCACGCTTCCCAAGAAAGGTAACCTACAGCTGTGTCAAAATTACAGGACCATTAGTCTTATCAGCCATGCCAGCAAGGTAATGCTGAGGGTCATTTTGAACAAACTTAGACCACAAGCAGAAGAGATCATCGCTGAAGAACAAGCTGGATTTCGTAGGGGTAGAAGCACCACAGAACAAATCTTCAATCTACGAGTTCTGAGCGAGAAGGACAGACAAAAACAACAAGAATTATATCATGTATTTGTTGATTTCAGGAAAGCCTTCGACAGAGTCTGGCATGACGCACTGTGGTCAACAATGAAGAAATACAACATGGGTCAAAAAATGATCAAAATAATACAGTAGTTGTATACGAAAGCCACAAGTGCAGTTCTCGTTCAGGGTTCAGTGGGGGATTGGTTTCACACTGCGGTTGGTGTTCGCCAGGGCTGTCTGTTGTCGCCAACACTCTTCAACATCCTCCTTGAACGAATCATGTCAGATGCCCTGGATGATCACGTGGGCACAGTCAGCATTGGTGGACGAACCATCACAAACCTCAGATTCGCCGATGACATAGATGGACTTGCCGGAAATCAAACAGAACTTTCTAATCTAGTGAGCCGCCTCGACAGAACATCCACGAGGTACGGAATGGAGATCAATGCTGAAAAAAACGAAGCTGATGACGAATAGTGGACAACCATTATCAACAACGATAACAGCCAACGGCCAAGAACTGGAAACCGTAAACCAGTTCAAATACCTTGGCGCTATACTCAGCAACAAAGGATCCAAGACTGAAATCCTGGCAAGAGCAGCACAAACGGCAGCAGCACTTGCAAAACTGAAATCAATCTGGAAAGACGGAAACATTAGTCTCCGTTGCAAACTGAAGCTGCTGCATACACTAGTATTATCCATCTTTTTGTATGCATGCGAGTCATGGACCTTGACAGCCGAGCTCCAAAGAAAAATCCAAACGGTAGAAATGAGATGCTACAGAAGAGTGCTTGGCATCTCGTACTCAGACCGTGTCACAAACGAAGGAGTTCGCGCGCTCATCAACGCAAATCTGAACAACTACGAAGATTTGCTGACAACTGTAAGAAGAAGAAAGCTTGGATGGTATGGTCACGTGACAAGTGGCAGTGGTCTCTCCAAAACCATCCTGCAGGGAGCAGTGCTAGGCAAGAGAAGGAGAGGTAGACAACACAAAAGATGGACGGACAACATCAAAGAGTGGACGGGCTACAACTTCGCTACAACCCAGTCCATTGCCCATGACTGTCAGAAGTGGAGACAGCTGGTGTGGAGTTCATTGGTGCAGCGCCCCTACGACCCAGGAGGGGGTTAAGGGACCAAGTCAAGTCAAGTCATAATGAAATTATCTAATGCTTTACTTATTTCCTTAACACATTACGTATAATTTAAACATTTAGGTTCTCTATAGTTTGGACATTTAATAAGGTTTTTTTAATTAACATTTTCAATTATCACTAGATTACCGGTAATTATATGCCCTATGCCATTATTAGATAAAGGGGAGTATTTACATTCCCATTCTCGTATATTCATTTTATCATCATCATTTATATTTATATTCTCTACTCTTTCTTTATAGTCGAACACCTTATTTGCCCTAGATTATCCGTTACTATTTGATTATGTTTCTTTATTTAAAGTTCATTGGGTAGTCATTGGATTATTAAATATTTTGGTAGATTTATATCATCTAATCCTTTATCTTTATACAAGACTACACATATATTTCGAGGTTTATTTCTCATACCTTCAACAGGTGGCTTGTATAATTTTGTACGATTATATCCATTATATACTCATACAATTGAGTGAGTATTTGTTTCGTGTACATCACATCCGGTTGTAATAATATTCTGGATGCTATGCCTTTCAATACTGTCTTTTTCGTTTCATTAAAAAGTGTTCTAATTTAATTAAAAGACTCGGAAATATTAGTCATGATAATATCTTTATATTTTAAAAAAAATTCCTCGCATGAAACGGCAGATTCGCTGTTGTTTCGATTTACATCTGCTCTATCTCTTGCACCGTGGCAAAGCTGGAAATAATCGCCCTACATTTTCCAATTCGTCTTGGAATTTATTTTTATTTGCTTTAATATTTTTAATATTTAGATCATATGGATAAATTACACACACACACACACACACACACACACACACACACACACACACACACATATATATATATATATATATATATATATATATATATATATATATATTAGTTAATGTATCCACATAAAATGTTATAAAGATATATAATATATTGTGTCGATTCTCAGTATTTACTTCAACAGTGCTCAGTACGTAAGTAGAGCTAGGTAGTAAGTTATGGAAATATATTCATGGCAATTAAGTTACACAAGGGCTTCCGCGTTTCATCCTCGGGGGAATCGTCAGGGTAGAGAATGAATAAGAGGGCGATGGAGAGCGATTTCGAAAATAAAGAGAGAAAGGGATGAAAATGAGAGAAAAGTAATCGAGCGAGGTTTCACAGAAATGCTGGATGAAAATGGTAATAGAAACATGGGAGAGAGAGAGAGAGAGAGAGAGAGAGAGAGAGAGAGAGAGAGTGTCCAAGGTATGACACTAAACTGGCTTGGCCACCCTTGGACAAGATGACTAACCCCCACCTCATCATCTATATTTTTCAGTCGTTTCTAACTTTTCTCTGCTTACCCTATTTCCCAAGCTTATTAACTACTCAAGCCCCCCCCCCCTCTTCACCCAACCGTCCTGAGTATGAACAGCACTGCATCCAGTGGTGACTCTTTCATTTATGAGCTTTGGGAGTGTAGAATTACCTCTTAGTTACTGCTACTCTCAGGCCCACTCTGGCCCGGGAGTGGTAGTAGCTGTCAAGATTTCATATGTGTTAGAATTCAGGGTTTGACGTCGGTCGCTTTCCTGAAATAAATCCTCAAACGAAAACCTTTTTAATTGCAAATACGACATCAATGGTTCGAGTGATGCACGCCGGGGAGAATGACGGCTCAACCCAACCGTTGCAATAAAAGGCCGCCACAGGCAATTAAGTGTAGAGTGTTAAAAGTAAATAAAAAAAGGAATAATTGATAATCTGTGTGTGTGTCTGTGTGTGTTTATGTATGTGTGTGAGAGAGAGAAAGAGGCGAAAGCGAGAGTGATATAAACTGTATAACATCAGAGATCTACCTTCCAAAGAAGGAGGTAACGCCTGTGAGTATCATGGTATTATGACAACAGAACAGATACTACTTTACCCCTCCAAAAAGAGGAGGTAATACCTGGGAGGATTTCCTAATAAAAGGGGAAAGTAATATCTGGTAGTATGGTATAATGGCAACAGAACAGATGCTAAACAACTCCATCTCTCTTCTCTAAAAAAGGTAACAATAATCCCTGAAATGATAGTCTCATGATAACAGAACAGATACTATAATAAGAGGATGTAATGCATGGGAGAATTATTCCCACACCCTTACAAAGGAGGGAAGACTGTTTTATGATAACAGAACCGATACTACACTACCCATCACTATTAAAATATAATCAAATAATAACAAATATTCTATTTTGCAGAATAACGACCCTCTCGTTATTTTGCCGATTCATATTTTTTTAACCAAACTGGTAGTTAAAGCAATGTCACGTCATGAGTCTACTTAACTGTCGGCTTACAAGAAAGATAATTTTTATTTCAACATTTTTCTAATAAAAAAAAATTAATTAAAACTTCTGACTATTTTTTTAAAATTAAATAAATAATTCATAATTCATTAAGTCTACTTAACTGCTGGCTTATGCTTTTTTAACCTAACTGTTACAGTTACAAACAAAGATAATGAAACTGATAAAATAAACAAATCTTCGATATTTATGTTTTTGTTTCTAACTACTCGACGTAAAAAGATCATTTTTATTTGAACATTTTTCCAATAAAATAAGAAATAATTTTAAAAAATTGAATAGATAATTTATTTTTTGTTTAGTGTTTTCTTTTTTTTCAGACAATTTTTATTCGAATGTTTGTGTATATTTCTTACGATTATTTTTTTTATATCAATAAATGAAAACTATGTTTTATATCAATGAATGAAAACTATTTTTTATATCTATGGATGAAAACTATTTTTGTTTATATCAATGAATGAAAACTATTTTTTTATATCAATGAATGAAAACTATTTTTTTTATATCAATGAATGAAAACTATTTTTTTATATCAATGAATGAAAAATATTTTTATATATCAATGAATGAAAACTATTTTTGTTTATATCAATGAATGAAAACTATTTTTTTATATCAATGAATGAAAACTATTTTTTTCATATCGATGAATGAGAATTATTTTTTTTCTTAAATAACATTGAGTTACGCTAAAACATTATTTTTCCAACGCAAATTCTTCTTCTACACTTTACACTAAAGAATCTGATTTTCTGTAATATTTCCGTTCATTTAATTAATTTTTACTTTTAATGTTTTCTTGTATTAAACGCAGATATTTCTTTTATATTCAAAAGATTAAAATAACCGACAGAATAACAACTGATTTTCATAATAAATTGTTATTAAATCTGCCGCGACCGGCAAAATAGCCCCTTTCAAATAATAAATTTCGATTGAATTTGGCTTTTATTTCTCAATTTGGTTAGTAATGAAAACATGATTTGTTTTATGTTTCCTTTGCCTTTTGGCCGAGATCAAAGTATCTGTACTCCGCATAAGCGACATCCGACGTTTTATTAATTCTGTAAAAAATAAAATGGAAAGTTTTCAGGCAAATTACTTCCCTTTAAAATTGGTGAAAATGAATTTTTATTAAATCGCTTTAATTAATTATTAATAATGATACTAATATTGCTATCGATAAAACGTGTATATGAGAAAATATTACAATGCTGATTACCAATGTATATTACAGAATATAAATCTATTAGTAAATGTTTATGAGATGAGTATGCAAATTAAGAATACTTATAACTGTTTGTGAGAAAGCCATTACCAACCCCATACCCGACCCCCGATCGAATCCTGTCGTAGACCGAATGGGAAACAAAAGTTCTACATCGAACGTCTAACCGCGTTTAAAGCGCTGCCGGGGACTAATGTCCTTGTACAGCCCAGAAAGAGATTAAGTTGAGGGTACCGCTTCGGATCCGCTTGAGGAGCGGCAGATATGGTCGGAGGAGGAGATTCGTTCTCAGCGGAGTTGGGTGCTAGGCCGGAATTATCTCAACAAATCTGAGTACTCTCTGACGATTGGTCCAGAACACGATGCCTCTTTATGACAAGCTGACCAGAGATGAAGTGAGGACGGATCCTTACTGCCCGCGCTGCGAGGGTAACGAAAGAGAAACGGCCAAGAACGCCTTTTTCACTTGCAGCAATTCTGGGAGTATGTCAGCGAGGTAACGGCTCGAATCGATGGGCCTACATGTAGAATTGGTCATCCACAACGTAGCCACGCCGTAGCCTAGTAAGAAAATATTTTTTTCTTCTAGCTATCCTAGCCAAAGCGAGAACGGTGACGTGGGTTTCACGATTTGACGAAGTTAATGGGAGTGAATCTGTTTACGATCGAGTCCTGGTCGTCTACTTTAAACATCAGCTTAAAGTGAAGATCAGATGCGATTGGAAGAAATTACATCGCGTGGTTCGATAGGTGGTGGGTGCGCGACACTAGTTTGTTTATCCGTCAAAGAGCTGGGGCTGGGTTCGAATTCGTGTTCCCTGCATAGGCATGGCACATGTTGTCATGTGTTCTGCGAAACACATACTTAAAATTTAAAAGACCCTTAACTCGTGGATTAAATCAGCTTTGACCCTGTTTTTTATACTAGAGATCCGCCAAAGATGTCAACTCCCCATTTATTTTTCCTCCGGTCACCCCATAACTGTTGTATTATATCATCAATGCCCATATTCTACCCCGATCTCTTTTATTTTTAACATCCCACTTATCCCCAACTCCCATCTAAAGACCGACCTGCTTGTTTTCGGAGCATTCAGTAAACACTGGACGTCCCAACACCTAGCAGAGGGTAAAGAGGGCCCTACTAACCTACATTTTTCTGTCTTTTTTAATATTTGTAAATGTTGTCACTCTCCCAACGATGAATTTTTTGTAAATAAAATCTGTTCGGTTCATTCGTTTGAAGTCCACCCTCCCAGGCTTTACCTTCTCTCTGAGAAGTTAGGGTTAGTTTATTGCTAATCACCCGAGGCGTTCCTACAGGTGAATCTCGACGGGGATACTCCGAGATTATTTGTAGAACAGTCTAAGCTGGCTTCACAAAACCACACATGGCTTTGCGTCTAACCTCATGGTATGGAGGTAAATACTATGATGTATCATAGAAGTAAGTAAGCATCACCCCTTTTTACGGTATATAGTTAGAATACATGAAAAAAATCCACATTTATTCGTGTAGGGTGAGAGAGTGAGAGAAAGAGAGAGAGATATTAAGAGAGAGAGAGAGAGAGAGAGAGAGAGAGAGAGAGAGAGAGAGAGAGAGAGAGAGAGAGAGAGAGAGACAAGAGTCAGATCAATACGAACAATAGAGAAGGAGGGCCAAAGATGACACACCATATTCATAAATGTTACGGATCTTTTCCGTTTAATGCCAGTTACTAATAGAACTATTTTTAATGCTTGGGAGGATAGTTCTATGACAACAGAACAGATACTACTTTCTAAAGAAGGAGGTAATGGTAATGCCTGAGAGAATTGCATCATGACAGAACGACATATATTACACTGCACCTCCTCCCGAAAGGAGGAGGTACACTACCTTGGAAGATTGCACCATGACGAATACGCACAAATACGATGGGGACAATATTACGTGTTGGTCATTAAACGGAGAAGACTCAATATTTATTTCAACCATTCGGTCTTTGACCGAGGTTAGTCTTGGCATAATTCTGGCAACCTAGGGCCTCGCTTGACCCATCCTACCTTTTTTGTCGGAATCAGTCCTTGGAAGTGCACGCTCATAGACATTACCTTCTCCTTCGGGAATGGATTGGTTTATAGTCGTCTTCTGAGGCTCCCCTACCGAGAATGTCGGCTGGTCTGTTCATGATTATTTTTTTACCAGACCAGAATCGCCCTCTCTCCGAGAAGATAGTTTGCCCCACCATCCGGCATCTGAATTTGTTTACTTTGTTTAGATCTTTCATGTAAACGTTGTCTTTTACTTAATTGTAATCATCGTATAATACAACGAAGAAGCTCTCTGTCACGATTTCTGTCTGTCTGTCCGTCGGCGAAAAGTTGTGTAAACATAAGAATTACATTGGGGAAACTCTTAACTATTTATTTTAGATTAAATAATAAATAAATAAACAATAAATAAATTTGTCGCTGAGAGCCCGATTCAAACTCACAACCTTGATGTCTTCAGTCAACCTTGATGTCTTTAGTCTATCGTTCTACAAACTAAGCTAAACTCCCAAAGATACTGAAAGGCATTTTAATAAAGATACTTACCGACAATGAACGGTCTTAAAACGAGGCTATGTACAAACTGTAAAAACTGCTTTTTTCTGATTTTAAATTATGTAATATGAGATATACATAAATTTACAATTATTTTGTTAAAAAAGTAAAACACATCTGGGTTCTTTTCGTGACAAAACAGGTTATTTATCTACCTAGAGCAGTAAGATGTGACACAAGGTGGGAAAGTGGGAATTCATAAGTCAGCATCCTAGAGGAAGAGCACACATGACCCTTAAAAATTGCCTGGGCAGTCCCGTCGGCATTTCCTGGTAGGGGCGCCTCAGGCGATTAGCAATAAACTAACCCCTTCTCAAAGGGTGAGAAGGCAAAGCCTGGGAGGGTGGACCTCCTAGAACTGCACAGGACATACCTACAGACCGGCGTCATCAAGCCCCAAAGGCCAAGACGATACCGGTCTATGGGGTGCAGTATCCATCGGAACAGATACTACACTTTGATCCGGGCTAAAAGATATGAAAAGATTTTTTAACTTCAGTCAGACATTTGCAATCACGTTTGCAAGCAAATAAATTAATATTCTATTAACAATTTTTATATTTTCTAAAAAAAAATTATTATAGAGGGGGTGGGGACATTTTCCTATATAATTTTAACGTAAGTTGAGCACTCGCTTCGAAACACTGAACGTAATTTTAACAGTTATTTCTTGTATATCTGTTTCTACACGGGTTCGATAATTTCACATAAAAACATATTGGATTATAAGCACGCCCCACAAAAAAATATCCCCCACAATTTTTTTCGTCATTCACCGCCAATTGCTCAATTTACGTTCAAATTATATAGGAAAATTATCCCCCCCCCCTCTAAAATATAAAATAATAAAATTTTTAATTTTTTTCTGTGCGGAAATTTCTTAAGGCTGATTAGTGTAATTTCAGCCATTTCCCCCCGATCTAACTGAACAGGTCGACACCAGGGTTGTTTTGAACAACAACAAAAAAAACTCTTTAAAATAAGTTAAAACACAAATAAACTTATCCAGGTTAATAGAAGAGTAACTTATATTGCCTGTTTGTTTTTTTTTACCCATTTTTCGTTGTGTTAGCTGTCGTTTTAAATGCAAGGATTTTTTGTATAACATATTTTTGGGTGCTTCTGCTGTTTCGCCCAGACATTAAAATATTTAAAGAAATGTATAAACTTTGTTACGCATTTACTAGCAAGCTGAAAATAATTACGCAAATTCATCAAGTATTTATAAAATTATAAGAAAAAGAAAAAAAACGGATCTTACGTATCGTTAGACATGTTCACTTATGAAATAGGCAAGGAAGATAATTCAAATTATTTTTATTGGTTTAACAAACATGGCTACCGAAAGATTAAATAGTTTTTTAAAAAAAATTATTTAATAAATACTGGATGAATTTAAAGTTTATACATTTCTTTAGATAATTTTTAAAAAGAGGCCTAACATGTCGGGGCAAAACAGCAGAAGCACTTTTTTATTTTTAAAAATTAATTTACTTTTACGTTGATGGGCTTTTGTCCGTGTTTGAATTATTTTGGTGGGCTTTTGTCTGGATGGTAATCGATTAAATTTTTTAAAATAAACGAAATAGCGTTAGAAATACATCCAATGAATGTCACCAACTGTGTGAAAATGTAATGTTCTTCCAGTATTTTGCTTAATTTTCGTTTTTTTTCGGCGATTATCGAAACTATGTGTAATTTCAGCCATTGTTTCCTTTCTAACTGAACAGGTGAACAATAGGTTTGTTTCAAAATAAGTTAAAACACAAATAAACTTATCCAGGTTAGTAAAAGATTAACTTATCCAGGCCTTTCGTAACCCCTTTTTCATTCTGTTAGCTGTCGCTAAAAATGGCCAAAAAATAAGTAAGCAAATAGGTGATTGTTTTTTTTGAAACATTGAAATCTGAATTGTTCTACCAATCATAGTGCTGTCGGATCGCATATATGAAAAATAACCAATGTTTACTTTATATTTAGTTTTCATTTGAAAACAATTTATCAGCAAGTTTTAATCATAAACTTTTACACGAAAAAGATTTAGGCTATTTAAAAAATTATGACCGGAGATACAGTCTATCGATTGCGGCTTGCTGTTGTGAATTCGGAATAGGGGCACGCTGACTTCTTCTGATACGCCAATCTTACTTATAATAAGTTAAATCAAAAGTGGATTATTTGATATGATATAAATAACACAGAAATAATAACGTTTTTTTTATGTTTCAAAACACGAGGCATAATAAAAAAATAAAAATTGGTGAACATTATAACTAGCGTTGGAAAGTATTTTTAAAAACTTTTTCATTAATAATACTCCCTTAATAATATAGTCATTTGAGGTTAATTCTTCCTTCAGTCACGTACATTATTTAGAATGAAATACTCATAATCAACTTATAAGTTTATTTGTTACGTTATGGCTTTTTCAATGGGCTTAAAAGTCCTTTAAATCAACGCTTCTAATATATAATAAAAGTCAACGGGTAATGTTTTTCTTTTGATTAGGTCATCAGAATTAAATTTACTGATGTAATTCTATGATTTTATTAAGACAGAATGTGAACCCCTATATATATATATATATATATATATATATATATATATATATATATATATATATATATATATATATATATATATATATTACTAAATAAAAGAATGCACCCAATCTAATATAGATATAGGCATACAATTAAAGTAGGGAAGTGATATGGACATTGATGCCACGGTATTTCCCTCACAACACGAGTTAAGTATGAAACGTAATTACATTTAACTTTAGGTATAAATCCTCATAGATCCTCATAATACTTTATAATGAGGTAATTAACGTCATTTAATAAAAAAATAAATATTTAATAGCTCTCAACTGATGAACTTAAAAGAGACCAGCTCTGAAGTTAGCTTCGTATCAAAATGACCTAAATAGGCATTTGAAGGCTAATTGATGTAACTTTAGGAAAGTAAAAAATTACCCTCAAGTGAATTCGAATTTTAATAAATAAATTATAGAACTTATTAACTATTTTAAGAAATATTACTGAATTAAAATTTATAAATGTCCACACAACTTTTAGAATGTACTAGCTCTGAACTGAAAAATTCAAAATGGTGTACTAATGGGTTCCCCCACATGTGAGTTTTCTCTTTTCTTTGCTTTTTATTTGGTTTCACTCCAAAATGAACCACTGTATAGTGTATTTTTTTTCCAAGAACTTTTTACTCTTTGTGAATTTTTCTGATGATTTTGTAGTGTTGCAGAGACGATATTGACATAAGAATGTTGTTTGGCTCACGACAAATAAAACGGACTGTAAAAAATATATATTAAAAGTAGGGGGATAAGTTTCGTATATTAATTCAATGTAAAATAATCCCCCATTTCCGAACCAGTCTAGCGTTCTTGGACAGATAACTAAGTTTATTTTGCTATGGGAGATAAATCCGATGCGTTATTTCTGGGTGGGTGGGTCTACATTTTTTAGGCGATTACGTGTGGTTTTGCGACCTTGCCACTCGGACTTAGGGTTAGTGGTAAATAATTTTCCCCTAAAAGGTTAGAATGGCACGGAAATGGGGAATATTTTACGTTAAATATATGAAACAGATCTCCCACCCGAAATTGTAATTAAAAAAAAAATTTATTCCGTTTTCAACGGTGTTACTGCATAATCTCGTTTATTTTTTTTGAGGGGAGGTGGCGGGTGTATTTAACGGAGGATGTTAATCTGCAAATTTACCTATATTTTATTTCTTTATATCGTATATATTTTTAACTTACGACCTTTTTTATTTTTATTTTAAGCAGTTGATTTTAGTTGTGTTTAACTTTCCCATGAAAATTAAATAAATAACATCTTAAAAATCAGCTAACTAAACACCTTAATTTTAAGGGGTAAATAAAAATATTACAAGTTTAAGTATCATTGTAGATTAACACCCTCAGCTATCCGCCTGCCCCAACAAGAATGTGATTCTATTTTTTAGGCGATTACGTGTGAATAACCTGAAAAACCTGTCGAAAAAACACACAATAACATTAATTTAGAATTTAGAGTGGGGGATCAGGTTAGCATATAAATTTAACGTAAATTGATCGTCTATTTCCGGCCGATTCTAGAAGTTAACCATTTTTTTTTTGCTATTCAGGATAAATTTTTTGCTTTATTTTTATTTGAGGAGGCACCATTTTAGGCGATTATGTGTGCTTTTACGAACTTGCCAGTCGAACTTAAGATTAGTGTTAAAATATATTAGTAACTGACCTTATAAGTTAGAATGTCCTATGAAGAAGAATCTCATTTTTTTATCGAGAGGGTAATTTAGCTGAAGGTGTTAATCTACAAATTAACCAACATTTGTTGTTAAAATTATGGAATTCTCTGAGTAAAAACATTACTATGTTAACTATACGTCCTCCTTCATATTAATTGCTGCCTGGAAGGCGGGTAGGTTTTGCTAGTATATATATATAGTAATTGTTTTCCATAACCAAACATAACGACGCAGCATCCACACACCATGGACGCTGCAGACAGGAAGTCCTCGACTCGAGTTTCACTATCCTTTGAGTTCCTCACTAGAGCACATCCGAGCTCGAAACCCGAGCCACTTGTATACGAGATGGATGCACTGTCACTTAAGCCAGAGAGAGGTAGAAATAATTAGAGAGAGAGAAATAGAGAGAGAGAGAGGGAGGAGAGAGAGAACAGAGAAAGGGAGAGAGAGAGATAGAGAGAGAGAGAGGGGGGAGATAGGGAGAGAGAGGGAGAGAGGGAGGGTGAGTAGCATAGTTGGAGAAGAGAGCGCAAGAATGATCTAAGAAAGAACAAACCATCGATCGATAGAAGAATTACATCTAGAGATGGAAACGGCTAAGAGAGATAAAGGAAGGGCAATAGAGAGAACGAGAAAGAGATAGAGGGAGAGAGAGAGACAGAGAGAGAGAGAGAGAGAGAGAGAGAGAAAAAGAGAGCGAGAGAAAGAGAGAGTAAAAGAGAAAGAATGAGTGGGGGCGATTGAAAGAATGTTGGATGGTTTAGATGGTGATCTGGGTGGGGTGGCGTTCTTGTAAGAGTGAGTGTGTAAGGGTTGTGGACGGGGGTGGCGAGGCCGTTGCTCAGTTTGAACATCTTCGCAACTATCAGAAAACCTTTGATGTTTGATCCGATTCTGTGAAATAATTCTTTGAAGAATGTAATCAATTTCTGCTTTACACACAGACACACAGCGAAACACAGAAGCGAAACGCACGCACGCACGCACGCGCGTGCGCCGACCGCCTATTCAATCGGGCGAGTTCAAAGGCGGGCAAAGAATCACGCGTGTCTCTCTCTCTCTTTCTCTTCTTCTCTTTCTTTAGTCCGTTACATTTTTTTTCTCTCTCTTTTTTTCGCTTTATTTGGTGCGTGAGCATATGTGCCAGTTTCGGGTTCGAATTCGATTTAATCTTGCCGGGATCTCGTTACGTACATTTTTTTCTCTCTTTTTCATTTCGTAATTTCATTGTTTTTTTCTTCTTCCCTTTCTTTCGTCTTGATTAAAATCAATTCGACATTTTCATTGTTTCTGTTCCGTTCTGCGTTTCAATTTTCTGCCCCTATTTACCCGTCTCCCCACGAGGGCAAAGTTAGACACAAAGTCGCTTTTGTATGTGGGGGATATCCAGTTCCCTCAAAAGGGGTACCCAGGATTGACAAAAAAACAAAATTGCTCCAATAAAGAAAGATTTCTCTTTCTATAACCGAGAACAGAACAGATATTACACTTTGAAATATTTATTTGCAGAAAATATATAAAAGAATTATATTTTACACAAATAAGGCACAAGGCCATCAAATGAATGTGTGGTAAAAAGTGTGTAGGGGTGTCATTGGTACACTATGATATTAGTTCGAAGGCCAATAAACTGTCTTCCTTTTTGACAATGTTCTTTCAGTCTTTCTTTCAGTCTTTCTTTTTTCGTTCATTTATTTTTTCGCCCGTTCTTTCTTTCTGCCAATCGCATTTTCTTTTCTTGATTTTTTTTCTTCCGAAATTTCGTTCAGTTGTTTATTCTTTCGGTATTTCATTCTTTCTCTGGTTCCGTTTTTCTTTCTTTGTTCTTGTTTTCTTTTTACCAATCACTCGTTTGTTTATTTATTTTTTATTTATTTCTTTCGCTCTCTCTTTCTGCCAATTGTACATTCACTCGTTGATTGGTCCTTTCTTTCTTTCTTTCTCTCTTTCATCTGGCCAATCTTACTTTCATTCGTACATTTTCTTTTCTTTATTTCTTTCTGTCTTTCTTTTTTTCTTTCTTATTTTCTTTCTTGCTTTCATTCATTATGCTAATTTTGTGAATTCGCTTGGTTCGTTTTTTCTTTCTTTCTTTCCAACATTGGTTCATTCAATTTTTTAAAATTTCTTGTTATTTCTTTCGAATTTCTTTTATTCTTTATGTCAATCTTACTTTCATTCGTACATTTGTTTTCCTTTCTTTCGTTCGTTCTGCTTTAATTTCCGTATTTAATTCTTTCTTTCTTTTCTTTTCTGCAAATCATACTTTCGTACATTCGTTTGTTTATTCATCTGTTTTCATTTTTATATATTTTCATTCTTTTTTGGTTTGTTTTATTTTATTTATCAATCATTTTAATCAGCTTCCATTAAGAATTCTCCGTAGCGTCTTTGTTGTTGTTAATATTCTGATGTATCTTTATTCTTTTTTTATTACCTTTTTTCTTTTTGTGTTTTCTTTCATCCGTATCGTTTTTGTGTTTCTATCTATCTATCTATCTATCTATCTATCTATCTATCTATCTATCTATCTATCTATCTATCTATCTATCTATCTATCTATCTATCTAATCGTTAGGAACATCAGCACAACCAACGATAAAATTACATCTTAATGTTTGTATAAACGATATCAGCCAGCGAGGCGTTTTCCATCATTTATAAGAAGAGATTGGCATTATCGCTGTCTGTAGTATATATATATATATATATATATATATATATATATATATATATATATATATATATATATATATATATATATATATATATGTATATGTATATATATATATATATATATATATATATATATATATATATATATATATACACGCATATATACATATAGATACGTATATTTAACGATATGTATATATATATAGATAGATACATATATATATATATATATATATATATATATATATATATATATATATATATATATTTATTTATTCTGGTACAGAAAAATTAGTACAACATTCGTACCGTCGGTTTCAAGCACGGAAGGTCTTACCCATCCGGCTCTCTTCAGCTTCTGTTGTCATCTGTTTTGAAAATGTGAGGTCACATGACACTCTCGTTGGGACGCGTTATTTGCTCAGTGTGTTGTGTGTGTTTGTTTAAATTTAAATTTAGTGTAATAAGACCGTTGAGATTTAAAACACGAGGGAACCCCCACCCCACACTTTTTGACTTGTCCCCCCCCCCACTTTACGGTCATGAATAATGAAGTTATATATGCATGTGTTTTAACGGCCCCCCACTTTTTAGGAAAGCTCCCCCCCCCCCACTTTTATAACTGTGCCGCTGGTCCTGTAGATACATATATATATATATATAGATTAATAGATAGATATATATGTAGCTACATATATATACATATATATAAGTCTGCAATACCCCCCCCCCCAAAAAAAGGGCCCCAACTCAAATTAGGCCCCGTTTCTTAGTGTTTCGTCAGAATGAAATGAATTTTTGGTCATAACTAGTTTATTATATTCAAAACATCACATCAAAACCTAGGGTCTTTGGCTTTTTTCTCTCCATTCTACAGCATATGTTCTAGATGGCCTCGATTTTGCTCCGTGCATTTCTTGATGCGCAGAACGAAGTTTTCTATGACGTTCTTACAGACTGAATTGGGAATGGCTCTCATCTCCTCCTTGATGGCTTCCTTGAGTTCCGTGATGGTTCTAGGTTTCCCTGCGTACACTCTGTCCTTAAGATAGCCCCAAAAGAAATAAATCTGGGGGCTTAGGTCCGGACTATGGGGTAATCACACAACATTAGTCTTGAGACTGACCACTCGGCCTCCGAAGTTCTCTTTCAGCCAATCTCGGGACAGGTTTTAGGTGTGAGAACTGGCTCTGTCTTGCTGGAACCAGAACTTGCTCATGTGCGACGGGTAGAGGGTCTGGAGCTCACTCTTGAAGGTTTTGAGGACCTCCACATACCGCTCCTTGGTGACTGTCACTGCTGCGTCAGATTCTTCGATGAAGATTGGTCCAATGATGCCTCTGACCGAAATTGTAGCCCACACCGTGCACTTAGGAGAGTGGCTACTTCATTGGGTCTGGAGGACCCCCAGAAGACATTTGTCTTGGAGTTCGCCTTTCCGTCAATGTGGAAGTAGGCTTCATCTGAGGTCCAAAGGAGGTTAAGGAAACCTGGTGTCTCCTCGATCTTATCGAGCATCTTGACTGCCATAGCGCTCCCCTGTTTCTTGTCTGAGGGTGTAAGGGTCTGCAGCGTCTGTATTCTGTATGGGTAAGCCCTGATATCGTTCACCAGCACTCTCCTGCAAGTCCCACGGGAGATACCGAGGGACTGACTTCGCTTACGCACAGAGCGTTTCGGACTCTCCTGGAGAGACTCTCACACTTTCGACCAGCTCGGCTGTCCGCTTCTTGGGACGTTCCGAGTGGCTTGGACGGTTCTCACTGGCAGCGTCGAGGTTCTCCACGGTCCCATACTTCTCGAAGTGGTCCACGCAGTTCTGAATTCTGCTTTTGGATGGAGCCTTTTCACATTCGAACTGATGCATGCAACTGTCCTGGGTTTTCTTAAACGAGCCTGTCTTGTAGTAAAATTTAACACAGTGTATTCTTTGTCCCAGCTCCCACTGAGGTCTTAGTCTACTCACGGTCGTTGATTCTGCCATGTCCTGTAAAATAAGGGCAATCAGTGAAGAAAGGAGATATCACATTAAGTGTACACGGGGCCCGTTTTAGGGGGTCACCCATATATCTTTATATATATACATTTATATATATATATATATCTTTATATATATATATATATATATATATATATATATATATATATATATATATTTATACATATGTTGATATATATTTATATATATATATATACATATATATATATTTATTCATATATCGATATATATTTATATATATATATATATATATATATATATATATATATATATGTTTTCGGTCAACAACTGTTAGAAACTGAGATTTCATCAGGAATAATCAAAATTTGATCCTTTCCATTAGATAATATATATATATATATATATATATATATATATATATATATATATATATATATATATATATAACATTTGACTAAGTTTTATCCGAGTTTAGTTTGAAGTTTTTGTAGAATAGCGATTTGTTGTATAACTACACTTTTTATAATTGTAGAAAGCATTAGGTACATATATTTGGTGTATCTTTTTCTTTTATCTTTTAGTACAATTACATGTTTTATCTATGTGTGTGTATACATACGTATTCGCGCATCTTGCTAACAGGCTGTTCTGCGAATGGTTAACCTTTGTGTTTGTGTGTTTGTCCCTTATCCACGAGCAGTGCGAACTTTCGTTAGACGATTGCATTTGCGTGTGGCTGTGTGTTCGTATGAAAGTGTCTCCAGGAAATGAAGGAAGATTTGAAATTGGATCAGAGAAACATGAAAAATGCAAAGAAAGAAAGAGATGGGAGATAGGAGGGAGGGAGGCAGTTAGAAGGTAAGAATTAGGAAAGAGAGAACACCAAAAGAAACGAAAGAAAGAACGGATGAATCAACAAAAGATTGAAGAGTTTCTAGCCGCAGTGAATAGCCATGATACAGCGAAACAACTGTCTGTGGATGAGCTAAATAAATCTGCACCCCGTTGTGGGTTGAGCTCTCTAGTAAGGGAGAAAAAGTGTAATTCACGAGGAAAAATGTAAAACGAAGGAGAGAAAGTACAGGACAACGGAAAGAAAGAAAACTATGATAAAAGTAAAGTGAAAAGAAAGTGAAAAGAGAGAAATAAGTTATCAAGGGACGAAGAAGAAAAGAAAGAAAGAAGTGAAGATCGGAAAAAAGGGGGAAAATTACAAGAATTCCGGATCGCGAAATGCTTCCTGAAGATAACAAGAAAAAAAGAGGACAACGGTGGAAAGAAAGACAAAGAAGAAGAAAGTTATTCACAAATGAAAGATTAAAAAAAGTGAAGGAGGAAAACAATTATCAATGAAATTAAATTAAAATCGCCTCCACCCATTCCCACCACTATTAGAAAATAAAGGAAATGGATTTTCAGGTTTGAAAGGAAACAATAAAAATGGTAGGTGCATTGAGATTATTATGGAAAGAAAAATTCTTCTATTAGAAATCAGCAAATTTGTTGGGTTGATAAAAGAGAAAAATACAAGCAATTAGGAATTGGTAAAATTGCGACAAATTCAGATACAAATCGAGAAAAAGAGCTGAAAGAATAGATAGAAGAAAACAGATAAAAAAGGTGAAGATAATAATGAAAAACAAAAAGAAAGAATAAATAAATCGAAGACAGAAAGAAAAGTTGAAAGGAAGCCAAAGAAGAAAATACTGTCAGGATGTACATAAATAGAGAATGGAAAAAACGTAGAAAGAAAAAGACAGAAAGATTAATGTTTCAGAGCAAGAATAGAGAGAGAAAGGCGTACAGGAAGACAGAAAGAAAGAAGATGAATGAAAAAGACAGTAAGAAATATAAAACTACGAAGACGACGACGCCGAAGAAGAGGAAGAAGTAGAAGAAGTGGACCATTAAAGAAAAGTATAAAGAACGCGATAGCAAAGTTCTTGATCAACCTTGGTCAAGCGCTGCCATCAGACTCAAGATCAACATGGTCAAGATCAAATTGATGCACTACGCCAAGGTTATCAACAACACCACCATTTTGGTTTGTGTCAGATCGAACAGGTAAACAGCTACATCTACTTTGCAAAGGAATAGCCACAAGTATGTATGCAGAAAGAAGGTTACTAAAGCCGTCTACACCTCCATCGTGGAGGTGGTCAACAACAAGATTATCGACTCGGGCATTAAGGCCAATATGTACAACAGCACTTTGTTGCTCGCCCGGCGCTAAGAGTCAGACATGATCGACTACCATAAACGACTGGCAGAATCCGGCCGCCACCATTTTAAAACCTTTTCACAAGAAGTCTATCAGACTCCCACTCGCCTAGATGTGGCTAAAATCGACATTTTAGCAGATATTTGTGAAGACTAAGCATTAAGTTGATGTCGATAAAACAGCTGATAAAGATCACAAAAGAAAATTTTCTCGCACCAATGCTAGAAAGTTTCAATTAACTCAAGTCCAGCTATACGAGTTGGTGGTTTATAACTAAAACCAGGGGAAAACGTACAACGCTAAAACTAAACAGAACTTCAACGAGCAAAGTGTATTTGCAAGGCTTACCCTTCTATTGAACACAATGCAACAACCATAAATGTAATCTTCTGATTACAACATGATCGTTTTTAAGTCCACTGCTAATAAATTCTTGTTCAGTTGTCCGTTTAAATAATCATATTCTGCTACGTTTCAACAATTGTTTCTAATGATCACGGTGTTCTCACCGTCCACTTAACAAACTCATTAAGTCTTATCCTCGAATGACATTTGGGTCTTGATAAGCGGTGATTTGTTAATACATCAAAATAGCTTTACTAAACAATGCTTTAACCTTCATAGCATGCCCCATCCAAGACGGGTTCGTAATCCTCACACCTTTGGGCGCCATACTAAAATAAGTTAATGCTACGTTTAAAATACCTTCTGCGGAGAAAACTGTGTAAGAATAGAACTTTGTTCTTAATCATCTTCGCGGATTTATCGTAAAAGAAATGTAAAAAAGAACTTCTTGAAATAAAAACCTTTGGAGGATTATATGGCTTATCCTGACAAATATTTCTGTCATATTTTCTGAGAAAATGACTCCTGTACTAAACAGCGCATCTATATATGTATATAATACTAAAAATCTAATAATCTTGCTTGTTTGTTGTAACATTGGATGTTTTAAATGGTAGGAGGAAAGATAAATAAGAAAATACGTGTAATAAAGTTATATATATATATATATATACATATATATATATAGGCAAACACCCAATCTATCGGCACTCACCTACACAAAACCACAATTCAACAATTACCTAGGCTATCTACCATGCAAAGAGCTCCGTTATCACATCTCAAAACATATAGTTACTAATCCTACAATTCACTTTACTGAACTCACATGCCAGACTCGAACACTCAGGCCTCACGTTCTACAGTGCCAACGAGGTCTACTACATTGTACATATTGCAATGAGGGCGGTTATATATACGGCAACCATCCAATCTATCGACATTCACCTTACACACCACAATTCAACAACCACCTATTTTATCCACCGTGCAGTAAACGTTGTTGTCAGATCTGCAAACATATAGTTACAGATCCCACCATTCACTCTACTCAACTCAAATGCTAGACTCGAACACTCAGACCCCACGTACTACAGTGCCAACGGGATCTACTACATTGCATATATTGCAGTGAGGGAAGTCACGTCGGTAAGACAGGCACTCTGTTCCCTGTCAAGTTCAACAATCACAAAAAACAATCAGGGACAGAACATCTACTCACCAGTGGTACGTCATTACAACTCATCAAACCACACGATAGATAGTATAGTATGCATATTATTCCACACAGGCTTCTATTAAACACACAACTACAGGAAGAACAACATTAATTGGATCTACAAAATAATTAGCACACTAGGAGCTTCACCTCAGATATCGGAGTTTTGAACCCCGCCATCACCACTAAACACTCTTTTAAAATATATAGGTACACACAACACTAAAACGAATAAAATTAAACATTAGAAAATAAACTCATTTTATAAACACACGCACCCACCCACACACACAACACGCAAATCTTAATCCAAACAACATATGGACAATTGTTCACTATGGGGGAAATCATTAACAGACACAGGCAAAACACACACATTTCAATTTTAGGTATAGTTCTTTAAAATATATTGTTGATCACATTATACCCCCACCTACACTAGATAATCAGATTTAACTATAGAACATTCATTTTACCTTCTTTTTTCTTTTCTTCTCCTTCTTAATTATACCGGGATTGACTTAGACAGCAAACGCCCACGCATAAGTACCTTTGTCGACCATAGAAAAAAAACTCAACACCAGACAATCAGATTTAACTAGAGAGCATTTATTTTTCTTTATTTTCTCATCTCTTTTCCTTCCTGCTTGATTCAGACCAGAAAAAGAAGTTTGGTCTTTAGAGAGCAAGGTCAGCAAAAGAACAAATAACAAATAAAAAATAAAGAGCATGCCTAAAAGCAAAAACGGAGAAAGGAAAAAAAGAAATACGTGAAAAATAAAAATGAGAGACACGAGTGATTCTATAAAAATACTGTTGAGAAAATACTAATGACGCGTTTTATTTCGTTATATTTTAGTAAATTATAAATAACTTACGACGACGGTGTTAATTCTTATTTTAGTCACCTAAATTATTAAGAGTGAACTAACCATTTCAGAAATTGAGTTTCATTTTGGTTGCCGATGTTTTTTTTTCTATAAACATGTCAACTCTCGACATTTATCCGAAAGACGATATGCAGTAGTTTCAAAATTATATTTTTAAAGATTATGCCATGATGAACGTATAAGCATTAAAATCAATTTAGTTTACGTATGAAATAGGAAAACAGAACTGTTAAAATTAGCCTACATATCTTTCTACCTGGCTAAATCTCTGATTTAGTTCATCTAAAAAGTTGGAATGGAAAACAATAAGACGAAATAAACAAAGGTAAAATCTTCCCCTGTTCTGAAATTTGAAAAACAAAACAATGAAAATATTTTAAATTCTTAAAGAAGTTCTTACAATTTTTATATATTTGTTAACAACATAATTCTTTCGTTTTACCCTTTCTCGATGCCAACTGTTTAGATAAAAAAAATCAAATTAAATTTGTCCCCTATGTTATACGTCATAATAAATCGACGTTAACGCTAATCCATTCAGCATAACATGATCTTAAAAAAATACATTTTTATTAACATCTGTATATCGTCTTTCCAATAAAATTGTTTATTCTGACTTTATATCGGTACAATCATATTCCAAATAAGACAAAGGGAAGAAATTATTAACAGACATATAGAAATTTCAAAACACAAAAATACGTTATTTTTTCAACGTCAATAACTACTCACGTGAAGTCGAGTAATGTAGACACCAAATAAAAGTCGTCATTTTGAATCACTCGTCATAGTTTTAAAGCTGCTCGTTAATAGATATTTTGTGAACTGGAATGTGTAAAGAAAGTATGGAAGTATGGAATAGAATGCTTGAAAGAATGAAAGCGTATTTCTAGGGAGCAGTCGTTGTTTATGTTAAAAATGTATAGTAGGTTAAAGAGAAAAATAATAGCGTAAACAAGAAACACAAACGGTGTTTACTCAAGAACATGATAACATGAAAAACAGACACGGTGTTTCTGGGGATTGTGGGAGTAGATATTAATGTGAGAGTTTAAAATTTATGCGACCTCCTCTCTACACAGTTATTTAAACTGTGTAGTTTTTCCGGAAAAAAATGTAAGCAATTTTGAAATGGAACGAAACGAACGTATATTTTATGGAAACACTCATCAGAAATTGGCCTTAAGTTGCTGGTGGAACAGATTAGCATATAAAGCTTTTGGTTCTAAAACTTTAATAGCCAATGAAATAATGAGAAATCGACTTTACTTTATTATATAGATATACACGCCCCTACGGGCAAACCACTTTGGTGGGTGGGTGGTGGGGAAATGATCATTTTTCCCTTAGCGTAAACACACTAATAAGTGAGTACTTTCGGTTATAAGTATGTCAAATAATGTAAATAAATGAATAGTTTCATTTAAATACGATATAATTTCTCCCACTTTCAAATAGCTGTTTCGGTAGCTAAATCGATAAAGAATCAAATATCAAACATTGGCTTCCCAGTTTCGAATCTCGCTTCTTCGATGAATTGTAGAGACGACAAGACACGTTTCTCTGCCTAACTATGTTATCATAAAGCTGAGTTAATTCAGGTTTTTCGACTCTTATGCATTTCCCTATATATTTCGATTATACAAAATACACGCTAAAATATTCCTCGGTTTTGGGGCTGGTTTATGTTTCAAAAAAACTTTTATTATAATTTTTCTTTAAACCACAATTTGCAAAAAACTCAACAAGTGACCCATCTCTTACTAATCTTCCGTCTATCACATTCACCATCGCTTATTTATATTGTTTGAACCCCCGATCTTATGTATACGGTAGATATAAGTCTCGCTTTCGTAACTCCGCTCTCTCTAACTTTCTTTCTTTGTCTGTATGTCTGTCTGTCTGTCTCTCTCTCTTTATTAACAGGCGAAGGTAATAGGAAACGAAAAGATTGGTACAATCCATTGTAAAAAAGGAATATCACCACAACACATCTACACCTGTAGATGGAAAGAGAGGAAATGATATATGTCGAGTAAAAAGCGACTAAAGTTAGATTTTTTATTTTATTGGTTTATATTTAAAGTGATTTTGCAACACACTTTTTTCATGATTCAGACAATCTAACCTGCGCTGAATGGGTGAACAAACAGGTCACATTTTTCTACTATATATATATATATATATATATATATATATATATATATATATATATATATATATATATATAATACGTTCCGTTTTCGTTGTCATGTTGGTAGAAGCAGCAGCGATAATGTATCTTGATTGTACGTATTGACTCTCGATTGGACAAAATATTCAATCGACAGTTTCTCTCAACTAACCAAACATGCAATGATATTCACTCCGAATTCCAGCGCGTACTATGAAAATCCAAACACACACATTTCTTTCTCTTTTGCCGGGATTTTTCTTCCACAGACAACGCACGGTGTTACGTCCGTAAAAGCTACCCTCAACCCCTAGCTGAAGGCCTTCAGCAGCAAGAGACTTTCACAAACTACTAAACACAGCGCCAGCATATACACACTGCTAACTGAACTCACTCGCACACAATTCGCATATACACTCTCTCACTAACAAAACAGGAACGCTAATATACACAAACATCTTCACTCCTATCCCATTTACATACACGTAATCACACACAGCGCCAACAGAAATGAACATGTCGACTCACGCTAAACAACTCTTTCTCTCAGAACGTTCTTTGGACTCTTTGAACTCTCATTTATTGCCAACAGTTAATTTTATATTACTTTAACACGTTGTCAAAAACATGAATTATTTAGTATAGATAGACTTTGTCATTCCTTTCATTTAATAATGTTCTATATTCAACAATGCCCTTTCAATATGCACCAATGTAACTATGAATGTTTGCAAACCTCATGCGATCAGTCCCCTGAGTCCCTGATTTTGCAAATGAATCGGAAAAATAATAATACTAACAACAGAATCCCCTCTCTCACCAAAGTCAAACCCTTTCTCACCTTGGTAGGAAGGGATGGTGGCAACGTTGTAGTATCAGAATTACCGGGCTAACAGGGATCTGGTGAAAATCCATGAGAGGTCGGTGTCAGGATCTGTCGTCTTCTGGTTGTTCCTGCCTTTGCGTGTTGCAAAAAAGGCCTACCAGGCGCAGAATCGCAAGTCAATGGTGTGAGAGTGACAACGTTGCTTCTTCCCCGACTTTGCAAACAACCGCTGAGACTGGGTTTTCTGTGTCCGGGGTAACAACCTGCAAACTTGCAGCTAAATGAATAGCTGCGACCAAAAAGGAGGACTTGATGCAGACCAGACCATCCTTCTTCTTCTTTCGTTTGCTTCACAGCATCTCACTGTTAGATCACCAGCTCGGTTGAGAAAAGCCATGCTAATGTTGTGTTGTCTAACGCATCTATGCCGGATTCGCCGTCGGGTGGTCGATGTTTAAGGCATGACTCGATGATGTGGTCTACTGTCTGTTCAGAGTGACCACAGTCGCAGACAACCGAGTCCCAGAGTCCCCATCCTTTCATGGTCGCGGCGAAATGACCGACACCTGTCCTTAGGCGGTTGAGCATTGTCCATTGCCGGCGAGGGAGGTCCATGCCTGGTAGGTTATCCGGGTCCTCCACAAATCTGTGCAACCTTGATTTATCTGCTGCCTGCCATTCCTCCGTCCAGCAACGTTTCAGCCAGATTCGTTTTGTGACGTCACCGGGTGTTGAAAGCAGGAGCTGGTGGGCATGTTCCGAGAATGGGCGTCGTGACTTCAGACGAGCTCGGGGAGGGGTCTCTGACGTACTATCTTCGTGAGCATTACGCAAAAGTCTGGCTGGCTTCACAACAGTAACAACAGAATGAAGTAGAGCAAACGGAAACTTTTTCGAGAGAAAATGGCTCTATGTCAAAAATAGTTTAATCACTTGAAACATACATTCTTATTTTAAGAGAAAAGACGAAACGTCGATGAACAATTTAGCAACTTTCGGTGTTCCATTTTCATATATATATATATATGTGTGTGTGTGTGTGTGTGTGTGTGTGTGTTTACTGATGTCGGTTATATAAAAGTGTACGTTATTCGATTTGCCTTCTTTGCAGATAAATTTTGACTTGTGCGTGTTATACGAAAATTTAGGTTATCTCTATGCAGCCATTAATCTTCTTATTTCTTTTTTCAGTTCTGGGTTGTGTGGCCACGTAAGTGCTCGCGTGTGTTCAAAATTTGAAGCAAATCAATGGATTACCCATCTATCGATCGATAGGCGAAAATATAGTATTACAAAATAGATCTAAAAAATGAACCAATAAGTATATCGCATCACGTGCCCTGTTTAAGTGACCAATGAAAACGAGAAGATGTCTGGAATAATTGATGTTCTAGTTTGAAACGCAGACAATCGTTTTTGATGAAGTTTGAATAAAAGGACCGACAACAAATGCACAAGAAACGGAAGCGGAAGTGAAAGGCAAAAATGGCGGCACATTTTGTGAGGTGCGTGTTGAAAAAAGAAGTTACTTAGAAGCCAATTAGGGGCCGATCGTACGACCATTAATGTTGCATTGTTTGAAAAGAAGAAAAGTGTTTGAATAAAATAAAAAACAAAAACAAAAGAGAGGAAGAATTACAGAAAAATAGTAAGTATTATATATTTCCAAGAGGAAATGTTTCCTGCTTAGTTATTTGTGTGTAGGGGGAGGTTGAATTGCGATTCGGATATAAACCGTTTGGTCACCGGTTGAGCTCGGTTTAGGTAGTTTCAATTTGGAAAAAAATAAGTTTGCAAATCCAGTTAAAATAAAAACAAATAAAAAGAGAAAATGCAAAATTAGTCTTTCTATTCGCTATACCTCCCCCTTCTCAATTACATCTCTTTTTTTCTCTCCAGCTATATGTTGAATAATATTAGTATTTGTGTTGCCATTACCTATTGTGTATAATATAGACTATTCCAATCTTTTCTTTTATAGTTAGTTATTTTTTTTACCTTTGACAATTAAGAGAGAGAGAGAGAGAGAGAGAGAGAGAGAGAGAGAGAGAGAGAGAGAGAGACAGAGAGACAGAGAGCGAGAGAGAGGGGAGTTATGTAAATCTAGTTAATGATGCGTCAATTGGTAATTAAAGTAATAAGTACGGCTAATCAGAACAATTAAAATGAATTGCAAATATAACTCAATCCTAAAACCACGGGATATGTTAACATCTATTTACTGTGATCAAAATATATAGGATAAAACATGAGGGAACTCTATTAAAACTTCAAATATATTGTATTTTTATGAAATTTTAATCATATGTATAAAATTGTATATGTAAAACAATGGAAGTGGTTCCAAATCTCTTACTGCCCTTCTAAACTAAGGGAGTTATGGGAGCCAAACCTCTTTTAAAACTTAAAATATATCCTATTTTGATGAAATTTATACCATAATAATAAAATTCCACGGGGAAGATAATGGAAGTTATACCAAAATTCTACGTTATCCTCTATGTGCAGAATCTCTTGAAAGTGGACAGAACCGTCTTAAAACTTAATGAGATTTCAACCATATGTATGAGACACTAATTCAGAGTTTTAAAAAATCAACGTCCTTCGAACATATTCGAGGGCGAAACGCACCCCATCCCCGTGTAATAGTAAAACAAACTAAGTAATATGGTGTTATGAGCATCGTGAAAAAGAACATACTCAATCCTGAAAAACGTCGTGTATTCCTGCTAGTAAGTAATGAATTTGGATTATCTTCGCGGAACATCTGATGGAAGCGTATTAATTTGCAGCCTCTTCTTAAACAGTAAAAAAAAATACATTCAAAGACATTTGAAATCGTTATCGAAAGAGGTGGAGAGTACTGGAAATCTGGGGAGACTTGTTGTCACTCAGACACCAAGGTACACCAACAGTGATTATCAGTGAGCAATCACTGATGACGACCTGTGTGAGAACTCCTAGTGAGTACAAATAATAATAATAATAATAATAATAATAATAATAATAATAATAATAATAATAATAATAATAATAATAATAATAATAATAATAATTAAACAAAAGATAAATGGCGTGACGAAAACTCCCAGGAAGAAGACGGGAAAAATATAAACACTGAAACTGAAGAGGGCGAACACTTTGAAATCCAGAACTCACTTAGGAAGAAGCAAGAGAAGTGGAAAACATCAATGAGTTCATGACAGAGAACAAAACAAAACTCCTATCCCTAAAGAACGAATATTGGAAGAAGTTAAAAGTTGAAACAGAGAAAGTAAACATAGTCCTCACGTACATTTCAACAGATACTATCACAGACTTAAACAACTTTATATACGTTAGGATTACTAATCTTATTAATAAAGCAATGGACACGTGGAGACTACAACTGAGAGCTGGAGGACAACACATGACTGAGATAAACATACAGAGATGGCATTTTCCAAGAGGACTCTGTATCATCACTGCTGTTTATCATAGCTATGATGCTACTTAACTACACACTCAGAAAATGGTATGCCGGATACAAGTTTACAGACAGAGAACAAAGAATAAACCACTTGATGTACATAGACGACCATAAACTATTTGCAAAAAGCAAAAAGGAACTGAAAAAGTTGATAAATACGATAAGAATCTTCAACCAGGACATCAAAATAGAATTTGAACTGGATAAGTGTGCACTGCTAGATATGAAAAGGGGAAAACCGAAGACAACGGAAGGCATGGAAAAGCCAAACCAAAAGGAGATAAGGGTGTTAGGTGAACATGATAGTTATAAATATTTGGGAGTTCTGGAAGCAGACACCATCAAATCTACAGAAATGAAAAAGAAAATTAGGAAAGAATATTTGCGGAGAACAAGAAAACTCTTAGAAACGAAATTATATAGCAGGAATCAAGTAAAAAAAAATAAACACCGGGGCAGTATAACTAAAAATATATTCTGGACTATTTATAGGCTATGTTAAAGACCAGACGACTAGAAAATTAATAACCATGCACAAAGCACTTCACCTAAAAGACAGTAGGTCAGACTCAAGATGAAAAGAAACGAAGGGTGAAGAGGACTGGTAAGTATAGAAGACTGTGTTGAAGATACAAAGAAAGAGCTGGATGAATATATTATCCAGAACACAGAAAGGCTAATCACCGCAGCAAGAGACACCGTCCAAACAAAATACACAGGAAGCACCGAAACCAGAAAGAAAAAAAAAACAAGGAAAGTAAAAATGGCATTACAAACAACTACATAGACGCTTCATAAGACTTACAATCAAGGAACGAACGAAAACAGCTAGGCATGGCTCAGAAAAGGACACTTGAACAGGGAAACGGAATCTTTACTCATGGCTGCATACAATCATGCGATAAGGACAAACTACGTACAAGCGAAAATAGATACAACCAAGGAAACAGTAAATTCAGACTGTGTGGACGAAGAGACAACACAATAAATCACATAATAAGTGGATTCAGCAAACTAGCCCCAAAAGAATACAAGAACATACATGAGTGTGTGAGAAAAGCAGTACAGTGGGAACTATGCAAACGAATGCATTTCGAACATTCGGACACATGGTACAAACATAAACTAGAGACAGTACTGAAAAACGAAAACCAAATCATCTAGGATAGTGAGGTGCAAACAGATAAACGCATACAAGCAAGGAGACCGGATGTCATAATAATCGAAAAGAAGGAAAAATCCTGTGAAACAGTACATTTTCTGTACTGGCAGACCACAGAGTGAAAATCAGTGAGACAGAAAAACGAGGAACTCGCCAGAGAATTGAAAGGAATATAGAGTATGAAGACAATCAATATTATACCAATAATCATAGAAGCACTAGGAAATATCCCGAAAACCCTGGATTAAAGACTGGGAGAAATCGAAATCAAATCACAGAAAATGCAAGAAATTTCATAAACTAACCCCCCCCTCCAAAAAGTGATGGAACCAGCTTCGGCTAATATCAGACAAAATAGTCGTGAAAGGTAAAGTAGGATGGAAAGACTGAGGAGCGAGAGCACTACCAGAGCTCCACTGGAAGAGTGTGGAGAAGACTGGGACCTTGAAGGAGCCATCAAAATCCAAGAGAAGACCAAAGGTTGTTGCAAGCGAAAAATCGATGGTAAACGTTTGTTGTGATAACGCAAAGTCATTTACAATAGTTTAGAAAAGAGGTCGACAGTACTGAAAATCCTGCCACCTGTGATTATCAGTGAGTAATAACTGATGATGATCTGCTTGAGAACTTCTAGGGAATACAACTAATAATAATTATAACAACATTAAATATACCTTCCCCGAACAACAAAATTAGCACTCATGATGATACAAATTCGGATTACATTAGTTTTACTTATACCTCAGTTTTAACTAAGAAACGGATCTCAAGGCATGAATAAAAAAAGGGTATTACTTCACTTTCTAGTCATATATAGGAACTGAAAAACCAAAACATACCATACCAGATCGAATAGTTAATGATTATAATATGATGCACCATATGAACCTCCTGGTATAAAATCTCGTTTTCTTTGTAAAACTGACACCTAATCCTTCTCACGTCCGATTTCTTTGTTTTTTATCGAGGAGCACAAATATTCAATTCATGTCCGCATAGATGAAGGTATTAATTTGATCGAAATTATCCACATCTACTACTGCTTTTGGAATTGAATTGAACCTAGGACCTAGAAGTCTATAATTATCTATCCATAACATCTGGTTTTTAACTTTTGCAATATGTAATGCTATTTTGGTTTTTATGCTTGCTTTTTTGAATGATAAATACCTTCTGACTTACGTCCGTTGTTTCATCAAGTTGAGTTAAATACAATGGTGAATTCTACACCATTTTTACTACTGTATCCATTTCTTTAATTCTGCGCTTAACAGTATTAGTAGACAACACCAGCAAAACGAGGAAGAACAACAAGAAAGACAGAAAGTAAATGACTCTTCGTTTAGGCCGTCTTACGGCGAAAGTCCCAGATACATATATTTATGAAAAATGATTTCATTCATTTAATGAATACATATATATATTTAAAATAACGTTTATTTTTTAGTTTCAAAATTCTATAATACATTTCAAAAAACGTTTTCTTAAAGATGTGTACACCTATTCAAATTCATATATATATATATATATATATATATATATATATATATATATATATATATATATATATATATAAACGTTTCAGAGGTTGAACATTCTTGACGACAGATGCCTTTAATAGGTTTAATCTCTCGTTTATTTATCAGGTTGTTTATAGTGGTTGTGTGGACTAAAGCGTCGGCATTTGAGTATAAAATATGAATCCTGCAACCGGTATGAATAATCATCTCTACACTGACGATTCCTTAAAGAAGGATACGTATACGTATATAGATAAACACACACACACACACACACATATATATATATATATATATATATATATATATATATATATATATATATATATATATATATATATATATATATAACTATCGGGCACATCTGGTCGCCCTTCGTCCAAGATAATAATAAAAAAACAAATTTCCAAAAGAAATATCCCTAAGACCATATTTGTCAAGTCCTTCTTAAAAATGTTTTTTTTTTAATTGTTTCTTTAAAAAAACATATGGGTTCATGCGTATAAGTTTGTTTTCCTTCAATTTTCTTTTATAAGTGTACAGATCGGTGTCTTTCTTTTTGCATGTATTTATTTTGTTTTATTTTAATATTTAAAACTATTATTTAAATATATTTTATCTCCGCTTGTGTGGTGAGATGGCGACGATATTCCATTAGTTCTATCTATATATAAAGTGAAGACGTTTGTCCACTGTACCTTCGACAAGAGTGAGAAAATAAACACATGCATTATAGGCTACTAAACTCACCACTATATTACGTTTATTCACTCGAGCATGTGAAAGTAAATGTGTGATTATTTTCTCCAGCTAACACTAGATATTATTTTTGGCTCACCATCTTCGACTCTCCCGAAAACATACTCCATACAGGAGGTAGCAAACTTTTATCCCACGATAAATTTACTATTGCAACTTTTTTCATCGACACCGGGAACTAATAAACAACGTGTACTATTTGAGAACGTGCCCCGTATTTTTTACTATTCGTCTGCTATTTAGTTACTACATAATACAATACATTGCGCACATATTTTATGGACGCTCCTTCAAATTTCGCTTATTTTTGAGAATATCGGATTACGTTATTTCTACCTATTACGTATACAGTTATACTCATTCCGCTCTTTAGAGAATGCAATTAACGAACATAGTTACTTACAGTGTTTCATTATCCAACATGGCGGCTACACTTTCTTCAGCGACTCGACTTTCGAATTAAGTTAATATACGCCAAGATACTCGTCATAACACATGAAGTTAACATTTTCTGAATGCTACACCTTTCCCACACATAATATCTAAAAATTGGAGTAAAACCCATCGATTTTATTGTATATAAATGACCCAAAATGTATGACGGGTGGACCCTAAATTTGGTTGATTCTGTGCTTATCGTAAAATAAAACGCATGTCAGCTACAGGCTTCGTTTAAGTGATCTATTTTTCAAGAGATTTTCAACTCTATTCCATAGCCAAGCGGTTATCGACGTGCATCCAAGACTGAAATATTTACTGTTCGCTCACAGTCGTTCACACAATATTTTTTACATTGTTAAACATTTGCCTACGAGGGAAAGGGGGATAGGGATGACTATGGGCAGGCTTTTATAAACATTCTATTATGTAGTAAATTTGAAAAGAAATCAATTTAATATTTAGTACTTTAGCCGATTCACACAGTGACATCTTTTTTTCTTCTTCGTAACTATTGTGAATATCATTATTTCTCTTCGAACACATATGGTTTATTAGTGCTCTGCAGGAATTAATTTTCCTTTTATGCTGAAACAAAATCAAATTCATCGACTTTGAATATCTGAAAAACCATATAAATTAACCCTTTTCTAATAAATAAAATTCAACTATGTTCATGCAATATATCACTACGACAATCCTACATTTGTTGTTTTTCTCCAAATTACCAAATTATCAAATGGAAATTATTTCTTTTTTTTCTGTAAAAAAACTACTTTCTCAGTAATTGCTGCCCGAAAGGCGGTTGTTTTTGCTAGTATATATATATATATATATATATATATATATATATATATATATATATATATAGCCTAATATAAACTCTCGACCCAGAACGAGGTCTACGCGGGCATCACCAGAAACTGTTTCACCGTCGATTTCGATTGAACCGGAGGGGAGACGCTCTCTCAATTAGGATATATGTACCTTAGAATGGGCTTCCTGGAGATGTAATAAATTCGCCAATTTAAGGCGAAATTGGACAGGTGCTGGGCTATTGTATCCTCTTTATGTAAATTTCTATAAACTTTTTCCCTACATGGCAACTGTAGCATGCGTGTTTTATTTTTTGCCAAATTTATTGAATTGAATAGAATGATATTTTTTATTCCAATTACACAACTTTGACGAATTTTCACGAGTTAATATTAAACTTACGTAATTTTACAAAATATTATTACTTAATTGTTATACACGAATAGGACATGTTATTTCACATTTAGCATTTTTCTACATAATCTTAAAAAAAGTAAAATTGTTGATCAGAATCGAGGGCGACCCGAATGTTCCTTTGCATTGGCTACTACACCAAGGTGTAGGGTAGAGAGCCACACCTTTCCCAGGATTACTCTATGTACCCTTGATCCTCAACTGAGCATGCTGAGTGTGTAGCAAGAGCACATAAAGTACCATTATTTGAGTATTTGGTATGACTCGACCGAGGATTGAACCCTTATCTCCCAGCCCATTAACGAACACTCTAACCATTATGCGAAAAGGCTTAAAACACTAAAACTCTGATAATCCTGCTGGCTTGTTTGTACATATTAGATGGTGAGAGATATTGAATGAGATGATAGATAATAGACAAACCCGTAAAAGGTTGTCTGAGTAGTCAGTCATTATGGCTACAGGGGTTTTAATTGAACGGCGTAAATGTAGTTTTATTCAGCAACAACAGTGTCCATTAAAGTTAAACTCTTTCTCACCGTGGTAGGGACGGGTGCTTTACCCACAGGTTCACATTTGAACAAGAGTTCCTTCATCAGTTAAATTGGATCGGTCATTTACATATTATTTATTTATTTTGTTTAGGAAATAAAGCGTGAAACCACTTGATACATCGACAAGAACGAAATATGATTAATGAGCTAACAAGAACGAAATATGATTAATGCAAAGACAGGAGATGCCTATTGACCTTAGTCTTGGAAAGACCAAGGCTATAGGTAGGAAGGAAACAGAAGCTACTTGAATAAGAAGTTGTATTATATCCAGGTATTAAAACAGCGAATTTGTGAAGACTACTAGACCCACGAATAAAGCGATCTGGAACAACGGAAGCAGTAAATAGATCAGACAATTCTGAAGAACACGTGCGATGATAGTATTATAGAAAAAACTGAAACCAGCAATATCACGTTTGTGTGTGTGTGTGTGAGAGAGAGAGAGAATACAGAGAAGAAGAAAGAGTGTGGACCAACCAAATTACACATACGCTTTTGAACCTTATCTAGAAACCTCAAATAGAGCAGCGATTCACCATCCCAAATATGACAACAGTACTTCATACAGGGTCAAAATATATGTGGACAAAACAACTTAACCTACAAACTACTCATATAGAAAAGATATACTTACAGCATAACTAAATATTTGGATATATTAAACACTTGAAGCATAAAAAGCATTTACCAAGTTCACTGAATTCGATATTAAGTATACCTAAGGAGTCAATATGTTGTAAAACAAAAACAATAAAAGCCCTTTACTTTAAAAAGTTAAATTAAAAAAATTGTAATTTTTTAGATAATCGTCATCGAAACAAACAAAAAACAATTGGATATTAACAAATGAATCTTGGTTGACAAGTCAGCCATTGACTGAAATTTACTAGTACAAATATCGTTCGATTGTAGAAAAGATTGTAGATTTCTTTGTGGGTCAACCTATATTTTCGAATATCAACCACGTTTCTTATGCTTGGCATTTTGGCTGAGAGAAAAGTATAGTATCTGTTCTGATGCCACACCTAGTCTTTTCTCTCCTCGGTCAGTGAAAGAGAAATCCTTCTGGACTGAGGCAATTTAATTTTTTGTTCCAATCTCAGGTGTCCCTTTTGAGAAGCTGTATTTTCACTTACATTAAAATCAACTTTGTGCCTAACTCTGTCGTCGTGAGGAGGCAAGCAAATAGGAACAACACTCCTAAGATTTTCTGACTAAAAAATAAGCATTCAGAAAAATAATCTTTTAATATCCATGATAAACTATGAGAATTGAGAAGATAAACAAACAAAACGATTTGGTGCAGATCTACACTCTCTGAGTGCTCTTAAGTTTCTGTGTGCAATTATAGACTTAAGGCGTCGGAAACAAAGCGAAAAATTTGATCTGTGAAGCAAGCGAATATTCGTTCCTGAAAAATGTGTGCAAGACCAACAAAATTGGATGGCGTTTGGCCCAAATATAAAAGATTATAGCCATTCTGATGTTATTACGTGGAATGTCTGTTTTTTTTCTTACCTTTTTTTTGTATTTTCTGTTTTATTTTTTTCTGTCTGGGTATTTTTTGGTTTATTGTGATCGGTGGCTATGTTTAATAAGCCGTGTCGATTTATTACTACCGTAAAACTGCAGTCATGAAGTCTAAGGCGGGCAAATATTTATAAAGATAAAACAGCTTTAAAAGCAACCTGTTGGCTCCTGCTCAGAATAACACATAAGTAACTGTTGCGTACTCGTCTCCTTAGTTTACTGTTTTTTTTTTCAATGAGGAGAGACAAACAAATAAATCAGAAAACGAATAAACAAAGAAAGGCATACACATATGCAGATTCTTCTACAACGACCTTTCTGTTCTCCTACTTAGCGGGTGGACAACAATCGAAGCTCGAGACTAATTATCTTGTACTGAGAGTTCGATGGGTGCGTGACCGGTCGAATGCATACCATCGCAGACTATACAGGTCGGTTGGTAGAGTAGTGTGCTCCTTTGTCGATGCTAAACCTCCATACTTTGATTTCATCGTCGGGATAATGAACGTCTTGTAATGATCATCAGCGATGATGGGTGGGGCGGACTGCCAACGAAGCTGAAATCAAACTTGTAAAGAAAATTCGTTCTAGCTAAGTAAAATGAATAGCACCAACTCTATTCTTTTGGTAAGTAATTTATTATAGTAATAATAGTAATTTATAAAGATAATAATTTATTTTGCAGTCTCACATACAGTAACATCGAAGAGGGGATGAGAGTACTCTGATTTATCTTGACTTACTATCTCATATCTTTCCTGTGCAACGTCGCCTCTCGCCGCTAACTTGACTTCATCAACCTTTCTTCCTCTCTGATGATGTTATTTATCCGATTTCAATGTGTTATTTTTTTAGTATTCCCACAATCGGCTGTTTAACTTCTGACCCTTCCAAACAGTGTGTCATTGACGATTCTCAAAGTACGGCTGAACTAAAACTCACCGTTATTCAAAACTATCTAACTTACCCATCTCGATAGTTTACAAATCGACTATGCCGAGTTTTAAACCTCCCGGCTCTATTGCGGCTTTTTACGTAATAACACCATTGGAAAATACTTTTATAGATACAGATGGTCCTTAAAGTGCATCCAATGGTGACTCCCCGAAATTTGGTTCAGTGCGGAGTGTGGAGTAACTTTTTAGTTGTCGTTACTTCAAGGTCCACTCTGACTCTGAGTAATCGTGCCTGTTCGGATCCCATCTATTGGTTAAATAGAATTGATCAATTACAGACTATTTGTTAACAAATTATTTGCTTACAAAACAAATTAATCAACAAACCGTTTGCTTAGAAAAATAAAATATGTGAAAATAGTAAGTGTTTGATACTGTGTTGATTATAGAAGTATTAGCGATATCTAATCCCATGGAAACTACTGTTAAAATTTACGCACCAATACTTTTATGAAATACATGAAGTTTACAATATCAAGCTTAAACAATCAGTCGCCACATTTTAAATTATAATTCAAACCAGAACTATATATTAGAAACTATGTTTTTATAGGTGTTCGTTTATGAGGTTTTTATAGCAGTCCGTTAATAAAGTTTTTATAGCAGTCCGTTAATAAGATTTTTATATAAGTCTGTTAATTAGGTTTTTATAGCAGTCTGTGGATAAGGTTTTCATAGCAGTTCGTTCATTAGGTTTTTATAGCAGTCTGCTGATAAGGTTTCCATAGCAGTCTTTTAATACGTTTTTTATAGAAGTTCGAAAATATTTTTTTATATAGCAGTCCGTTAATAATGTTTTTCTTAGTTTTCCGTTTATAAGGTTTCCATAGCAGTCGGTTAATAATATTTTTATAGCAGTCATTTAATAAGGTTTCATAGCAGTCCATTAATTAGGTTTTTATAGCAGTTCCTTAATAAGCTTTTTATAGCAGTCCGTTAATACTGTTTTTTTTTCTAATAGTCCGTTTATAAGTTTTCCATCGCAGTCGGCTAATGCGGTTTTTATAGCAGTTCGTTCATACGGTTTTTATAATAGCCCGTTAATAAGGTTTTTATAACAGTCCGTAAATAAAGTTTTATAGCAGTCCGTTACAAACCAGTAAAATACCTAAACGTGCTACAGATATGTAAGAAGATAAACGAAGTCGATAGATATAATTTACATTTAGCGATAGTCTGAGTGGCGTTATCTGGACCCAACGTGTGGGTGACTATCGTGGATTCTATTCGGCGTAGAGGCAGAAGTATATTGATGTGTTTATGATCACACATCAAGTAGTATATCTTTATGTTAATTTACGAAATTCCACATGTTATCATTACTATCCATCTGATGGCGTCATAATTTCCTAGGAGTTTATACTTCTGTTTTCCTATAAATAGTTTCTCCAAAGAGACTGTCCCCTGACCCACTTGCTCTTAGCTCTTTCTTTCACCAACTCGATAACTTAATTGTTGATTATTTTAAAATTCCCATCTCGCAGTCAGAACCATTTGTGCTTCCTCGACTAGTTTTTATTAACAACCCCTGCTCTCAAGGGGTGGGAGAATTGTAACATGATTATTGGGGTAGATCCGAGTTTATTAGTAAATCTCACTAAACATTAAACCATGAGTTTAGATTAGGTTTGAAAAGAAGCAAAAGTAGTAGTTTTGTCTATTTTACGGCATATACGTAGTTATTTATTACCGAAACACAATACACACTAAAAACAATTAATTATATACATAAGTTTATTTTCTCAAGCTAACACTAAATATTACTTTTGACGCACAATATTAGACTCTCCCCAAAACATACTCCATATAAGGGGTAGCAAAAACCTCCTCCCCCAACACTTAGTACTAACACTCTGCCCATCGACACCGGGAACTAATAAACGACGTCTACTTTTTAAAAATGTGTTCGCTAATATTTACTATTTGTCTGCTATTAATTTACTACATAATACAAAACATTACGCACATAATTAATTGACGCTCCCTCTAATTCTGATGATTTTCGATAATATCGGATTACGTTATTTCTACCTATTCCGTATACAGTTATACTCATTCCGGTCTTTAGAGAATGTAATTAACGAACAATGTTACTTACAGTGTTTAATTATTCAACATGGCGGCTACAAGATATTCAGCGACTCGACATGAATTAAGTCAATATACGTCAATTCCTGAATCTTACACCTTTCACACGCAATTATGTTAAAAAATTGGAAAAATACATCGATTTCATCGTATAAAAATGATCCATAACGTGTGACGAGTGAATCGTAAATCAAAATACATACCAGCTACAAGCTTCGTTTAAGTGACATATTTTAAAAAAAGATTTTATACTCGCTTTCGTGGCCAAGATGATATTGACGTAGATCCAAGACCGAGAGGTGTTAGTTTCGATCCCAATCGACTTATACAACTTTTTTTTACATTGGTAAACTTTTGCCTACAAGTGAGGGGAGAACTGAGGACTATGGGCCGGATTTTTAATATTCAACGTTTTTTATGTAGTAATTTTGAAAAGAGATCAATGCAATATGTAGTACTTAAACTGGAGTGAATATCATCATTTCTCTTCGAACACACATGGTTTATTAGTGCTCTGCAGGTATCCTTAATTATATTTGTGTGTTTCAGTAGTGCTCAGAAAGCATGCTCATTTTTCTTTATTCTTTCCTCACAAAAAAGGGAATTTCTATACAAAGATAACGGGGGATTGGTTATAATCAAAGCACACAATAACAAAATATTAAATGAGGAGTAGTAGAGAATTTTATTTTAATTCGTAAACAAGTAATGAATAAAGCAACAACAACAATAACATAAAGAAGAACAATAATATAATTACTAGAAACAGTAATAACTCCAACCCTAATAGCAATTACCCAAATCGAAATAAGAAAGTTAATAATGATGAGAAAAACCGTAACTGTATAACCGCTTAAAAAATGCATTGCTCACCAAGTCACAATATTTGCTAAAGAAAATCTGAATAAAAAAAAATTACTACGTGAGAGAAACTTTGCTTCCCCGCTAGCTGAAAGATTGTCTCTGTGGTATCAGTGTTAAAGACTTCCGTTGAAAGAATTGACCCGCAAAGTTATCGCCTCATCAGTCTACTCCTGCTCTTCGCAAAGATCTTTTAATCCCTAATCCACCTAGCAATAGTCCGCCAGCTCGTTAATGCTACACTTTTTTTGGCCATCAGTATTGATTTAAGCAAACACGTTCTACTGCGGATATCCTAACAGCCATCTCTAAACGTATATACAATACACTGGACTAGGCAGATGAAGCTAGCGTGGTAGCGCTTGATATATATATATATATATATATATATATATATATATATATATATATATATATATATATATATATATATATATATATAACACCTTTGACAATGTCTGGCATGAAGGTCCTCTCATGAAAATTAATTTGTATGGTATTACTGGACGAATATTTAATATAATTAGATCCTTACTAGTCAGAAGAAAGATACAGGTTGTCCTCGACGGAAGTACATCCAAACAACATGACATTAATGCGGGTGTCCCCTAGGGATCGATATCTTGACCTTTATTGTCCCTGATTTTTATAAACGACTTCCCTGATAAAATTGTGTGAGAGATTAGTATATTTGCTGATCACACATCCTCTAAAATAGCAACCCTAGTTGAAGTCAGTACCCCTAATGATGCAAGATTGAACAGAGCAGAAAGGGAAAAGATTACGAAATACCAAGGTCTTATGTACGACATGAAAAGAAACTGGAATCTTAGGAAAATCTCCATGATACCAGTAATTATAGAAGCAACAGGACTAATGAAGAATAATTTCAACAGCTATCTGGCGAGAATACCCGGTGAACCGAGTGCAAGAGAAATAAAAATAACTGCACTTCAAGGAACGGTTATAATCTTAAAACGATCTCTAGGCTGGAGTGTCTGAAATAGCCGGTGAATGTCTGGGATCCCGTAGGATGCCCCATTTCCAGCAAAAACAGAAAGATAAGAAAAAAGACATGTAAGTGAGATGAACGCGCACATACAATGCCTGAATTGATAGTCGATGGTAACATGTAATGCTACCTACATAGCTCTTTTCATTTAACAATTATAAGATCATTTTTCAACCGGCGATTGCCATGTCCAATACCACTCTACAGTGGAGTCTACATGAGAGTCTAACATTTAAACTCATCGGCCTAACATTCACAGATTACATGAATTGGGACATAGAAGATACTGCCAAGGCTGCTGCAAGGAAAGTGGGATCCGTCTATCGTGCTGGAAAACTTCTCCAACCTGCCAGTATCCTACATCTCTACAAAGTCACCATCCATCTATGCATGGAGTATTGTTGTCCCATCTGGACTTGGGTACCAACCACTAGTCTCTCCCTCCCCGATCCTTTAATCTCATAGGTCCTACACTGTCTACCAAACTCCAGTCCTTATCCTATCGCCGCAATGTTGTATCCCTGTGCTCGTTTTACAACTGCTACACTGGAATGTAATCCGACGAACTTGCTGTTCTGATGCCCTCTAGGCATCAATACACACGATTAACCCGACAATAAGCTAAATCCTATGCAGTCACTGTGGAGTACTCCAGTTGTCGGAGAGATTTCTACTTAATAGCTTCTTTTTTTCGAACTTCTAGTCTTTGGAATTCTTTGGAATTCCCTCTCTTCTACCCGTTTCTATGACTGTACCAACATTTAGAATTTTAAATGAAATATGAACAAATATCTCGCTGTACAACTCCTAACTGAGGATGTCCCCTATAAATTTTGCCCTTAATTCACAGAAGCTTCTTACGTCTCAGTGGCAATGTGTCTTGTTTAAGGTAAATTAAAGTAAAATATAAAATAATTCCTGGGTGAGTTATTATGTCTTTAGAAATATAGTTTCTGTTTCTGGAATGACAAGCGGAATGCCAGTGTCTTATCAAGAAAGGGAAACATCGATTGGCATGCTCTGTTTATGGACTGAAAGGAAATCGAAATCGTTTGGTAGTCGTTAGAATATCAATGGAAGAATTGTCGAAGTAACCAAGACATCAGCATAGAGTAATGCTCTAATTACACAGTGGATTCGTAGTAAAACCTTACACACAAAACAAATGTGTTCTTTGTATAGAGCTTTGTTTTTAATTTTATATCCGAACAGTAAGACAGAGATAGCAGAAAATATAATATACATTTTGTCTTAATCTTTCGTGTACGTACGATATATTTCGTACGAACTGAATAACTCGATCTTTCGAGCAGGAAGCGTGACAGATGTGAAATAAACCTGATACTACCACGGTTAATTTTTCTTAAAAAACCCAACTTTATCGGTAAGTGATATGGTTTGTGAGATTGTCACCCTTGCCGCCCAGGAACAGGTCAAAAGATAAAGAATGAGACGGCTAATAATGTCGCCTACAGTGGATGGGTGATGGCTATCCTTCTTGGATAGTTTAGATGAAAAAGAAAGAAACATGCCAGGGTACAAAAAAAAAACGGTGTTAAGTCTGAAAATAAAAAATAAAAAAGTTTAGTATAGGTGGAAGGGGGGAAATACGTAGGGTAAGTGTTTAGGGATGAAAATATATACAAAAACAAAAATTAAAGAATAATGAAAAGAGAATAATCGGAGAAATCCGGTCACAGTTAAAAAGAAAGAACGAAAGAAAGATAGAAAAAAGTAAAGAAATGAAATAAAAAAAGTGAGAAGAAAGAAAGGACAGCATTACATTTAAAAAATAGAGATACGAAAGAAGAAAAAAATGAAAACACGAAGAAAAAGAAAATAAGAAAAAGAAAAAAAGACATGGAAGATAATAAAAAACAAAACTGAGGAGATATTAGAGTAAGGGCTAGGGTTAGAAGCTTAGGGGTAAAAAAAGAACGAACGAAAGAAAGAAGAAATATAGAAATCAATTAAGAATAAGAAAAAAATAAAATAATGTAAAGAAATGAGAAAGAATAGAGAAATGAGAAATAAAGGACAGTATACATGAAAAAAGAAGAGAGAAGAAAAAGAGGAAACACGTATAGAAAAAGAAGAGAAAGAAACACAAAATGTTATGGTCAGAATTAGAGTTAGAAAAACGATACTAGTAAAGGAAGGCAAAAGCAAATAGAAAAGAAGAAGATGAAAAGAATTAGAGAAATAAATGATCAATGATGAATTAATAGACGAATAAGTAAAGAGAATGCAATGTTAAAAATAAAGTAAGAAAGGAGACAGAGAAGAAAAAGAAGACAGGAATGAATAAAAAAGGAAACAGCAAGTAAGAAGGAAATAACGATAAACAGGATAAAAAGAAGTAATAAGAAATATAATGAAAGGAAATAAATAAAAGAATGAAAAGAAAGAGAGAAAAAAAGAAAGTTAAAATCCATGAATGAATATGAACAATAGACAAAAACAGCCAAGAAAGATACAAATGAAGGAGAAAGAAAGAATAAGAAATAAAGATATATAAAAAAAGAAATAGAGAATTACAAACGAAAAATATAGAGAAATGAAGTTAAAATAAAGAAGAAGATGAAAGAAATATGAAATTAGTTTACGGAATGGTGGATAAGAACGACATAAAATTACGACACATCATCGACTCTTGTCTTATTTCACGATCCAGTACCAATATTAAACAGAGGCCAGGATTTTTCAACATCGCTGACATCATAGCAAATCACTTCCCCCTCCTTTGCTTACCCCTTCTCAAAATTCTTCCTCGTGCATATGGCTCACCTTACTACTTGCCTACCCGTAGAAAATCCTGCGTTCTGATTAATAAAGCTTATTTATACGAAATGGATATGGTCGAACGAATCGACTGAACTATCTTGGTTCAGATTTAATGATGATTTTGTGTCTTTATTTTTACTATTTTGTTGTAATGCTTATCCACTATTCAATAAACTAATTTTCATTTCATATCTACTCCTTCACGTAAGATTATCGTTCGCGCTGGATAACTATATTAAAAAAATACAACGATTAACTTTTTTATTTATTTATTCATAATTTAAATTTTATAGAAATAAAAAGAATAAATAAATACAAATATTAATAAGGGGTCGAGGACTTAGAGCAGATGTGCACAGGAAACACCAAATGTGCCTAAATAATGCAAAATACTATAAATTTAGCGAAATTTGTAACTTTTGGTAAGTTCCTTTACCCACTCATCTGTTTCTATTCCTCTGATGATAAGATTTTCATTCTTTGAAAAGCCATGGCGTAAAAAGTTTTTTTGTAAAAATATAAAACACTTTGTTTTAAGCAACTAATAACGTAATATATATTGTACGTTTACAAGCTTTATTCCGATATTTTACTTATCTATATAATTGCCCTATCTTGTATATCGAGCATCAATTCTTTCATGATAGGTTCTAATTTAAAGGTATATATTATATCTTTATTTTACTGTTCTTTATATATATATATATATATATATATATATATATGTATATATATATATATATATATATATATATATATATATATATATATATATATATATATATATAACTTCCGTGTAATATAGTAGGAAAAATCCCAGCAGAGTGCTCGATTAATTGAGAATTAAAGTTAAAAATTAAGAGCATAATATTTATTTATTTTGGTACTAATATTTCTGTTCCAAAATGAATATATATATATATATATATATATATATATATATATATATATATATATATATATATATATATATATATATGTAAAGGAGTAAGGCTACCAACATTTGTAGAATGTTTTTTTCAACATTTATTTATTATTTTGTTGTTTTTTTCAACATTTATTTATTATTTTACCATTTTATGATTTTATATATAACGCGTTTCAAGCGGTGGCCCGCTTTCATCAGATATGAAAATCCATTTGAAGAAATGTCTTTCGATTCGAGCAAATGTTGTTTCATTTGAGGAATTTGTTATTGTTTTTGCGCATGCGTGGGTTTGCGGGTGTGTGGGTATCTTTGATCTTTATTTTTATTTTTTATTTGTCATTTTTCCTGCTTCTCTTGGTCAAGTGCGTGTTACCCATCCATGATCCATCGGTCATCCCAGCCTTCTAGGGTGCGGGAAATTTTCTTTTGAAATTTGATACTTTTTATTGCTTTTTGTCGTCTCCAAAAGTTGAAGTGGTGTCTGCGCGCGTGTGTGTCCGCATACGTGTGGTCTGATCTTGAGTCTTGTGAATAGGTGAGCGATACATATACACACACACACACACACACACACACAAACACGCACACACACACCCATGCGCGCGCACCCACAGGCGTGTGGTTATAGTGACAGAGAGGGGGATAAATGTTGAATTATATACACATACATACATATACACACACACACACACATATATATATATATATATATATATATATATATATATATACATACATACATACATACATACACACACACATACATATACACACATATTTGCAAAAGATAAATTAATGCAAACGGTCCAAATAGATTTGAACTTGGTTTGGCCGATTTCATAGTTCGGTATTTTATGTGCAAATTTAATGTCTATTGTAAATGATTCATTTAACACAAGTTGCTATTTGACTCATAGCTGTGTAGAAGTGCGCAATAAGAAGTTATGTACTAATATTATCTTCCTTGAATAAGAATTTTCCAGTCTATAGATAACTATAAATAGTTATTTATGTTTGTACTTAACTAGAGGTGGATAAAGTGTGATCAAAGTGTTTTGTTAGAGTTATGATCTGTTTAATGTTGGATTAAATTTAAGTATGAAGTTTTTTTCTTGTGTTAGTAAGTAAGTGTAGTCTTGGCTTTGGAAAATTGGCATTATTTTGAATTTTCCTCCGCTGCATGAGTGCACATGTTGGGAGACGAATAATTTACGGTTTTCTTTGATTTTAATGTTGCTTTTATGTAAAGATACTCTATTATTAAATGTTTTCGTCGCACCTATATAAGCTTCATTACATGTTGTACATTCTAGCACATAGACAACGTTCCTGGAGGTGCAGTTAAGGTCTTTTTTTATTGTGAATGTTTATGTTGGGTTTTTAAATGTGTATGAGTTCCCCTCCATTATTATGTCACAGACCCCACATCTTTCCTTGTTGCATTTTGTGACCCCTTGTATTGTGTGTTGGTTGAGTTTAGATGAGGTTAAAATTTGTTTGAGGTTTTTCGGTTGGCGTTTGCTTTTTATTATTTTTGTTGTTTTTAATATGTCGTTTAGTTTGTTGTCATGGTTGAGTAGGGTTAGGTTTCTTGTTATTTCTGTGAATAATTCTGGATTGTTTTTGTTGTGTGTAGAGATGTATGCCAATATTTGTTCTTTGTTTCGTTTTTTTGGGATTCGTAATTGTTCTAATGGAATGTTTTTTGCTAGTTCTATACCTTTATGTATTATTTGTAGCGGGTATCCTCTTCTTTTTAAAGTTTTCCGTAGTTCCTCCAGTCGGACAATCCGGAGGTCTTTGTCACTGACTATAGTACAGATCCTGCGTGCTAGGGAGTAGGGTATAGATTTTAGGCAGCTTTTGGGGTGATGGCTTCTAAAATGGAGATATTGTTGGGTGTCTGTGGGTTTGTGGTAGATGTCTGTGATTATGTGAGTGTTTTTAATTTTAATCAATACATCTAAGAAGGGTAGTTCTGTTTGACTGTGTTCAATGGTGAATTTAATCTTGGGGTGTAGGTTCTGTAGTATGTTGTGTAATTTATTGATGTCCCCCCATGTGGGTTCCCAGAGGATAAAACAATCATCCAGGTATCTTTTCCAAGATTTTATGAAGAGAGTTTGAATATTCTGTCCATATATGTCTTCTATCTTTTCATATAAGATCTTCTCTAGGTAGGCTAGTGTTAGGGTGGCATATGTTGGTGCCAATTTTCCAAAGCCAAGACTACACTTACTTACTAACACAAGAAAAAAACTTCATACTTAAATTTAATCCAACATTAAACAGATCATAACTCTAACAACACACACTTTGATCACACTTTATCCACCTCTAGTTAAGTACAAACATAAATAACTATTTATAGTTATCTATAGACTGGAAAATTCTTATTCAAGGAAGATAATATTAGTACATAACTTCTTATTGCGCACTTCTACACAGATATGAGTCAAATAGCAACTTGTGTTAAATGAATCATTTACAATAGACATTAAATTTGCACATAAAATACCGAACTATGAAATCGGCCAAACCAAGTTCAAATCTATTTGGACCGTTTGCATTAATTTATCTTTTGCAAATATGTGTGTATATGTATGTGTGTGTGTGTGTGTATGTATGTATGTATGTATATATATATATATATATATATATATATATATATATATATATATATATATATGTGTGTGTGTGTGTATATGTATGTATGTGTATATAATTCAACCTTTATCCCCCTCTCTGTCACTATAACCACACGCCTGTGGGTGCGCGCGCATGGGTGTGTGTGTGTGCGTGTTTGTGTGTGTGTGTGTATGTATCGCTCACCTATTCACAAGACTCAAGATCAGACCACACGTATGCGGACACACACGCGCGCAGACACCACTTCAACTTTTGGAGACGACAAAAAGCAATAAAAAGTATCAAATTTCAAAAGAAAATTTCCCGCACCCTAGAAGGCTGGGATGACCGATGGATCATGGATGGGTAACACGCACTTGACCAAGAGAAGCAGGAAAAATGACAAATAAAAATAAAAATAAAAATCAAAGATACCCACACACCCGCAAACCCACGCATGCGCAAAAACAATAACAAATTCCTCAAATGAAACAACATTTGCTCGAATCGAAAGACATTTCTTCAAATGGATTTTCATATCTGATGAAAGCGGGCCACCGCTTGAAACGCGTTATATATAAAATCATAAAATGGTAAAATAATAAATAAATGTTGAAAAAAACAACAAAATAATAAATAAATGTTGAAAAAAACATTCTACAAATGTTGGTAGCCTTACTCCTTTACATATATACTTTTCTCTCGTTGGAACTGCACTAATACTGCACTACCCTCTTTTCTATATATATATATATATATATATAGATATATATATAGATATATATATATAGATATATATGTATATAAGTTAGGTATGTGTATATGTTCGTATATTTGTTTGAACAGGATTAATTCTTAATCTATTTAACCAATTATTACGTAGACTATATTTATTTTAATTAAGTTTTATGAAAAAGAGGCAAAGACAGTGTGGAATCCTTTCGTAAAAATGTAGCTTTCTCCATTTTTCAAAAAAATTTTAACAACAGGTATTAACATGAATTAATTAATATTTCCCAAATTTCAGTTTCTTTGAAGTATTTCTAAACGTTAAATGAGTATAATATGGGCACGACCTTCCATTTTGGATTCAAATATTTCAGAATTGCTTTAAATTTGACCAATATTATTAGACATCAATTAAGCAAGATTGCTTGAATTTAAATTCTTTCTGAAGATCTCTGAAGCAAAAGCCTTAAATTTGAGACATTTTCTATTTTTATCAATGGATTTTGATCAAAATTATAATAAGTATTTCACACATAATGTTAATATCATTATATCAAGATTTTAATCTTCGTAAGGTGACATAAAAGTTGTGTAAATTTGTTCTGTTCAGGGAATTAATTTTTCTTGTAATATTATAAAATAATATACTATATTACATATATATATATTTTAAGTATTACTTTAACAGTGATCAATATGTGAGTATGGCTTAGTAGTAGTATTAAAATATATTGCGTGGATGTATAGTTTATGGTTGCTTTCAAAAACCCTAACTAGTGCTTTCTACAGCTTCTAATAACTCAGATTCGTTGGTTTAATTACCTCTCGCCAAGCTATTATTTCAATCGGCCAATGGGTGTCAGTATTTTTCTTTGCCAGGAATTTTGGGGCTCTGTATTTATAAAAGGGGCCAGTTTAACAAAAGGTGACCGTACTCTGACACGTGGGAGCTAACAGTATTTATCTGTTATATGCTTTTATACCCATCGCCATTTTAGACTATTTTTTTAGTTACGTTATTTGTATTGGTTTAATATGAAACAAAACATAAATTGTCTGATGAAAGTAATAGCTTACGAAAGGGTAATACAATCAACGAATCTGACTGGTTATTAGATGGAGTAAGCACTAGTTATATATAAAAGCAGCCATAAAACATACATTCACACCGTTAGCCATTGGAATGAAACATAAACGTTTCTGTGTAGCTTACTTAATATATATTTATATATATATATTTATAAAATGATATATATATATATATATATATATATATATATATATATATATATATATATATATATATTAATATTATATTTTCTTCTGTTGACTCGTCTTAAGCAACTTTCTTTTTGTGCTGGTCTTATTTTTGTTTTTCGTTCCGTTTAAAAGATGGAGACGCTTTTATCATCTTCAAACGTGTCTCAATCCATCCCGGCTGTCGAGATGATCTCTTTTGAGAATTCGGCCTTCTATTTTCAGCGAAGGAAAATCAAACGGAATTATTGAAAACTAATTGAAAATATCAAATCATTTGGAATAAAAACTGAATTACCGAATTAACTCCGTCTTCCCCGCTACACCGAAATCGGCGTTCGTCCATTTTCGCTTTGATCATGAAAGAAGGAAAAGAAGGAGGAGAAGAAAAAAGAAAACAAAGAAGGGGAAGAGGAAAAGGAAGACGAAGAGGTGAAGGAGGACGAGGAGAAAGTTAACAAGAAGGTGGAAGAGGAGAGGAAGAATAAAAATAAGGAGAACAAGAAGTAGTAAAAGAAAAAGAAAAAAGAAATAGAAGAAAAAGGAGGAGGAGGACAAGTAGAAGAAGAAGAAAGAGATAAAAAAGAAATGGTGAGAAGACGAGAAGCAGAGGGTGAGAGGGCGACGGGACTTTGAAATGTTGTCTTATATATATATATATATATATATATATATATATATATATATATATGTATATCAGTTTATTATTGATTTATTGAATTTCTTTTTACAATTTAGAACGTTTCCAATTTTCGTTTTTTTCCCCTCATTTAACTTTACGAAGACTTTGAAACTTATCTTTACTCGATTTTTTTTCTAACCTTTTTTCAGTCATCTATTTCTCGGAAGTTCAATGGACCCCTCCCCATCGACATCGATCTCAAATGTAACTTAAAGAAAAGAAACAGAAAAAGAAAATAACGGGATAGAAGAAATGATTATCTGAAATTCTTTGAAGAAACGAGTGTTAAAACTCTTTTAATCGTTTATAGACAGCAAGTCTAAAAGATGCACCTCACACGGACTTAAAAAATCTGAAGAGAGCTATTTTGAGACTTTTAAATGATATAACTAATGTAACATACCGAATGGAGTTATCTCATATTGTAGCACTACGGAAATCAATTTTTTGATCGCAACAGATAATCCGCACGGCGGCTCATCACATAAACAGCTTGAGTTTTTTTTGTGTAGATTACATGTAGCAGCAGTTCGTTTGTTCTCCTCTTCTTTTTCATTGTTGTTCAGTTGTGATGCGCGTTGATTAATGGCAATAAGGCCTCCGTACACGCTTGAGAGACAATGGATAGACCCTATACAGGTATCTGCGTAGGAAGTCAATTGTAAAGCATGGGTTGCGCAATAAACAATAAACGTCTCTTCTGAATCGTCACTGCGTGATTTCAGTAGAAAAGCGTAGTCCAAGACGACTGGAAAGTATGCCATGATAAGCAGAGAGCTGTCCCACATACAGCATCTGGTGTTTTCAAATTTGACAGGCTCAACGCCGCTGAAATTTGGTGATCTAACGAGAACTGGAGTTTCAACGTGATAATGCTGTATGTCATATTAATGACAGCACGAACTCATTTCGGTGTTCAACAATGCTTTGTTTTTTTTTAATATTTTGCTTTCCAGTATACAGCATCCGCACTCATGCTCCATAGGATATGGAAGCAATTATCCGAAAGCACGACCGCTCTCTCCCGCGGTCCAAATATAAAAAGAAAGATTTTCTCAGCTTATCCGCTATGCGTCTATGGAGACTTTGTTGTTTGATTCAATGTCCTGATACGTAGTTGTAATTCTAAAGTTTTTACGTTCAACGAAATGTTCATATCCTTATCCTTAGTCTCTCCACGCGTGGAAAATACCATTTGAACATTATTTTCCCCTACCCACATCAAAATATTGTTACAAGATTAGGCTGGTCCGAATATCGGATATTTCAAAGTAAGTAAACAATTTGACTGATATGACTTTAAGGGGCAACATCTGATTTTCGTCTTGGAAACAGATCAGGTGACAGCATCCCAGATCTCGCTAGGCGCAGGTTTTCCCTGTTCTTAAAATAAGTAACAAAGCACAATAGAAAAACGGTTCATGATCCCGCGGCGTTCTATAATAGTCATTTAAGGCTCCTCCAAGCTCTTAGTGTCCATTAATGAACGCAATAGGTCTGTAGGCGCCCTTATGGCGTCCAGTAATAGTAACACCACACTTTTAGTTTATTTTTTAGTCACATCCATCCGTCATGGGGAGGCAGGTTAATCCAAAAAGAACGATTTCATTCTTTTTTTAATAAAGTAAAGTCAGTTGTATTCTCGAAGTTTGTAATCGACATTTTTGAATTTGACAAATCGATATTTGATTCTGACTAGTAATTTTGTTACCAGTTTGTTATGTTCTTTAAAATAAAGATACAACTTTTTATATTCAGTTTATTTAAAAAAATACTTTATCCGACTAGGAATATTTTTCAGATGAATGCTATATTACTCCTCATCATTAAATTAAAATTAAAATGGACGCCATCTTTGTAATCAGCATAACATTTAACTACTAACAGACGATTTACTAACTACTTCATTCTTTTATTCATTACTAATAAATTGCATTTAAATAATATACACTTTTTATTCATATAGAAAATAAGTGAAAATATTTCGGAAATCTCTGGAATTTTAAAAATGTCTATGCTGCATCGAGTGATGTTACAACTCTTACTAAAACGGTGCATACAATACGTTTTTTTTCTATATCACGCCGTTTACAGACGTGCAAAACATGGATGCAAACGTTTTCGTTCTTTTACTGTTCGTCCACAGCTTTCGAATATCAAAGTTTGGCTACAGATTCGCTGTGAGATTAGGTGAAAACATTCTCTCTATTTTTATGTCGTTAATTTCTAAAAGTACTCTTTTTCACCGACAATTTACCAACGCGACAAGCGACATACTAACAGTGTGTTTCCTATGATTAGGCTTTATAAAAGAATGTATGTCCGTTTTATTTTCAGTTTCAGAAAGCTTTCGGTTAATTTGTAGATGAGGACCCTAAGCTAAATCACCCACTTCTCAAAAATGAGACCCTACTTTATTTAAGCTATTATTATAGACACTCTGAAAAACTTGGCGGTAAAAAATTAAAAACAAACAATTTGTATGATTTGTATTATTCGGACTACTGTTCTCATCTTGAGTGTTATTCTTACATTTTGGCCGATGTAACTTCTGACCTTCTTCAGATGTAAATTGTCGAACTCGAGAATTTGTTCTCAATTTCGAAAATTCAGTAAACATAAAACAAAAAAGCAATTATTATTTCAGAATTTAGCGCAGGGGCGTCGTTTCGAATATGAATTTCACGTAAAATGATTAACTATTTCCGCGCCATTGTCTAACCGGATAGTGTTTTAAGAGCATATAGTCAAAAGTTTTTTTTATATTAAGAAATATAAATTCTGAGTTTGATTTGGAAAGAGATCTTTTAATGTGTAAGAGTTAATAATAAGAAATACATTTCATACGTTAATATTAGATATTTGTTAAATATTATTTCATATAAAAAACTAGAAAAGAAACAATTTAAAAGCAACGTTAATCAAAACAATGAAAAAAATAAACATAAACCCTACAACTAACTCTAAGTCCGAGTGACAACGGTATCCCTTCACAAAAAACTCCCTTGACCCTAGTACTAACCCTCAGTCCGTGCGGCAATATACTCCATCCCCAAACGCCATTCCTTAACCATACCACTAATCTTAAATTTGGATGGCAACAGACACCCACAAAAAAAAAATAATATTTAACTAGAACCAGAACATAGTTACACGTAAAACACGTTGCATGTCGTTTAAACGCTACCTAGTCGGAAAGTGAGTGAGAATTTTACGTTAAATTTATATGCTAAACTGATCCCTCACTCTAAAGTTTAAATATTTACATTTTCTACTTTGACTGCCATGTAAACGCCAAACAGAAAGTAACATCTCATTTTACTTTTTGGTTTAACTAGTTTGGGGTATTCATCTACAATAATACGAAGTTTTCTTTATGACTATGTAACGACAAGCAATACTCATGAATATTTGTTGTAATACCTGCTAATGCGATACGACAATAGCTGAAAGGCAATGGCATTTTCTTACATTGGCTGCATCGCATGTACTAACAAAATCATTTTTTGTAGAAACCTTATTTAATTACGACTAAAATTCTACCAGCATCCATTTCTGGTGGGTAATTTCAAAGAAATAAAAAAGCATTTAAACTTTAAAATATAAATTAATTTCTGAACAAACTTGAGGTCAGATTATAGTTACAAATCGAGTTCCTGGCTGACGCCGCACCGGGGCAGCTAATGATTCATAAATGAGCCTATACTAATGACAGTAACCCCCGTCCTCTTCAGCCTACATTTACGAGTGTTTTTTACAATAATATTGTTAGGTATTCAGAACTGACACCTATAAGAGAGCAAAGACAAAGGTTTTCATTATTATTTTTTAAAATAAAATGTTCTTTTTTTAAAAAGTAAGACACAAATATGAAGAATCAATTGTATAGCAAACGCCTTTGAATAAATAAAAAATGTTATTATTTCTTATATAATTACAAATGAAAAAGAATTACTTTATAATTAGGACGCAATTAATTGCAGTCGCTAAGCGAAACGTCTATTGAATGTTTTTTCCAATGTCGGCTGATCGAATGTCAGGGACATAACTTTGCTTTCCAAAATGCCCATTATCTTAAACAAGACAACAAATGGCAAAGTGTTACTTCCCTTTCAAATAAAAAAAAGTTTAATTATTTTTATTTAGGTGGAAATCTGCTTCCATCTAACAATTTTATTCACTTGAAACTTGAAAAACATTGTAATCGATCCTAATACATTGACAAGACATGCCGGATGTCCCTGCTAGATTGAAAAAGAAAAAAAACTATATGAGCTTACATCTTTTGTTTAAAATAACGGAAAAAGCTATGTTTCTGTAGTTTTTGCACTAATATTTACATTCATATAAAATAATGTCTAAGTCGGTAAAATAAAATAAAATAGAAATACGAAATAAAGGAAATCTCTAAAAATCGAAAGTTTAAAAAACGAAAAAAGAAAGAAAAAAGTATCATTCAGTATAGGAGGAAGAAAAAAAGAAAAGAAAAACAGTTCATTATTGAAATAGGGTGAAGGAAGAATTGTTTCCGAATTCGTTTTGAATGACAGGGGTTTTCAGGCTTGGTATTTACTTTCTCTCTTCTTCTAAACACTAGAAATGGTTTCCTCCAGGAGAATGTGACTAGGACAATTTGATGTAACGGGACGGATATATATATATATATATATATATATATATATATATATATATATATATATATATATATATATAGTTTTGAAAAGTTCCTATCATAAACACAGTCGAAACAAACCTTTTGAAATGTGATCCTCTTAACGTATTAGACACGAGACGCACACAACCCGTAAAGAGTATGATTAAAATCTATGACGTACTATTACTTTTTATTATTATGTACTCACTAGGGGTTCTCACACAGATCATCATCATCAGTGATTACTGACTGATAATAACCAGTGGTATTTCCTGGAGTCTAAGTGACAACAAGTCTCTTCAGATTTCCAGTACTCTCCACCTTTTCCGAATACTATTGCAAATGACTTTGCGTTATCTAAAAAGCCGTTTACCATTAATTTCTCGCTGGCAACGACCATTGGTCTTCTCTAGGATGGTAGTGGCAATAAGTTCCTTCAAGGTTCCAGTACTCTCTGCACTCTTAGAGTAAAAGTATGTTTAGTGCTATCCCTCCTCGGTCTTTTCATCCGGTTTGACCCTTCACAATCATGTGTGTGACATCAGCCCAAGCTGGAGACATTTTGGTGGGAGGAAGTTCATAAGATTTCTTACAGTTTCAGTTTCCTCGGGTTAACGTGGTGTTCCATCCATGCTTTTGTTTTATTTCTGTTTCAACTTCGATGTGGTTCGTTAACGATTGTAGTTTATGTGGATTGGTTTCTGTATTCGAGAATTTTTCTGTAAGATTTCAGCTGTTTTAATCTTTTCTATTGTATAGTCTTAGTCTTCCTTTTGATTCCTATTTCTTCAAGTCATTTTTTCAAGTTTTTCGGGGCCGTTCCTAGTCATCCTACGATTATTGGTATTATATTGACTTTCTTCATGTTTCATTTTTTTTTTCAATTCTCTGAAAAGTTCAGTGTATTAGCGTCATTTTTCCGTCTCCTTGTAACTGAAGTGACAAGAAAATTCTCTATTTGGCAGTTCTTTCTTTCTTGCTAACTATGATTACATTCGGTATCTTTTCGTGGCTGAGTTTATCTGTTTGTACTTCCATGTCCCAGAGGATTTTGTGATTTTCGTTTTCCAGTTATTGTCTGTAACATTTTTCTACATGTTCAAAATACAGTCGTTTGAATATTTCCCAATGCACCATGTTCCTTAAACAGTCGTGTCTTTTTACTGCATTCACTTATATGATTTATTGTTTTGTCCACAGAGTTTACATTTACTCTCTTCCTCGTTTTCATCTATTGTAGCTTAAATGTAATTAGTTCTCATCGCATTGTTTCCGTTTATCTGTTTAATGTCTTTTCCTTAGCCATGTCCAGGTGTTTTCGCAGGTCTCTTTGTTGTAATTCTTATGGATTGTCTATGTAGCTGTTTTTTCCTACTTTTCTTTTCTTGTTTTTTTTTGTTACCTATTTCTCTGTTTTATGTACTATTCATTGTGCCAATGTCTCATGCTGTGGTGATCAACCTTTCTGTGTTCGGAGTTATGCATTTTTTCCAATTAAGATTTTGTATCTTCGACGCAGTCTTCTATACTTACGAGTCCCCCTTCGTTTCTTTTGACGCAGAGTCTGTCAGTATCATCTTTCAGGTGCAGTTCATTGTGCATGGGCATTAGTTTCCTTGTCTTTTGGTACCCCGAATAAATCCCACGAGTCTTCCTAGATTAGCCTGTGTAATTTACTCTTAAAAATAATATTCCTTTTGAAATAATAAATACGAGTCAATACTACCACGAAAGGCAAAAGATTCTTTATACTACCGTAAAACTAATTATTATTGTCAGCTAAATATTTTTGAAATAAATAAAATAAATTAAGTTTTTATTAATTTATTTACAATTTTCGCAATTTCTTTCTTTCTGAAACAATAAAAAATATCTGTCTTCTAATTTAATTTTAGAACAATTCTATTTTTAAATGGGTAAAGTCAGATTTTATTACGTTAGCATCATGAGATCAAACACCAATAATCATCTTTGCTGATCGGACGATTTAATCTTTTTTCAGTGTATGTGAAAAGTGATAACGTATGTATGAGTATGAAATTCTTTAGCGTATTATTATTACTCACTCGGAGTTATCACACCAATCATCATCAATGATTGTTCACCGACAACAACCGGTGGTGTTCCCTGGAGTTTGAGTGGAAAAAAGCTTCCCCAGATTTCCAGTGTTCTCCACCTCTTTTCGATACTGACCGAAAATGATTTTGCGGTATCGCAATAGTCGCCTACCATTGATTTATCACTGGCAGCGACCATTGGTCTCCTCTGGGATTTTGGTGACAATAAGCCTCCCCAAGGTGCCAGTGCTCTCCGCCCACTCCAATGGAGGTTCGGTTAGTTCTCTCCCTCATCGGTCTTCCCATCTCCTTTGATCATTCACGACCATTTTGTGTGGTATCAGCCGAGGGTGGCGCCATCTCTTTTTTTTGGAGGGGGGGGGGGGCTATGATATTTCTTGCGGTTCGTGCGGTGGTATTCTTTCCTGTGGTTTTGCTTTATTCCTATTGTAACTTCTACGTGGTTGGTTATCATTCGTAACTTATGCGGATTGGTTTCCGCATTCGAAGGCTTTCCTTAAGATTGCAGCTGCTTTGTATTTGGGTGTAGTGTGTTGTGCATGGTCATTAATTTTCTAGTCTTTTGATCAAGGTGCCTGGGTTTTTCTTTCGTCCAGCCGATGAATGGCTCAGAGTATCTTATTAGTGATACTGCTCAGGTGTTTATTCTTTTATTATTATCATTATTATTATTATTATTATTATTATTATTATTATTATTATTATTATTATTATTATTATTATTATTGTTATTGTTATTATTATTATTATTATTATTATTATTATTATTATTATTATTATTATTATTATGACGACATATTGACCATGTTAGTTTCAGTTTCCTTTGATTCTTGTAATATTCTTTACATATTTCAAGTTGTGTTCATTCAATGTTCATGCTATGATTGGTTGATGTCGCCTGGCTTTGTGGAATTGCTTGCGCACTTGCCAATCTTTCTAAATATTGTTGATTTCTTTTGTTTTCCAATTTTATTATCTGTTTTGTTTTTGCTCGTGATGGAGCATCCTACTAGATGCTAAGAATTCACACGCGATTTCATACTCTAACCGATAAACCTTTTTAGGGTTCTAACCGCACCTTTAAGTGCATTTGTTTTGATATCTCTTGCACTTGGTTAACCGTGTATATTCGCCAGGTAATTAGTGAAACTCTTTTTCATGAACCCGGGTTGCTCCTATGCTTACTGGAATGATGGAGATCTTCCTGAGATTCCAGTTTCTTTTTATAACGTACATAAGACCTTGGTATTTATAATTATCTTCTCCCCTCGGCTCTGTTTAAGCCAGCATCATTAGGAACACTGACTCCAACCATTGTTACTACACTCTCCTTCTTCCCTCATACTACTATGTCAGGTTGAACAGCTCCCTTTTCTCAATATGTAGCTGCATAGATTGCATAGTCATAGTGGATGGTGTATAACTTATTTCAAACAGTTATTTCCTGTATATGTTTCCAGGACTTGTTGCTACACTGAATATTACATCTTTTACAGATGGTCGAGTGGAGATATTTACACGCCCCATTGTGTCGCATTGTATAGTAGCCGTTCCCCAGCAGAACCGAACAACTATATGTCAGGTAGCTCACACTATCTACTTCTGTGTGACAGAACCTGAACTTGTCGTTGCTGAGACCACTCATCCTAAAAAATAATTGGTAATCAAGCCTTGATTTTAGGCATCCATGTTTTTTTTTATCAGTGGCATGCTTTGAGTGGTGTCAGTCCTACATTTGATTGCAATTTCTTCTCATTGTTTTCCAGGTTTACCAGAACTATCACTAAAGGTTATAAAATTACTGGTATTTTTTACTGATGTAGATCTCTGCATCTCATAATCTCTCTGACAAGTTTCATGTATTTGCTTAGGTTTTTCTGTCTCATTGATATTCACTCTGTGACTTTCTGGGACGGCGAAATCTGTTATTTCGAATGATTTTCATTATGATCTTAGTATGCAAGAGTAATTACCAGTGATACTTCACTGGTAAAACAAGTGATGCTCCCTGGAGTCTGATTGAGATCAACTCCTTCTAGATTGATCCAGCACTTTTTACTTTTTTCGATAGCTATAGGACATTATTTTACGTTCTCGCAACAGCCATTTAAAATTGATTTATCACTAAATACTAACTGTTGGTTTTCTCTGGACTGAGTAACAATAAGCTTCCTCTAATATTCCAGTAAACTTCGAGCCCTTCAAGTGGGTTTTGAATGGGTCTCTTTGAGAATAAGCGCGATGCTGCTCTTAGGGTACCCTCGCTTTCGAATACATGGCATCACATCCTCCCACTCGTATAATAGACTTCTTTTCTCAGGAGCTGGCTCTCTGGATGCCCTTTGTTGAACTGTTATCTAGAACACGCCCTGTTTCCAAACCTAATTAAAGATATATACAAACTAATATTGTGATGTTATTGTGGCCCGAGTAATGTATCCTGGTCCATGGCGATGTCATTCTGTGGAATCGAATTGTCCTGGACACGGCGCTATCAGCACCTAGTGGGCACAAAATTCATGTGAGGGGACAGTTGGTATTAATCATTAATGATCTTGCATTATTCATGAATAATTAATGATTAACATCATTATTTCATTTTCGGCGGCAGCATTTCGAAAAACATGAAACTTGAATTGTCTGCGCTAGGCAGCAACTCCCGCATTTTCTGACTAACAGAATTTCGACGACTGCCCAGTTTCCCTCGAGAGAAAGAAAAGTTGAACCGAAAAGAAAGAGAGAAAGAAAAGATCCCAAAAAGACAGAGAGTAAAAGTAGAGCAAAAGACACTGGCGACCAACATAACCTCTTGCTTGCGCCATCACTAGCTGTCAGCTGCAAGTGATTTTACTTTCGACCCTTCAAGCACTGAATGACCCGGTTCATTAACAACAATTCAAACGTCAGAGGTGACGAAGAATTTAATTGACAGGATCCCGTTTTCAATAACGGGTACAGTAATGTTCACATTTACTTGCCTCCCCACGAAGCAAAGTCAGACAAAAGGTCGGATTTTAATGGGGAAATTAAGCTGCGCAAAAACGACGCCCTTGCGCCTTTATGCCACAATATATGCACTAGCTAACTTGCCCACTAGAAGTATTTCATATTTTAGGGCATTTTAATATTTCTCCGCTTGGTTCAGTTTGGAGACAAACAAGAGTTTTCCTGAGTCATCTTCTGGTACTCATGTCCAACTTTATACAGAAATTTGTTTAAAAAAGAAACCATTGTTTCACATTTTTAAAAATAGAAATCGCTCCAAACAAGGCATTAAGCCCCATAATGTAAAGAGATAAAAAGAACGAAAGATGATTATCGCAAAGACGGAAGATGCTTATTGACCGTAGTCTTAAAAGACTAATGCTATAGGGGGAAGGAAAACAGTCAGCAGGAAAAGCATTCTACAAGCCTGCAGTTCTTAAGAATGCTACTGGAATAGAAAGTTTTATAATATCGGGGTATCAAAACAGCGAATTTCTGATTACCACTAGACCAACGAGTCAAACGGGCTGAAACAACGGAAGCAGGGGATAGTTTAGACAATTCTGAAGAACACATACCATAATAGTATTTATAGAATATGATGAGACAACATCACATCTATGAGAGAGAGAGAGAGAGAGAGAGAGAGAGAGAGAGAGAGAATGCCGAGAAGAAGAAAGGGTGGGGCCAACCAATTACAGATACGCCTTTTCACTTTATCCAAAACCCTCAAACAAGACAGAGATTCACCAGCCCAAATATTGCAACAGTACTCCATACAAGGTCTGATAGTAGATGTGTAGAGATAAAGAATAGGCTCAAGCATGACAAAGCGTTTGGAGTGATAGAGAGCACCGACTCTACGAAAAGCAAAAAGGGCAATTGATCTAATGTATGAACTCGAAAATTTTAGGAGAATGAAAAACCAAGTAGTTTCAGAGTTGATTTTACCTCAAGAAAAGCGCATCCATGAACATTTCAAGAAGAAAAGGAACCAGCCTACGATGGAAAGACACGAGCTGGGTCTTAACAGTATCACACAAAATAAGCCATTTCTTATCCCAATCTAAACCCAAGTCAACTTCTAGATCAGCTGCATATTCCAACTGATCCCATGGAGCAGAAAAAAAACAAAATAGAGAGTGGTATCATCAAGATGTTAGTCGTCTGAATAATATTCTCTGGAAGATCATCGATATATAGAAAGAACACTGTAGGGCCTAGAATAGTTCCATACGGAACACCAGCATTGATGGGCCAAGAGGATCGGGAGACACCACCCAAAGTTAATTAGAAGCTTCTATCAGAAAAAAAGATCTAATAATAATAACCTTACCACTAATACCATAACCTCTAAGCTTATGTAGAGGACCAGAATGCCACACTCTGTCAAACGCCTTTGAAATGTAAAGTGCAATGGTTCTACCCTCTCGTGAATTATCCAGAAACCTACAGATCCACTTAATTACCACTGTTATAAGATCAGCAGTTGAACGAAAATCACGAAAGTCATACTAAATATCACTTAAGAGGCCCAAACTTTCAAGAAAATGAGCAAGCTTGCCGTTGACCAACCTTTCAAAACCTTTGCTAACTGAGAAGAAACTAACAGGACGATACTTAGTTGGGTCAGACCAATCCCAAGCATTTTAATACATCTCAACAACAGTAGACTCTTTCCAACAAGAAGGGAAGCAGGATTGAGATAAACAGATTGGATAATTTCAAGAAAATAGAAGAAAGTTCAGAAGAACAATGTTTAAAAACGACAACAGGAATGTAATCAAGACTGGAAACTTAGACTTGTCAAGATCATAAAGAACCCTAACACCTATCTTCGGAGTGATGATGACAGAGTCAAGAGAGTGATCAGTTTTTGAGGGAAAATCAGGAAGAACAGCATCAGAGTGATCAAAGAGAAAAAGTATCAGCAAAAAACGAACAAAGAACTCAGTCTACTCCTTAGAAGATGAAACCACCTAACCATTAAAAAGACGATCAATAGCAGACTTTCCACTATTAACAACACTATTCAAGATTCTTTAAAAATTACGAGAGCCAACCATTTGAGATGAGATAGAGTTACGAATAGTTTGAGAGTAGCTAGACTTAGCTTAAGAGATTTCTCTCTTCCAGGCGTTGCTGGATTTCTGAAGAATTATCTAGAACTTTCAGAATTATGAGCGATGACAGAAGCACAAACAGATAGAAAATCAGGGAGGAGAATGAGGTTTTGTTTGAAACTTACGATGGGGAATTAAGGTGTCGATTCCAACTAGAAGCAAGTCAGTAATAAATAAAATAGGAGTCCATGGTATGTTACAAACTAAGCAGTGACGTCCACCAGAATCAACCTTTTTGTAGTTAAACGTCTTCCTATGGAAAGGACGATCAGTAGAAGACTTCACAGAAACATCAACCTCAACATGAACAACAGCATAATCAGAAGAAGGAAATGGAGAGAAAGAGAAAATAGAACATAAGTCAGAAACAGAAGTGAGAAAAATATCAAGTAAGGATGCTTGATTATCTAGAAAGTCTGTTGGCAAGGTGACAATTTGGGACAAGTTATGAGCCAGAGAAAAGTTAAGACAGATTTCACTAGATCGATCTATGCGATTAGTGTGAAGGAGCAAGTCAGAATGATGAGCATTGAAGTCAATAAAAACAAAGATGGAGATTGACCGATGAAACCGCAATGTATTATTAATACTGCCGGATATAGCATCGACAACAAAGAAATCATTGTACTATAAGGTACGGTACAAAAAAGAACAAATAGAAAGTGGAGTGCATCAAAGACAACTTTTGACAGATAAATAGACACCAATTAGATGAAACATTGGGACACGTACAATAAAGAGATCTCTGCAAGGAAAAAGAGCAATGCCATGCAAATGCGTCGATGAATCTAAGCGGACAAGAGGCAAATAACCATGAACATGTAAGTCGTTGATATCATAGAAAATTCCAGATAAGTCTCACAAAGAGCAAGGATGTTAGGAAATTTTCCAAAGATAAAAGGACTGAAGATCAGGAAAGTTTGCCCTGAAACCTCCGATGTAAAGTGTTTGTTATTTGGATTTGTAGAAAGCATTATCATAAAAAGGGAGAGACTGGTAGGATCACTTCAAGATGAAAGCAGCCTGAAAGAAACTGCACCACCAGGGTTCAAACCCCTAGACTCCAAACAGGCCAGCTAAAAAGTAAACTCTTTAAGTGTCTAATAGGGAGACACCAACCTGTCATTTTTTAGAGTCTCAGAGTAAAGGGTGACCACGAAGTATGCAAGACGGCGGAGGGATCCATTCCTGAAGTATTTACATACCAACATATATTTTTAAATACCGTATGTTTTCCTTAATTACAGAAAAAAGGTTATGCAACGATTTCAAAATTGTAAGAAATTAACGTCATTTCTGGTTGTAAATAAAATCCAGGAATATTTTAGTTATATTTTATACTAACTGAAAACCAACGGAATAGCGGATAAATATGTAAACGAATTAACAGACAGATCGAAAAAGGGACAAACAGACAAATGACCAATATTAACTAACGAACATTGATAAAAAAACAAGTTCTTTCTAATTTAAATAAAGAACCAAAAAAATAAATCATTTTTTTCAGATTTAAGTTTAAAATTTAAGATATTTATTCGCAAGCAAGCACCAAATTCGAGCGTTCTTTGTGGGTTGTTCCGGGTCAGCATCGGCCTTCTTTGTTATATTCATTGTCTGCCCCACATTGAGGGTCGGCTGTGTGTCGCATTCGACCCTAGTGGGGACGTTATATCATAGGGGCAAGAAAGCAAGACATTGTGCAGACCTTAAAGTATCGTGAAAAGAACAGGATACAATAACCTCCGAAGATCACAGGATACTGACCATAACATATTGTGAAAAGAAGAAGATAGATAAATAACTGTATTCTACTCAGTGGAAAGACTAGTAACGTTTGATAGAAAACTAAATAACCACTTTCCTTAGCCTTTTGAGTTGGGACAATGCGTTACATCTGTTCTGACACTACTTTTCATCTGTTCCGTCTTCGATCGGTAGAGGAGAGCCTCTCCTGGACTGAGGCAATGTTTATTTTTGTTTAACTCCAGAGTTCCCCTTTTGGGGGGATATATTTCTCCTAAATTGGACACTGACGTTGTTTCTAACTCTGCCATCGTGAAAAGGAAAGTAAATATTGAAATGATTAAGTAAAATACCAACAGACCCACACTCTCCCCAATTTAATGATCATGTGTCTAACTGCATGTATTTACAATAACTATAATATGTATTATGATACTAGCCCTATCCGTCGATCTATACACACCAACAATTTATTTCAGCATGGTAATAACAACTCTTTCTTAATTACATATACAATTACCATAATACTGTTCACTAGGGACCTCGAATCGTGCGTGAAGAACACAACCACATAAACATTTAACACAATGAAATTTAAATAATGATTAATGTTATTATGGCGCATTTGTTATTTACACTCCATTGGAGGTCTTTAGCTATGCATTCACTTACTTAAAATATCCCAGTTGGGTTCACATTGATTTGCAATCACTTACAATTTGGATGATGGAGAGTGGGATGAAGAAAAAGGGTAAAATGACATTTAAATAAACTATAGGGAAAGGTTTCTTAAAGTCATTCCGCTCCCTTTGTAAGAGTAGAACTCTCAGTTTTCTGGCTATTATCCATAAAAAAAAACAAGGTGATATTTAGGAGGTTCAAAAATAATATGGGCAGGATTTGGCTGGTATATTCTTCTTCGAAGATGGAAAAAAAATATGGGGACTTTTCGGTGTTTCTACAGAATTTGAACCAAACGAAATCGACTTTTGTCGAATGAGATTTACGTAAACAGCCGGAAAAGGTCGAATCAAACCGAGCCGTCACCAAACAGTCAAAATTGAAAAAACTAAAACAAGAAACAAAACATTAACATGAATGGTTTTTTTTATGAAGAAGGTAAACAATTAAATAGTTTTTCTGTTTTTTCCCTGATGAATTTTTTAGTCATTTAAAAAAAGAAAAGACACTCGTACTTTTTTTGTTTGTTTAAAACGATCTCGGTTGTCGGCAAACAGTCGATTAATACATAGTTTAGGGTTAGTTTAAAGTTAGTTTATGGTTTGTTTAGGGTTAGTTTAGGGTAAAGGTTTAAAATAACAGTCATCTTCTGTACATTTTTCTTACAACACCAATCATCTTTCTTGTATTTGGTCCCCCGATTTATAAAATCGGGGGACTTATGTTTTGAAGCATGTCCGTCCGTCCGTCCGGATTTTTCTCCGCAACCACCCATTGAATTTCTCTGAAATTTTGCATGAAGTTGTAACTTTGGTCAGGTTAGAAAGTGACATTCTCCGATTTAAAAAAAAACATCTGGTTAGCCTCCCAGGGCGTAAAAGGCCCCGAAATGGCAAAAAATGACATTTTTTGCCCCATAACTTTTCATCCATCCATTCAATTTCTCTTAAACTTGGCCAAAATGTGGAGGCAATTGTTTCAAATAGAAAATACGTATCGTTGACCTCAGAAAACATCTGGTTCGCGCCCCCAGGGGGTCAAAAGCCCCCAAAATGGCAAAAAATGACACTTTTCTCCCATAACATTTGTTCTATCCATTCAATTTTTCTGAAACTTGTCCAAAATGTAGAGGCAATTGTTCTGGATATAAAATGAGCATCCTTGACCTCAGAAGATGTTTGGTTCGCGCCCCCAGGGGGTCAAAGGGGAGTCAAAATGCCCCAAATTGCCCAATTATATTGCATTTTACACTCGCCACATCGAGTCACATACAGAGGGGGAACACGCACGCGCGGCTTGTTATTTTTGTTTTTGCTAAAATCTTTTTCCTTGGCAGATTTCAACTCCTCCTTCGAGATACTGAAGAGACTGTACTAACGAGCTTAAATACATTTTGGGTTTTATCATTTTAGTTTTGACATTATCTTTAACCGTTGTATGTCAGAAATATTTTCGCGGTTTCCGATTCGAAAAAGGCTTCGTTTATTCCCGGCTAATTCCGGAACTCTGCTTCTGCCAAAATCGGTTTACTTTGGTTCAAATTCTGTAGAAGTAGCGACTTTTTCCGTAAACAAAAGTCTATATGGAGCGGTAATTTCGGAAAAGTTATCATAGCAAGAGTGAGGACATTGCTTATTCACTTTCTTAAATTTTAACTAGTAAAGAAACTTGTTTTTATTCGTAAAAGATGTTTATTAATTATTATACTAAATCCGAGTTAATCAACGTCTGTTTTCAAAAGGCATTTTCCTATATATTTTTTTCACCGTTATGAGATTGAGGTATGCTTTATATTAATTGTTCTAATTAGCCGTAATTTACAAATAACTAAGCAAGTGACTTATATATTACTAAGTCTCTGTCTATCACTTTCAGCATCTCTCAATGTAATCTTGTTTTTATGGTTGTGGTGTAATCCAAATTATCTCCCTTTCCACTTGTTCAAGCGCAGGAACTCTCGTATGTTGGAAGATCACAATATATAAATAGATAAAAATGTTGTCAGCTTAAGAGAAGACACATTAGTTCTCACTCCGTATTTTTTCCTTATTCTCGTCAACAATCTCTATTAATCTCTCTTCCGTCGCCTCCTCTATTTACGCGCAGTCGAAGGTAATAACAAAAAAATTAAAAGCTTCGAATAGTTAATTATGAACAAAAGAGAATATCACCACAGCAATAAAACTATCTAATTCAAAGTTGAAGAAGAAAATAGAAATACAGCGAGAACAAGATTTGACGTGGGGTGAAAGCGATCACCTGTCAGCTGCATGATGGCGAACTCCTTACCCTACAGTGGGAGAAACCCTACAAAAGTCACTCGGTATTTACCCCCCTTCGACTGCGGGAAGATGTAACACAAGCTTAAAAAGTGGCCATTGATGCCATCGCCCAAGAAGTGGTGCACTCTAGCTCCACAAAACAGCCTGAACAGTCGCGTCAGAATTCCTCGGTAGGGGCGCTGCAGGCGATTAGAGATAAACTAATCCATTTCTCACATAGAGAAGGTAACGCCAGGGAAGGATGACCTCATAGGACTGATCAGAACAATACCATCATTTTTGCACCAACTCGTCATTCCAAGTTTTGCAAGAGCAAATTATGCTGAATTCGAGCCTGAATATCGTGTCGCAGTTGCATGACAGATCTATTTCGTTTGTATGCGTGCGATTTCTTGCGTTGTGTGTAGTTGTTGATATGTTTGACGCATGCGCGGTTATACCCAGACTTATGTAACGGTGTAGGCGCATACTCAGCTTTCAGTTTCCGACCAGAGAGCTTGGCGCTAAATATAAGGCAGTTCAAAATGAGATGTCGTGACGACAAGACGTCAGAACCTGTCCTCGTCCTTTGCCAGCAGCGACAAGGCGAGATGAAACTCCTGAATTCCACATTCTGTTTTTAGCGAAAGCTTGTCGGACGAGCAACTCTTTTTATATTTCGATGTTCCCATTGAATAAAGTTGATTTATACTTTAGTGGAGAAATCAGTATTTTCCTTGGAATATTGTGACCCGTTTCTTATTCAATTCCAGTCAGATACATCCAAACACGCTTATCTTAATCCTGACATTCTTCCAACCAACACTCTAAACTGCTAAAGCCGCACACAAAAAAACTATTGTAACCGTTAGCAGTTTTTTAATAGGAATATGGCGTAAGCAATACTAAATTACGTCATTATAGTTTAATCGTGATGTATTTTTTTAGTACTGTGATGTTGAATTACTACAAAATATAATACAAGCTATTAAGTGCACGTAAGTATATTTCGCCCAGCATTCGACGGTCTTGGCGCGTATGGCATCTTCTAGGCGATCACGATCAAAAACATCTTAAACTGATTCGGCGCTTCACACAATCTTCGCGTTTTGAGCATCTGCCACTGGTGGATTATTTTCTCTTTCTCACTCCTAAGCTCAATCTCGACGCCTTTCAATTCGATTTTAAGATGTTATCAATATCTTTATTTCAGACCCAGTAACAATCCAACATGACTGTCGACATTTTTCGTTCAACCTTGAGATCTTATAGTTAACAGCTGAAAAAAACGAAAATAAAAAATACGTTTGACATTCTGATACTGTTTATTTTTTTTAAATTTCAAAATAAGTTCATATCTCTCGAAGCTTTTTATCATACGTGGTCAGCCATATTGTTTTTAATGTGACAAAAGTCGCACGAACATCGAAAACAAATTCTGAAATAAAAGAAAAACTCACGAAAAGTATCAGGACGTTTAAAGTATACAGGTCAATAGATAATTGAATTCTACTTTGTTTGGTTGAAATGATTTGTTTCTGCTGTTGTCTTTCATTTACGATTATGTATACTATAAGATTGCCGGTTATAGTCGAGTGAAAAATGTTTAGCTAATTGCAACGCAAGTTTGTTTTTACACAATGCATTTCTATTAGGTGACTATATTAACATATTAGAAGTTTAGAACAATCGACCAATGCTAAATATGAACATTTCACAATTATCGATCTGCAAAAATAACGTGTGTTTATGATAAACAGCCTCATTTCCATTTTGCCTATTTTGTTTAATTTTTGATAAAATTTATTGTTGATCTTAATTGTATTTCTTGTTCACGAAATAAAATTCTAATTTACTTTTTAATGTTTTGAGAATCGAAGTTTGATTCAATGATTTAATCACTGGCGGCTATATTGTTTTTCCATGCACCTAAAATATTTTACGACTTAAAAGATTTTATTACATACACAACAAAGTTTTTGATACAAAATAAACTTTGAACATTTTTGTTTACACAAAAATACTTGTTTACAAACAAAATTAAGAAGCTAAGACTTAAAACATGTTGGTCGATATTCAGAGAATCCCTTAGAATATATAGATGATAGGTCGGAAGTTTTAAATAAGTTACCGAAATAAATGTCTACTCTATTTATACACTATAGTTTTTACTGTCAATTTCTTTTTTGTTACAAATTTAATAATTTCTATTGCAAGTACAGGAGACATGTGCATTATTTATAAAAAAGATAACAATGTTAGGGATACAGTTACAATCATCCTCTCAAAACGAAGTGATAGCATCAACAAAGCATATGAGGAGTGTGGAGTAGTATTCGTACATGTGCCGGGCAACGTGCTCATAAGAGCTGTAGAAAACAATGGTGTAACTATAAACATCATAAAAGCAGATAAAAACATTGAATGTGTTTATATATCATCATTTAATTGTAGGTTACGATCCCGAATATCAAAAGATTTCCAGAATGACTGCCTTTTTTGTAGTACATCAATCAAGTACCGAGAAAAAGCGAATGATTCCGGGTTATCATCTTGTGAAAACATTAACATTTGATAACACTATGGACAAAATATGTAAATCCCGCAACGATGCGTGGAGTGATACAGTGTTGGAAAGATTATTATCTGCAAATGATTTACATGCCAAGGATGCAGTCTATCACCAACGGTTCAGTACTAAAATTATCCATCTAGAGATGAACTTACTTTAGGGAAAACCTTGTCATTTATCACTGACATTTTTGTATATTGCCTGCAGATTATTGTGACAGAAAATATACAGAGAAGAAACAGGTGTCCCTGGCCATGCAATCATTTAAGCTATTTGACCAAGTACGTTGATTGCTTCTTTACAATTATGGTTAGCCATATAAATATATTACCTTTACAATTATGGTTAGCCATATAAATATATTACCTTTTTCGTTCCAGGTTATCGATGGATTAATTACATCAATTTGTACAGCTCATAGCTTATCCAAATACGATGGTAGATGAAGAATCTATGATAGCAGTTATAGCAATTCATAAAGAGTTGGAGCAGGAAAAAGATAGAAAAACGACTAACCGTACTTGCTACTTGTGGTTTAAATATATGAAAACGGTAGACATTTCAAAGCGTTTTCTCTGGGTTCAAAGAACAGATATTTAGACATTTACATCTGGCTTAATTGTATGACATGCTACGATTCTTTGTGCTGCTGCAGGTCATAGGTTTTATGCTAAGACAATCTTTTATATCTTCAACAAATGCCTACATTGTCAAGAGACCACTCTGATTTGTATTCTGTTTTTTAAGAATGGTATACATGTTGTTTGCGGTAGTGATACATAACACTTTCCACTGATCTTATTGTTTATGCGAAGAGCAAATCAACTGGCAGATTCACAAGGGATAGAAAAGTGACGAATCATGTTGATTAAATCTTTATCAGCTTGATCCGAACTAAATAAGGTTATGAAATAGTTTATTAGTGTAACTTATAACATTAATGTTAAGCATAAAGATATAACTGACACACGACACAAGAGAGACTGCACGGACACAAAAGCTTATCAGTTTTTTAAAAGCAAAAAATTCTTTCAGTAAATCTGACAGGTCATTGCACAGCATTTTCTCAGGTGTTGTTGTCCAGGATTCAGTAAATGTAGATCAAGCAGAAAAGGTTGTCTATGAGATTCTTCAATCCATGGTAGGCAATGAGATATTTAACTATTAATTTAAGTAAAAAGTCAGCTGACAGTTTCCCTTGGATCAAAAACAGCTGTGATTATACACAAAGAAGCAGGCCATATTCATCCACAAACACTGTTTGAACGTCTAACATCTGTTGCAACAAATTAAAACTTTAATATACAGGACCTCTTTAAATATGAGATGTTTAGTTATACAATATGGAAGGGAATTACTATACCAAATCCTTTCGCATCATGGTCTTACATTTAAATAAATATGGCATGTATATATAAAATATGTACTGTGCAAATATGATAAATGCGTACTTGTATTTAATGGCTACAGTGAACAACCTTCAGTAAAATACATAACTCATTTGAGAATACTCTGTTTGTACACTGTGAATTTACTATGGTTTCAGCAACGAAAAATGTAGAAGTATATCTCATGAAATAATTCCATAAAATATTACAATAATTTAAGAATGGAACAATATTCTTTGAAATCATACGAAAAAAAACCCCAGTGTATTTTAACAGCAAAAAATGTCTTAAAACTTCAGATTTGCCATAAAATACATTTCATATAGGTGAATTTTTTTCAATCCACATTATTTCATATCCTAATTTTTATATAAAAAAATCAAATACTGACTTGGCGCCATTAGTAGCGTACATCACGTTCACTGAAAAATACTGGGCACGTTTGATAAAATGTTCCAGATTAGCATATTTCAAATCGATCGATTTTTCTAGACTTTCGGTATGTTTAAATAAAGACCTTATAGAAATGCATTATGCAAAAAAAAACTTGTGTTGCAATTAGTTTAACTTTTATAAAAATCGAGGCTTATTTGACAGGACTATTAGGGTTAGATCAAAGTAACCAACATTTATGGAGGTGCGCGATTACCTTAGGTAGTATCGCCGCGCCTTATGAAATCCGCCATGCCGAGTTCAAATCTTATGGGATCTGGTGGTTTGTGCACTAATACTGTTGATAAAAGCTACCTTCTCCCCCGATTGATGGGTAATATATCAACTTGCGTTCAATTACTCGTATACAGTTCAGAATAGAGAACTAGTAAACAAAATAAAAGAAAAAAAATACGCATAACATATGTAAAATGCATTAAAATTTATTTCTCTATTGAAGCCGGCTAAATTTAACATGTGGAAATATTCTTTTCAACGGTAAAATCACAGAAAAGTAAACACTTAAAATTCGTAAACAAAAACCAACAATGGTAAAACCGTCTTGTTGTGTGGAAATGAACGGTAAGATTTTTTAAAACGATATAAAATCTTATAAATCATTTACACACGTTAAGACTTGCAAGATTGTGTAGGGAATTTCATTATAACCTCTTTCAGTATCTTTTTATCTATGTATAGTAGGTAAGGCATCCCTCTCTCTCCCATATCCGTCATCCGTTCTATTCACCAGGAAGTAGTCCACGATTATTAATAGAGTGTTAGATCTGTTCGCTCGGTTCAGATTTTCACCATGTTTGCTAAACAGGTTATTGGTCTGTAGTTGCTTGGGACCGTTCTCTTCTCTTTGTCTTTTTGTATTAATGTGGTTCTCCATTTAGCCATCCATTCTGGTACGTCTGTTTTATGGATACATCTTCGCAGGTTTTGAATTAACCTCTCATATAGGGCCGTACATTTTTTTTTACGTATGCATGTATTCCATCGTGTCCTGGTGCTTTCCAGTTTGATATTTTTCTTAGAGTTGTCTTGTGCGTTTCTACGTTTATTTCGTTTCATGTTCCTCCTTCAATTTGCTGAAACTTCTCTTCCATGTTTTTCAGCCATTCGTCATTTCTGTTGTGGGCTTGTTACTTTTCCCATATCCATCTCCAGAAGTGTTTTGTTTCTGTCGGGTTCAGTTTTTCTGTTTTTGTTCTTGTTCTTGTTGTTGTTCTTGTTGTTGTTCTTATTATTATTATTATTATGATTTACTCACTAAGAGTTCTAATACAGGTCATCATCAGTGATTGCTCACTGATAATAACCAGTGGTGTCCCCTGAAGTCTGAGTGACAACAAATCTCCCCAGATTTCCAGTATTCTACACCTCTTTCGATAACCATTGCAATGACTGCGTTATAGCAAAAACCGCTTACAATCGATTTCATGCTGGCAAAGACTATTGGTTTTCTCTGATATTTGGGTGTCAATAACCCTCCCAAAGTTTCTTCACGACTCCTTTATGTTGTATCAGCCGACACTCATGCCACTTCGGGATGGAGAGAAGGGGGTGGGGGCAGTTTATGAGATTTCTTTCAGTTTCACTTTCCTCGAGTTCACGTGGTGTTCCGACCATGTTTTTGTTTTATTTCTGTTGCAACCTCCACGTGGCTTGTTAGTGTTCGTAGTTTATGTTAGCTGGTTTCTGTATTCGAGGATTTTCCTTAAGAGTTTAGCTGTTTTCACCATTTTTATCCGTTGTATAGTCGCAGTCTACCCATTGATTCTAATTTCTCCTAGTTTTTTTCCATTTTGTGCGACACTGTTCCTAGTGATCCTATGATTATCAGCATTATAGTAACTTTCTTTATGTTACATTTTTCATCCTAATTCTCTGGCAAGTTTCCGTTATTTGCTTCGTTTTTTCGTCCCCTTGATCATTATCTGGGACGCAAAATCTACAATTTCGCAGTTTTTTCTTCTTGGTAACTATTATGACGTCAGGTCTCCTTGCTTGGAGGAGTTTATCTGTTTGTACCTCAATGTCCTAGAGAATTTTGTGATTTTCGTTTTCCAGTATTGTCTCCGGTTTGTGTCTATACAATTTGTCCGCGTGTTCAAATTACAGTCGTTTGCATAGTTCCCAGTGTACGGCTTTCCTCACAGAATCGTATCTCTTCTTTGCTTTCCCCGCATTCTTCTTATTATTAGCAGCATCAGTCTTAATAGTAGTGGTAGTAGAAATAGTAGTAGTAGTAGAAATAGTAGTAGTAGTAGAAATAGTAGTAGTAGTGCCAGGTACAAAACTGTCGTGTAGTTGTTGAGCTTATAAATGACTAGTAAACAAAAAGACAAAACCTGCTTAAATATAGTATAGATATATCAATCAATCAATCAATCAATTTTATTGGCAAAACACTCAAAGTGCAACAAGCCATGCAAAAAGAGTGTTAGAACATATTAGGCATCATCATGATATTCTCTGGTAGGCTGTCTCAGGGAACAGAAACACTGACAGAGAATTCTTCTGTTGCTCCGAAAGCAACTTCTGTTATAACTAGGCGCCCGAGTGAAAAACTCTTCTAAAAGTAGATATACATTTCCATTGATGATGCTCAATCAGGTCCTCTCGCATTCTTCGCAGCTCAAGTGAGGACAGTTTTAGTCTTTGAAGCTATTCTCTGTAGGCAACCTCGGAAAATCCCATCACTGTTACTATCACCGGATAGATAGATTGGGATAAATCATAAAACAATATCTTTTTCATTCTTTCCCTTGTTTTTTATTCGTCTTTCTTTCATCCTTTTTTTTTTGCATCATAAATCTTTTGTTTCTTTTGCGTCGTTTTTTAAAAATTTGTCACGATTTCTTTCCCTTTATTTTTTCAATTTTGTATTTTATGTTTCTTTGAACTTAAAAGTGCAACCGCCTGTGATGGCCGAATTTAGAGAATATGAAATTAATCTTTAGTATATAACGTCGATTCTGATCGGGAGTGTTAGTACCTGTCAATATCTCATTTATCGTTTAAATAGAAATGATCCTTTACAGACTATTTGTGTACAAAATATACGCCTACACGATAAATTAATTGACCGACGAATCGTAAATATAATATACATTTACAATGTGAATAAATTTGTAAGATATTAAGAATTTCAAACAAAACCTTTTACCAAAATTACTAGATTCGGCATTAAATAACCCCAAAAGTGTTGATATGCCGTAAAAATAACAACTAGACAACATTCATTCTGTTCTTTTTCTTTCTTTTTTCTGTCTATTTTTTTATCCATTTATCTCTTTCTGTCTTTCTTTTCTTTCTTTTCCTCCAATCGTTTGTCTTTTCTTTATTTTTTTTCTAAATCTCTTCTTTCGTTCTATCTCATTTTCTTTCTTTTTCCTACTGTCTTTCTTTATTTTTATTCCTTTGTTTTCTATATCTTTCTTTTTTCTTCTTTTTTTAATCTCTTATTTCTTTATTTCTTTCCTTTCTTTCTATTTTCTCCCCCCCCCTTGTCTTTCATTTCCTTCTTTTTGTTTTCCTTTCAGTTCGGAATTCTCTTGCACTTTTAAATACAATCTCAATATTTCGTGGCACTAATACCTTCACCATGTTGACAACAAGTGGGCCGTAGGTCGCTAGTTGGGAACCCCTTTTTAAACCCTCAACGATTAGCAGACGAACTCGAAAAAGCCAATCGGAATAGTCAAAAGAAATTACAGGAATCTATCGATATGGTTATTTGATAAGTTGGTTCGATGATAATTGCGAAAATATGGTCGAATGTCCGCCATATTGGTTGGTGCCTGGCTGATCCGGACGACATCAAAGAATCTGATTGGCCATCTATGGATCCGGAAGCAAAAAGAGAAATACGATGATATTTCCATTGCCGTGCGGGCAATCTAATTGCTTCATCATGTACAAAACGGCTCATTTTTAAAATGGCTCTCTGATGGGATTGATAGATCGCTATCTTCGTCGACTGAGGCAAGAAGAGACAGTACGTCGTCACCAATTTTACTGATCTATCGGCGCTCCGTAGTTCGGACGATCGTTGCGTGCCGAGCCGAAGGCAACTGTCTGGTCTAAGCGGAGTTCTCTTAGTGATAAACATTAATCGATGGAAGGAGAGAGAGAGAGAGAGAGAGAGAGAGAGAGAGAGAGAGAGAGAGAGAGAGAAAGAAAGAAAAGAGAGAGAGAGAAATAATTGGAGGGAGTGTGATAAAAGAGAGAAATAAAGAATGGAATGAAATCATTCAAGGAGGAAAATAAAATAAAGAAAAGAAAAAGCGAAACAGAAAGCATGGAAGTAACGAAGATGGAAAGCAGAAAATGAAAGAAAGAAAGAGAATGTAAGAAATCAAACTAAAAATGAAAGCTAAAAGAAACTTGTAAAAGGGAAACAAGTATAACGATGAAAAGAAAAGAAAAGAAGAACAATAAACTAGAAAAAAATGGAACGAAAGAACGAAATGAAAAAGAAAAAACGAAAAGGAAAAAAGAAATGAAGGCAGAATGTAAACTAGAAAGACAAGAGAAACGAAAAGAAGAACAAAAGAAAATAAACATCCTTAGAAATGAGAAAAAGAAAGAAATGAAATGAAAAAGACAAAGAAACAGAGAAAATAAGTAGCCTAGAAAGAAAAAAGGAAAAGAAAGAAAGAATGAGTGGAAGAAATAATAAAAGAAAGAAAAAAGGAAAGGATGAAGTGAATGGAAAGAAAACAACAAAAAAGAAAATAAAGAAACAACCTAGAACAAAAGGAAAAATGAAAAATAAGAAGGAAAGAAAGAAAAATTGCAAAGGAAGAAAGAGAAAATATATTAGCACAGAGAAAGTTCAGCACTTAGAACGAAAGATAAAAAGCAACAAATAAAGAACAAAGCAGAAATTAAAGAAAGCAAGAAGAAAAGAGGAAAGACAAATAGAGAAAGAAAGGAACCAAAAAAGTTAAGCGGAAAGAAAAACATAAGAATACAAAATATAGAAACAGAAAATTTAAAATATTGAAAAAAAGGAATGATTGAAATAAAAGAAAAAAAGAACGAACAATGGAAAAACAAGAAAGAAAGAAGAAAAACAAGAAAAACAAAAATAAACGAAACGGAATGAAAACAAGAAAGAAAGAAGAAAACAGAAAGAAAACAAGAATAAACAAAAAACCTTATTATTCGGGAGTGGTTAAACTTCTTTGTTTCCAACACTATTGCCCCTTAGCCACAGCCTTCCAATATCTATTTGGGGGGAAAATGAAAATGAGAAGTTAGATTTTGATTTTTAGAAGAACCAGATTGAAAAATACGGTTGAGTATGAACTTATAGATACTCATGCATTATGTGACCAGCTGATTGATCGGATCAGGCCTCTACAGCCTAGCCGAAGTAAGGGGCATCACGGGTCACAACCCACGATCTACAAGTGGCCTCATTTTCGTGGGGGGGGACTTACCCCTCTTAATGGGGTTGTAGTCTGCGAATTCGTGAACTCGCTGACAAGGCGATCACATGTGTTGACCTGAAGCAAAAGTTTATCAAAGAAACAGCAACACCATTTTTACTGTTCACAGGTTTATTTATATTTCCGGAAAACGAAAGTAATAAACCGTGTTTTTCCTATAGGGTTGGGAAGCCGCTTGAGGGATTCCGCTTCGGACAAGATGTAGCAGAAAATAATGTGTGTGTGTGTGTGTGAGAGAGAGGGCGAGATCAAGAGAAGGGAAGTGGGGTTACCTTCCAACCCTTCCGGTTCTAACGTCATTTCTTACAACTCGGTCGCCCACAGTGATCGGAGGGAATGCTGCACAGCTTGCCTCCCTCAATTGTGATATATGTCGTGACGACCAAAACCTATACAGTTGTTTGTTTGGTGACAAAGAAAGTATCACACCTCAATTATGCAACAAAATTATAACTAAATGAGAATTCACGATGGAAATTATTTGAAATCTATTAAAGAGTGCACACCCTTTATGAATAAAACTATAAAAGTATCAATATAAAGCACTATTTTAAAAGTGCGTAAAAGATCAGCTAGTATTTTCAGTAGAATCTAGTGAAAAGATTTGTACGTCTGTCTACTAAATGCATGAAACAAAATTCGCATGCAAGCCCGTTATACCAATGAGCTGTCATTGGGCTTGTGAAAATCAATCTAGTATACCTCAACGACCGTAATACTGTAACGTATAACAGCTCACTTAAGGAAGGGCTGATATATCACAAGTCACAATCAATTAAAATACACGGGTTCATAAACATACCTTGTTATTGCCTGCAGATGACAATCATAACTGCACAATCCGATCTCACCTTGTGTCGTCCACTCCCTTGTCGACTGTGTACCTAAAATTAATGTATCACAACAGCACGAATGGACCGAAGAATACTCTCGAATTTAAAAACACTTTATTTAGATGTTGACGTCGCCTTCTCTTCTGACAGCTGCGTGACGCATTCCGGGCTACGGATGATTTTCAGCCTCTTAATCTATCGTCGAAGTTCAGACATTCTTTACACGTGATGTTTGCGTCACGAGTTTCCAAGCAACTCCCTATGTCTCTTACTTACTCTCTTTCTTCAGTTATATGACGCCACGTCTGTGTCCAGTATACGGCAGGGTTGAGATAATATTGAATGCACTCGCGAGATAGATACTTACAAACGTACTCACCACTTATTTAACAATAGGTCGAAAATCAGGCACCAGAAAAATTTATGAGATTTATCAACCAAACATTATCTCCTCTGTCTGTCTGTCTGTCTGTCTGTCTGTCTGTCTGTCTGTCTCTCTCTCTCTCTCTCTCTCTCTCTCTCTCTCTCTCCGGGGAAGACAATGGAAGTATTCAAGCATCTCTAAGTGCACCACTAAGAGGTCTATGAGGTAATAACCGCCTTAAAACTTCAAATATATCTTATTTATATGAAACTTATATCATACAATTTTCTGAGTAAGACAATGGAAGTGGTCCCAAATTTCTAAGTGCCCTCCCAACCCAAGGGAGCTTGTACCTCCTTCAAACAAACTTCCTTTAGAAAATGAAAGTGGCCCCAAATCTTTACCCTCTATGTGCCGAATATCTGTGCCCCCACCTCTAAGTGAGTCATGAAGACAGAACTCCCTTAAAACTTCAAATACGTAGATCCGTTTTTTATGACATTTAAAGCATATGTATCAGACACTAATTCGGACAGTTTTCCCAGATTTCAGCTTCTTCGGACTATTTTAGAAAGCGAAACAGGAAGAGGGAGACAGTGAAACCAAAGAAAGTAATTTGTAGAATTCAGAAACAAAGAAAGTAAGATGGTGTATATATAGTGAAATAGTATATAGTAGTGATCATTATTAAATCCCTAGAAACGTCGGGTATTTCTGATAGTTGCAAAAAAATATAAAAAATAAAGCTACCTTAAAAAAAGTTTGCAATAAAATGATATGAGAATAGATTTTTGTGTCAGGATTATAACGTGGAGCGGGCGTTTGCTCACAGAAAACCTTAAGTCAGTAAGAAAAAGGAGACACATACACATTGCCCCTAACTTTTAAGTTTAAATTATTACTACTGGCCAATGCCAAGTTTCCTTGCTAATAAATTATAAGACAAATGAAAATAAGAAGAAATAAATAATGAAGGATGTTGAGAAAAAGATAAATAATGATTTGAGGAAGGAACAATAAAACAATAAAAGAAAAAAAATGAGGAAAAGAGACGAAGTTATTATTTTCTACAACCTTTGAGTTCTCACACAAGGCAGTACTTGTGATCGCTCACTGCGAAAAACAGGTTGCATTCCCTGGAGCTACAAAACTCTACGCCTTCTTCGATCCTTGTTTGGAATTATTTTGCGAGATTACAGCAGCTGTTTACGACGGAGTTCTCTTTGATTACAACCGTGGGCTCTCTCTGGAATTTGAGCGACAATACACCTCCTCGGAATTGCAGTACCCTCATGACCTTCCATTGGAAATCTAGAAGGTGCTCCTGCCAGTCTTTCTATCTTCCTAGACACTTCACCACCATTTTATGTGTTACCAACTGTTGTTGACACTACCGCGTTTTTTTTTTCGTATATGATGCGGTGAGTAGGCTTACTTATACATTTACCTTATCACTTTCTCTTCACCTGGGTAGACTTAGTATGTTTTATCTATATCTCTAATTGTGTTTACGTAGTAATATTCTACTTTAAACAAATTATATTCACCCTAAATAGGGCACGGTGCTACTTAGACGTAAAGGGCTACGGAAAATTAGGGGTCAGATTTATAAGGGCACCCCTAGTGGGGAGTTGTGGGGCGAGATGTTTATTCACGTTACATTTAGATTTCTGCATGTTCGTACCGTCGGGGACACAGGGAGCAGGAAAGGAAGTCCAAAGGCAAAGAGTTCAAGGATAAAAACTATTAAAGTAAAAAGCTTTCCGGCATCTGGAGACCTTTACAGTGAAGGGTTGGGATTTTGCTGATTGACGGGTAGGTCGGGGTATTTACGTTGAGGGGACAGAAGTGCAGCAAGTTCGTCGGAGCACATTCCATTGTAGTAATTGTAAAACAAACACAATGATGAAACTTTTCGGCGATGGGATTAGTTTTGGAACTTGGTAGACTTATGTGCCCTATTAGATTGGAACTCTTTTTTAAACCCTGTCTAAGAGGGAGAACTTACCCGTTGTAAGTAGGTGTCACCTCGATATGTGGGTTGGCTTCGGCTACAGAAATTTACTTAATATTTTGTCTATTTTCACCAGAGCCGTAATATACATGGTGTTATTTCTTCACTTCCTACAATTATAGGTATAACGTTATTGCTTCTACTCGTCTTGAATGTCACCCTGTCACTTGCCGGCACTGCCTGGTGTTTGGAATCGCTTACCCCTGCGTTGCTTCTACTCGTCTTGAATGTCACCCTGTCACTTGCGGCACTGCCTGGTGTTTGGAATCGCTTACCCCTGCGTTGCTTCTACTCGTCTTGAATGTCACCCTGTCACTTGCCGGCACTGCCTGGTGTTTGGAATCGCTTACCCCTGCGTTGCTTCTACTCGTCTTGAATGTCACCCTGTCACTTGCCGGCACTGCCTGGTGTTTGGAATCGCTTACCCCTGCGTTGCTTCTACTCGTCTTGAATGTCACCCTGTCACTTGCCGGCACTGCCTGGTGTTTGGAATCGCTTACCCCTGCGTTGCTTCTACTCGTCTTGAATGTCACCCTGTCACTTGCCGGCACTGCCTGGTGTTTGGAATCGCTTACCCCTGCGTTGCTTCTACTCGTCTTGAATGTCACCCTGTCACTTGCCGGCACTGCCTGGTGTTTGGAATCGCTTACCCCTGCGTTGCTTCTACTCGTCTTGAATGTCACCCTGTCACTTGCCGGCACTGCCTGGTGTTTGGAATCGCTTACCCCTGCGTTGCTTCTACTCGTCTTGAATGTCACCCTGTCACTTGCCGGCACTGCCTGGTGTTTGGAATCGCTTACCCCTGCGTTGCTTCTACTCGTCTTGAATGTCACCCTGTCACTTGCCGGCACTGCCTGGTGTTTGGAATCGCTTACCCCTGCGTTGCTTCTACTCGTCTTGAATGTCACCCTGTCACTTGCGGCACTGCCTGGTGTTTGGAATCGCTTACCCCTGCGTTGCTTCTACTCGTCTTGAATGTCACCCTGTCACTTGCCGGCACTGCCTGGTGTTTGGAATCGCTTACCCCTGCGTTGCTTCTACTCGTCTTGAATGTCACCCTGTCACTTGCCGGCACTGCCTGGTGTTTGGAATCGCTTACCCCTGCGTTGCTTCTACTCGTCTTGAATGTCACCCTGTCACTTGCCGGCACTGCCTGGTGTTTGGAATCGCTTACCCCTGCGTTGCTTCTACTCGTCTTGAATGTCACCCTGTCACTTGCGGCACTGCCTGGTGTTTGGAATCGCTTACCCCTGCGTTGCTTCTACTCGTCTTGAATGTCACCCTGTCACTTGCCGGCACTGCCTGGTGTTTGGAATCGCTTACCCCTGCGTTGCTTCTACTCGTCTTGAATGTCACCCTGTCACTTGCCGGCACTGCCTGGTGTTTGGAATCGCTTACCCCTGCGTTGCTTCTACTCGTCTTGAATGTCACCCTGTCACTTGCCGGCACTGCCTGGTGTTTGGAATCGCTTACCCCTGCGTTGCTTCTACTCGTCTTGAATGTCACCCTGTCACTTGCCGGCACTGCCTGGTGTTTGGAATCGCTTACCCCTGCGTTGCTTCTACTCGTCTTGAATGTCACCCTGTCACTTGCGGCACTGCCTGGTGTTTGGAATCGCTTACCCCTGCGTTGCTTCTACTCGTCTTGAATGTCACCCTGTCACTTGCCGGCACTGCCTGGTGTTTGGAATCGCTTACCCCTGCGTTGCTTCTACTCGTCTTGAATGTCACCCTGTCACTTGCCGGCACTGCCTGGTGTTTGGAATCGCTTACCCCTGCGTTGCTTCTACTCGTCTTGAATGTCACCCTGTCACTTGCCGGCACTGCCTGGTGTTTGGAATCGCTTACCCCTGCGTTGCTTCTACTCGTCTTGAATGTCACCCTGTCACTTGCGGCACTGCCTGGTGTTTGGAATCGCTTACCCCTGCGTTGCTTCTACTCGTTTTGAATGTCACCCTGTCACTTGCCGGCACTGCCTGGTGTTTGGAATCGCTTACCCCTGCGTTGCTTCTACTCGTCTTGAATGTCACCCTGTCACTTGCCGGCACTGCCTGGTGTTTGGAATCGCTTACCCCTGCGTTGCTTCTACTCGTCTTGAATGTCACCCTGTCACTTGCCGGCACTGCCTGGTGTTTGGAATCGCTTACCCCTGCGTTGCTTCTACTCGTCTTGAATGTCACCCTGTCACTTGCCGGCACTGCCTGGTGTTTGGAATCGCTTACCCCTGCGTTGCTTCTACTCGTCTTGAATGTCACCCTGTCACTTGCCGGCACTGCCTGGTGTTTGGAATCGCTTACCCCTGCGTTGCTTCTACTCGTCTTGAATGTCACCCTGTCACTTGCCGGCACTGCCTGGTGTTTGGAATCGCTTACCCCTGCGTTGCTTCTACTCGTCTTGAATGTCACCCTGTCACTTGCCGGCACTGCCTGGTGTTTGGAATCGCTTACCCCTGCGTTGCTTCTACTCGTCTTGAATGTCACCCTGTCACTTGCCGGCACTGCCTGGTGTTTGGAATCGCTTACCCCTGCGTTGCTTCTACTCGTCTTGAATGTCACCCTGTCACTTGCCGGCACTGCCTGGTGTTTGGAATCGCTTACCCCTGCGTTGCTTCTACTCGTCTTGAATGTCACCCTGTCACTTGCCGGCACTGCCTGGTGTTTGGAATCGCTTACCCCTGCGTTGCTTCTACTCGTCTTGAATGTCACCCTGTCACTTGCCGGCACTGCCTGGTGTTTGGAATCGCTTACCCCTGCGTTGCTTCTACTCGTCTTGAATGTCACCCTGTCACTTGCCGGCACTGCCTGGTGTTTGGAATCGCTTACCCCTGCGTTGCTTCTACTCGTCTTGAATGTCACCCTGTCACTTGCCGGCACTGCCTGGTGTTTGGAATCGCTTACCCCTGCGTTGCTTCTACTCGTCTTGAATGTCACCCTGTCACTTGCCGGCACTGCCTGGTGTTTGGAATCGCTTACCCCTGCGTTGCTTCTACTCGTCTTGAATGTCACCCTGTCACTTGCCGGCACTGCCTGGTGTTTGGAATCGCTTACCCCTGCGTTGCTTCTACTCGTCTTGAATGTCACCCTGTCACTTGCCGGCACTGCCTGGTGTTTGGAATCGCTTACCCCTGCGTTGCTTCTACTCGTCTTGAATGTCACCCTGTCACTTGCCGGCACTGCCTGGTGTTTGGAATCGCTTACCCCTGCGTTGCTTCTACTCGTCTTGAATGTCACCCTGTCACTTGCCGGCACTGCCTGGTGTTTGGAATCGCTTACCCCTGCGTTGCTTCTACTCGTCTTGAATGTCACCCTGTCACTTGCCGGCACTGCCTGGTGTTTGGAATCGCTTACCCCTGCGTTGCTTCTACTCGTCTTGAATGTCACCCTGTCACTTGCCGGCACTGCCTGGTGTTTGGAATCGCTTACCCCTGCGTTGCTTCTACTCGTCTTGAATGTCACCCTGTCACTTGCCGGCACTGCCTGGTGTTTGGAATCGCTTACCCCTGCGTTGCTTCTACTCGTCTTGAATGTCACCCTGTCACTTGCCGGCACTGCCTGGTGTTTGGAATCGCTTACCCCTGCGTTGCTTCTACTCGTCTTGAATGTCACCCTGTCACTTGCCGGCACTGCCTGGTGTTTGGAATCGCTTACCCCTGCGTTGCTTCTACTCGTCTTGAATGTCACCCTGTCACTTGCCGGCACTGCCTGGTGTTTGGAATCGCTTACCCCTGCGTTGCTTCTACTCGTCTTGAATGTCACCCTGTCACTTGCCGGCACTGCCTGGTGTTTGGAATCGCTTACCCCTGCGTTGCTTCTACTCGTCTTGAATGTCACCCTGTCACTTGCCGGCACTGCCTGGTGTGGGTGAATCGCGATCGACATGGCAGACGTAATTGTTACACTATCAGATGCTAACAGTGCAGAGAATATTGCAGAACGTTCCATTGTTTTTAGACACGTACACAGCGACAACGAATGCTTTATATCGCTTTTAGCTTAATTAATTTTTTCTTACTTGTTTCTTACTCCCTTTTGACATGACCGTGTCGGTTATTGAAATTATGCTGTGAGACATAGGATGAATATATGAAAATGAATTAGGATAAACAATCTTAGGTATAGATTAAGAATACTATTTATTAATATATTTATAACTGAAAAAAGAATTTACTTTTATAATTATGATATTAATTGAAGCCGCTGTGCGACAACGCCCATTGAAATTAGCTCACTCTGAAACGAATGCAAAAGACGCAACTCTTCTCAAAATATTAGAGTTACTGCCGTTTAAATACAAAAATGTTTTCATATTTATTTATTTATTTTCTAGGTGGTATGTTGCTACCTAACACCTTTGAGCTTTGAACTTGTTCTTGTGGCTCGACCTGCATTTGATTCGCACGATTTTGTATGTTTCTCTTGTGAGAAGTTTGTGCAGCTAGACAGATGGCCTCTATTGGTAAACAGACTTTCTGGATCAATAGAGCTTCAGCCGGTGTCTTTTCATTGAGTACCTCTATAACTTCCAATGAATATCTCTAAGATTTCTGGAGTAGTTTCTTTGAGTTTTAAATGTGCTCTGTTAAATGTATTCACAAAACGCTCGACCTGTCCGTTGGATTGAGGATGAATAGGTGGAATGTGGATTTATTTGATACTGTTCTGCTTGTAGAAATGTGCAAATTTTGCTGAAGTGAAAACAGAGACAATCGTATCTGGGAACCCAAATCGGCTAAAAATATGTTGCAAGTTTAAGATTGTTTCTTGTTAAGTTTCCTTTTTTTCCTCTTTCCTTCTTTCTTTTCGTTTTCTTTTTTCATTCTCTTTTATTATCTTTGTTTCTTTTCTTTTTTTATGTTTTTATTTTTTATATGACTCTTTACTTTTTTCCTGTCTTTATTTTATTCTCCCTTTCTTTCATTTTATTATTTTTCTTTTCATTTCTTTTCTTTCTTTTTTTTTCTTTTTTCTTTCTTTATTTTGTATTTTGTTCTTACATTATTTGTATCCTTTATCCCTTCCATTTGTTCTTGTTCACACTTTTTCTTTCTTTGTTTTCTCATTTTCGTCTTTTTTATTTCTTTTCTCGTATTCCTACTTCACTCATTTTTTCTTTAGGTTTTCCTCGGTGCTTTTTTACAGTAGGACCTTCGGCATAGGTTCTTTTCGGATGTTTACGTTAAACGTCGGACAGTGCCGAATGAAAAATCCGTTCACTTACTTGCGTCCCAAAAAAACACAAACAAGGCTTGATTTACAAGCGGGACAAAAGTTTAAAAAATTGTATGAAATAAATATTTATTTTTTAACGAAAAAATAATAGTGATTCAAATAAGTGTTCAAATTAAAAGTTAAAAAAAAAACCTTTTTGATTATTATTGTTGCTTGCGGTAACAAAACATTTGTACGAAAAATACTTATTTTTTTAACAAAGATATAACAGTGATAATAATAGTGAAAAGTTAATCAAATAAGTTTTTTATTTTTTTACTTTTACGAAAATTATTTTTTTTTTTTAAAACTTTTTTTAACTGATTACTATTGTTGATTTCATTAAGGTTAGCGTTTGGATTGGACACTGTTACGAATCAGGGTTAAGGCAGGGTTAAAAATTAGGGTTAGGGCAGGGTTAGGAATTACGGTTAGGGCAGGCTCGTTTACAGACGTCAAAGAAGAAGAAAAAGAAGAAGGGGTGTTTCAACAGTCAGTGATACCTTATAAAAATTCATTTCTGTATTTGCGCGTTTCGATCAGTTAAAATCGCGTGTCAATCAGTTTGAAAGTCTAGTGTTTCATTCAGTTTGAAAGTTTAGATGTCGTCTGCTTATTCATCTCGCTCCGGAGCTTTTCAGCGTTTAACGTAAACAGCCGGAAAACACCGACACCGTGGGACATTTAGTGCGGGTCCCAATCTGACAAAGTACCCTTTCTTTTCTTTCTTTTTTCTTTCTGACTTTCTCTATTTTTATGTTTCTTTTACTTTCTTTACTTTTTTATCGATTTCTTTCTTTCTTTTCGTGTATATTTTCTCATTGTTTCCTTCTTCCTTTCCTTCTTCTATTCTCTCTTTTTCCATTCTTTCATTTATTTTATCTCTGTTTTTACCTTATAATAATCGACCTAACTCGTAAAGCAATGCAGAGAAGGTCTTTCCTATTAATCGTGTACCGTCACCATATCTCCCTCTGACTTTGCGCGATACAACCCTAAGCTTCCGTCGATAAAGCAAAACGTCCCCACAACCCGTTCGTCGATTAACACCACTTTTATCAGACGCTGTCATCTCCCTCATTCACATCATGTATAGCGCTTTCTTCCAGATCTATCTTAATTGTACAATCTTATCATCATCATCGCCAAATGATACAATGCTATAAGGATATGTGCAATTTCCTGAAAAGGTTGTTCACACCAGAAACTTAGAGATTACGGAATATGTCATTACGTACTTTGTATCGGCTTTTAGCTGGAGGCTTGCGGGGTTGTGACTTATAGCGGATGGACCGATGGGAGACTCCTAGACGTAGGCGTTTAACCTTGAGCCGATGACAAATCCTTTAAGTTGCAACTGAAATCGAACAATTCCCTTCGATTTGTCGCTTGCCAATTGATCTATATGATTCACGAAGCGAATAACGAATCAAATTGATATCTTTATTAAGGATTTAAAACAAATAGCATTGCTATACTTCAAACATACAAGAGTATATATATATATATATATATATATATATATATATATATATATATATATATATATATATATATATATATTAGATTTTTCACTTATAAAATAGATCATTCAGTGAAGACCGGGGTTTTTCCAATAAAAACAAGCTCGATTACAGAGTACAGAGCATTTATATGTGATTTTATGAAGGCTTACCAAAGCATTCCCTTCAGGACACCAATGATCACCATTAAAGATATTTTTTCTTACAAATATTATTTATTCAAATTAAATGTTTTTTTCCTACACGTGTTTCACTACCAAGCAGTTACTTGCTTGGCAGATCATCAGGGAAATTAAATGTCTGGAATACTGGTTTCAACTGCCGACAATACACAATGTGGCGTTGCAATAGTTGAGGTCGCTTAAGAAGAGAAGAGGAAAAAAATAAAAATAAAAGTTAAAATTAAAAAACAAGGAAGAACAACGATAAAAAAGGAAAGTCCTAGAAAAGTCTTAGAAAAGTAGCTCGTGCATTATTTCTTCCACCAAGCCAACAAGCAAATAATCGGTCCCAAATACATTAAAAAAAAAAAAAACGGGAACAATGTGCGATAATACACCTTCACGTCGGCCGGCACAATGATGAATAAATCCCCCTCCCCACGAAAAAAACAAAAGAACTAAATCATTGAATGAACTAATTGTGGTATGGGTTGTATTGAATTGTTTAGCTAATTCTCTGCTGGTTAACTTTGGATTGGCCTTCATAGCGTTTCTAATGGCGTCTTTATCAATTGATTTTGGCATTCCCGAACGTCGCCGATACCACATTTCTATTAATAAATATACACAAGTAACTAAAAAATTGGAATAAATAAAAAAATAATCACACAAAATTAAATAAACAATTCACACTCACACTCTTTATACACATTTCTATGCTCATAATTATACTAATGGTATTTAGTTGAGTAATGACACACTAATAATTAAATTGATGTTAATTTTTGTTCCACCATAATAAGTTTGCTAATTAGTGGAGATAAATTATAGAAACCATTTCGTTGCTTGATAGTGTTGGAGTTTGTGATGAGTGCGGCTTCAAGTAGTCTGCGTCGAGATTTATTTGATATGTATTTAATCATTTTAGCCTGTTCAAATCTGAATGGATGGTCGTGTTGTGCAATGTGGAAAAAATGTGTTGAGGTAGTTGCTATTTCTAATATCTTTTTTGTGTTCAGCGAACCTTCTTTTCAGTTCTCATTGAGTTTCTCCTATGTATATTTGATGACAATTATTACATGGGATAGAATATATACCGGCGTTAGATGTGTTTTGCGGAGTTTATTATTTGTTTATGGTTTTTGATGTGATGTGTATGTTGAAACTTCCTAGTTTATTAAGTGTCGCAAATTATTGAGTTATTGGAATGAGTGGGTAAAAGTAGATGTGTATTTATGAGAGAAGTATTTGTTGTTTGAGGTACTTGTTTATGCTTTTCGAGAATATCTGTAGGACCTTTTTCTTGGCGTTTAGTATGAAATATGTGGGGTATTGTAGTGTTTTTAAAGTATTTGTGATGTATTTGATTTTCTCCTCAATGTATTGAAGACTGAAAATTCTGAGAGCACGTAGGAAAAAGCCAATTATCATACCTGCTTTGATCTTGTTGTTGTGGTGTGAATAGAAATGTATGTAGTCGTTCTTTGTGAGTTGTTTTGCGGTATAATTTTAAAATAGTTTGTTATTTAATTTAATTATGAGTGTGTCTAAAAAGGTATTGAGTTATTCATTTCTTCTCTTTTCTTCTCCTTTTTCTTTCCTCGTTTTTCTTTTCTTTTTCCTCTTTTCCCCTCTCAGTTTAGAATAAATGGCAGATTCATACTTCCACCCCTCCACTATCTACTGCAGCCAAACTTGGCTGTGACATATTTTGACCTAGACAAACCTCCTAGCTTAATCTCCATACACTAATAAGTCGAAATCATAAAACCCATTCATCTCGCGTCCTTTGAAGAAGACAGTCCACTGCTCATAACACTACAACCAAAGTAATGTTTTTCATTCTCTGCTTGTTAATGTCAACAACCATGCCGAAGTGTGGACACTTTCTGACAAATCAAAATTAATATTCTGTATGATTTTTCTACATTGCTTTCTTCATCCTGAGGAAGTCTTTCAATAAAGACGAAACGTTGGTGAATACATAAATCACATAGGTTTTGTCTTTCATTTCTTAAATTTTACATTACGTCGGGTCATTTTATATCCACTTTTCTTCACCTCCCTACACACACACACACATATATATATATATATATATATATATATATATATATATATATATATATATATATATATATATATATAATTATTAATAAATAAAATTTTCAAATTAATCTATATTCACATGTGTTTCATGCTAAACCTGCAATAATCAGTCTTGGAGGAGACAATCCCTGCCGGTCACACGGTTCGAACCCCAATACGGAAGTCGTATCTGACTCAGTAGTCGAGGATCGTACAGATCTATCCACCAGGCATTGCCGTAGAAATGGGAGAGTAAATGAACGTCCTAATGGCAAATTCAGCGGCAATATAAACAAGCCGCCAAGAGAACTCAATAGGCGGGGCTTAGAGTATTGCATTATGCTATCAATAACGGCTTGTTGTTTACTTACTTAAAGACTTCAATCTACTAAGATCTTTGAATAATCATTTATAAATAATATTTTCAAATTAACTCATATACACATGTATTTCATGCATAACCTAATCATCAGTACTGATAAAATGATAAATTCCCCGAACAGAATAGTTTTGTAACATACACCTATCACCAACTCTGAGCTTACAATTACAGTAACGCATAACTATACACTCCTCTAATTTGTTTCTCTTACTCCTTATACTCTTAATCTTATTGCGGGACGAGATAGAAGTAGTTTAATTTTATTTTAATTCCTACCGCTAATTCTAACTAGGCCTCTTCCATACTACCTTCATTTCTGCCCCTAGTTACCTCCTCTATCTCCACCTGTCTCAACCTTTACTTTCTTCTCCCCAATCTAACCGGTAGACCTTCAAATTTCTGTGTGGTTATTTTTATCCATACATGAAAAGGGTTTTGTCGCACGAAAAAAACTGTAATGTGCTAAAAGAAGGTAGCTTACATTACTTCAAATGTACTTATGAAAAGTAAGCTACACAGAAAATTTGTGTTTAATTCCACGGATGAATTCGTTAGGAAAACTTCAAATATTTACAATCAACCATCCCAATTTTATGCAAATATTTTTTAAATTCACCTCCTTCAAATTAGAAATATTATTTATTATTGCCTATACAAATTACTCATACCCGTCCCTACTTACTTTCATCAGTCAAAATATTTAACTGTTTTCTCTTATGCTTTGACATTGTATTTTCAAGTAGTTTTATGAGACACTGTTTACATTACCTAAGGCCATTATTCTTAATGTTCGTGTTTGTGAAGAAGATTATTATATTGATGTTTTTCTTTAGTAGCTTTCCCAAACTAAATGTATTCTATGTCTGCAGTTTATAGCTATTTCGCTAGCTTACTCAACGTAAGAGCACTATTAACTATAAATATGGCATAAACTTTAGTTTCGGATAGCTGATAAATAAATAAATTAAAAAATACCTCGTTACAATAATTTCAGGGTTCTTGATAAGGTGCAGAAACGTATCTGTAATTTGATTGGCCACACCCTTTCTTCTTCTCTGCACCCTCTCTCTTACACAGACGCGTTGTTGCTTGTGTCAGTCTTTTCTATAAATACTATTATGACACGTGTTCTTCAGAATTGTGTGACCTATTCTTTGCTTCTTTTGTTCCAGCTCGTTTGACTCGTCAATCTAGTGGTCTCCATCAATTCGCTGTTTTGAAAACTTATTCTAATACTTCATATTCAAGTAGCGTCTTTCCAATAAGTGCAGACTTGTTAAACTCTCTTATTGCTCACTGTTTTCCTCCTACCTATAGCCTTGGTCTTTTCAAGACTAAGGCCAATAGGCTTCTCCTGTTTTTACGATATGCATATTTCGTTCTTTTCGCTCTTTACATCAAGTGCTTCATGCCTTGTCTGGAGCGATTTCTATTAAAAAATACTTTTTTTACCAAAGAGAAACCTTAAACATGACTTATTCTTCACTTTCTTCTTTTCTGCCTTTTCCTACTTATTTTCCAGCATTTCTCCTAGTGATTTATCGGGATTACGGTAGTTTTCATGTTCTTTATTACCTTCTCAACAATCAATGTATTTGTTTAGTTTTTCTTCCTCTTACAGGTTCACTATTTGATCAGCCGCGACAGCAACGTCTACTATTCGACATTACTTCCTTCTTTTTAATTATTTCCCTCTCTTTTCTTCTACGTAGCTGGGTGTGGTTTTGTTTGTATTTCAACACCCCAGATAGTTTTCTGCCTTTAATCTTTCATTACTTCCGAGATTTACGTTTGTTTCAGTTTTCAGTGTGTTCAAAATTAAGCATTTTGCAGACTTCCTATTGAACTTCCTTCCCAACCCCGTCAGTTCGTTCTTAATATTTCCCTTGTTGCATTGACTGATGACGTGGGTATCTGTCTCGTCTATTTGTTTATAAATATTTCTTTTTGCTCGGGATTGAATAAGGAGCACTACGATGTGCTTTCTCACTATGCTTACAACACCATATTACTATATTTGGTTAAAAAGCACCACTCGCCCCGTTTCATTCCCTTATATAGTCGGAAGAACCTGACATCTTGAAAAACTTTCTAAATTAGTGTCTTTTGCATATGGTTTAAATTATGTTAGAATTAGACATACGTATTTGAAGTTTAAAGGGGGTTCTGTCTTTATGTGTCACTTAGAGCTGGGGACACGTGAATGTTTGACACATAGGGAGTAACGTAGAAATTCGGGACCACTTACATTGTCTTCCCAGAATAATTTTCTACATATAATTAATATACATTTCATCAATTAAGATATATTTTAAGTTTGAAAGGAAGTTCGGTCCCATTTCCCCCTTAGATTAAAATG
>OY744520.1:125472425-125484925 GCA_963556195.1 Sepiola atlantica
CAGATACCTTTAATAATATATATTAGTTAATACATATTTCTCAAATTTTAGTTTCTCTGAAGTTTTCTAAATGGATTTTAGGGGGCATGATATAGACGAAACCTGCTATTTAAGAATTCAAAATTTTCAGATTTGCCTTACATTTTATCCATAGCAATTAGACCCCAATTAGGCAAAATGTTATAAATTTCAATTTCTTCCGTTAAGCTTAAGCCTTAAATTATAGACATTTTCTAAAATAAAAACCATATAATAGATTTTGATGAAAATTTGAATAAGGATTCTAGAATAAGGTTCACTAGCATTATATTTTGATTTTAACCATCGTAAGAGAACATAAAATCGCCCCAAACTGTTTTGTTCACAGAATTAACAGTACCCGTCCTGGGACGGATATTATTCTAGTATATATATTAACACATAAATATCTAAGCATGTTTTTAGCGCCTATCTACGAGATATCTAGAAATAGCTAGATATACAATAGATTCACAGGTTTATAATTTACCAAGAAAGACAATTTTAAGTTTTAGGAAGACACGATTAGTACACTAGCAAAAGCACATAGGATTGCCCGAGAATGAAACTGGTCCTTACATATTAAAAAGAAAAATCTATCTATATATTACTTACTCTACTACTGACAAACTTCAACCTGAACCCTGCGAAATGGATAATTCCAGCACTAACTAATGCACAGACAGGATAAACTGGACGTTACCAATTGTCGTCAAAGTACCAGCCTCTTAACAAAAATATTTAGATTTTTAAACAATTTGAGTATTATTCTTTTTCAAACATTCATTTCCAACATAACAGCTGTTTTTATTTTGACGTGTTTTTGGACATCGTCCACCCTGACTTTACGCTCTCATCTCAACATAAGACTATTTACCTTTGGGCCTTTATTTTGTTTTATTTTATGTAAAATTTTCAAAGTTAAATGTTGCCGATAATATTTACAATTATATTGTCGGCTTTTCCCTATGCTCTGATGAAAAGAGTTTATCTTTGAAAATCCATGGATTAAGGATATGAAGCTCCTTGCTCCGAACTTTTAATGTTCTAATAAATATTGTATCTTTACAATTTTTTTTCTCATCTTTCATCTCTAATATATATATATATATATATATATATATATATATATATATATATATATATATATATATATATATATATATATATATAACAACAACACGTCTTTCTCCATCCATACGGACTATTACAAATTTACGGAACTATTATTACTTCTCACCGCTCTGACGAAGCAAGGTTTCTCTTACGAAATTATTAGCCAAAAGATCAAAGTAAAAATGAAAAAGCAAAAATGAAAAAAATCTGTTCTGATTTTTTTATTGTATTAATAAATATTGAATCTAAACATGCTTTTATAGGCTTTTCGCCTCATTTATCATTAAATTCTCAACAAGATCTTTAAAAGAGAAAAATATGAACTTTCCAATGTTAATATATATATATATATATATATATATATATATATATATATATATATATATATATATATATATATATATAACATTGGAGAGTTCATATTATATATATATATATATATATATATATATATAGGATCAAATATAAACCAAAAGTAAAACTTTTAGTAGATGAGAACCTATTGTGAAGAGGTTTAGCTCAATATACGAGATAGAGCAATTGTAGAGATAGAAGAAAAAAGAGTGATAAATATGCGACGAATGTCCACATTTATTTCAAATTTCAATTGTTCAATGCAAGGTGTATTCAGTAATAAAATAGTGTTTATTATTCTTTCCTTGAGCCAAGGCTTTTCAAAGATCGAGATCTTATCATCAGAGGAGAAATACAGATGGATAAGTTGGCTTTCGAAAAAACCAAAGTTCAAATATTTGAAAAATATGAAAAATGTTATTAAAAAAACGCAGTAAAAAAGAAAAGTTTCGTAAAAAAGATATGCGGTTTGTCCGGGTGGTAAATTTCCGTTGAGAGGAAGTCCGATTAAATTGTAGAACGCGAACAAATATTTGCAAAAATATTTGCGTAGGAGCAGTGTGGAGAAAAGTGTTCAGAATTATAGGTAAATCCAAACGCACTTAAAAGGAATTGAAAGGAGAAAAATTGGCCATTATTGAAATACTTCCTGGACCGAAAAAGGCAAATGACATCTCGTTCAAAAGGGTCTAAATCCAAATGAAACAAAAAAGGTTAAAATTTGGGGTTAGATGGAGGGGGGTTAAAGCGCGAGGGGTCGATAGGTTCGGATTTGTTTAGATAGCCACTGCAAGGGTTGGGAAGAAAGAGAAAGAAAGAAAAAAGAAAAAGGAAAAAAAGGTTGGATAGGGGCAGGAGGTTAAAGTTAAAAGGGGGACTGAGGGTATCGGCAGGCGATATGGTCAAGGTTAAGAGATGGGTTTTTGAGGGTAGGAATTAATCTGAAGCGGGCAGGACTGGTATAGAAAAGTCGTATAAAAATATACATGTTCTTGAAATCGGTAGGAGATGGCATTATCTTTTACTAATGCATTTGAAGACCTTTTTTTAGTTTGTGGAATGGTTCATGTACCTTATTTTCTAAGTCCAGTGTAGTGTCCATGAAGTCTAATTTACTCAAGTTGGTGTTGATAAGTATTTTGAATATCAATTCTTTAAATTTTATTTAAGTCTTCCCTAAGTCTATCTAACATGCCCCGTTGAAGTTACTTGACAGGACGCCATCCCTGTACAACCCGAAGAAATTGTCGATAAATTTGTTTTTTAATGTATCTAGCAGGAATTGGTCGATCAAGTCGAAAACGTCAACTCTGTCGTGCGCCCCCATTATTACATAAACTTGGTCGTCTGGGTTCGATTTTTTCATCCAAGTTTTGTCTTCAAAAATCGTAGAGTTTGCCTTGCGTGCATGATTGCCTTCTTATCTAATTCACTAATGTCTGCGTACTTTGATGAAAATTTTTATGTTTCTCTTTCTCTCACTATATATATATATATATATATATATATATATATATATATATATATATATATATGCGTTTCTATATATTATATATATTATAAATGTTTCTATATATATAGATATTATATACAATTGGCATCTATATATATTATATACACACATTATATATATATATATATATATATATATATATATATATATATATATATATATATATATATACCTACAAGACGAACCGTCTAGACCCAAGGAGTCTAGTATACTACTCAAACTCTGTGAATCTTGTTTAGTATCTTTTGATGGTGCGTGTTTCCCTGCACACTCGATGGCTTCCCAACGAGATGATGTTACAAAGACAATGACGTCATTCACTTAAACAGAAATAGGAGTCCCGAAGAAATTCTTTATTGCGTTATAAAGAGATAATATCAGAAGGTGTGACAGTAAATATGGTTGAAGCAACCGGGAATATTCTTTATGATGTCATGAATACTGCATATATAAAAGAATGAGGTTATACACAAAAATAGGAACATAGACGACCCGTGATCCTTGAAAAATAAAAAATGAAAATACACTGAAAATATCGGTTTCTTTGTATTTTCATTTTTTTTAATGTGAGAACAATTTAGTCCAATTAATTATTTAATGACCAAATGATACCGTAATAATTAAATTTAACTTTTTAAATCCTGGCCCCCAAACTAATAATTTGCTAAAAATAAATCAACCCAAAATGCATAATTTACAAAATCGTTACATGTATGAAAGTAAAAAAATCCCTGGCATCGTCGGGTAAATTGTGAGGTTTTAGGAAATCTATAAAAACATTTTTTTAATATATATATGTTTTTAATTTTATCATAATACTAGCAAATATCTGCCCCCTCCGGTCGCATATTTTTGCTAGGTCTGGAGCATGATATTATAATAAACAAACTGACCCCCACAGAAAGAGGTAATGACAAATAGGATTATATCATGACGAACGAACACTCCACCCTACCCCAAAAGAGGAGTTAATGCTTGGGAGGATGGTATCATTAAACAGAATAGATAGTAAAGTACCCCGACCCCCTAAAACAGGGAGAAAGTCATCCTGGGACGATGCTATTGTGAGGAACAAGTATATATTATACTACTCCCCCCCCTAAAATGTGATGGTAATGCTCGGGAGGAATGTATTATGAGGAACGAAAATATACTATACAAACTCCCAAAGGAGAAGGTAAAGCGTCGGCGTATCCCCCCCCCACACACACAAAAGGATGTAGTTATTTTTGATCGGAAATACCCCCTCCAAGATATAGGAGGTAATGCATGGGAGTATCACACCGTAAAAGGAGAAGGTAATGCCTACGAGTACGAGTATGGTATGGTATTGCAAGTTTTATTGTACCCATAAAATGCCGAAATGTACAGTGGGCTGAAAAATATAGTCGCCATCTCTATAAACAAAGAGAAGTATGCAAGCTAAGAAAGAATGATATCTTCCTTTCACATTTTTTTAATTAAAAAATACATGTTTATAACCGTGAGTAATCGGTCTTCCTTTGCTAGACTCTTTCTTGGCTTGTTTAGATGTAGACAATCTAATTTTTATTTTGGCGTTTCACGTGTACGATAAAAATTGATATATCTTAGGGTTTTTAATGTTTACTTTTTTTTACTAACACATGGTTTAAGTAAAAAAAATATAAGTTTATTATAAGTAATGCCGAAATTTATTTCACTTTAAATAATTTACGTGACTGAAATAGGAATACACGCCAAATGAAAGGAAAACTACCCTTTTTCCTGAAGAGTAGGGGTTGATTAAAAAAGTCAGTATGCATGTTTTTCTATTTATTTTATATTGGAAGCGAGAAATTTATTAAGAAGTGAAAGAAAAGTTTACATTAAATAAACTTACAATTTAAACAAAAGTTCAAATTTTATTAGTTTGTATTTTAAGTAAAAGACGTTTTTATTTCAGACTTTATATTTATATATTTTTTCTCTTTTATTTCGTATATAAATCATGTAGTTCAAAAACAATAAAAGAAATCTATCGTCGCTAGAAAAGGGGAGGGTGAGAGAGAAGAGAGACAGGTAGTGATGACGACACCAAATTTTTTTTAGTTTAAAGGAGTCCCCCCTCTCTTGAAAGAGAGAGAGAGAGAGCGAGAGAGAGAGAGAGAGAGAGAGAGAGAACGCAATTACCTCCCCTATTCTCTGAACTCTGTATATCTTTCTAGCTAGCTAAGATCTTTGTTTCATCTAATTTATTCATGTTTGTAATTAAATTACTTACATTAATAACTGTTAATTTACACAAAACTATTGTAGATAAACATGGACAATAAAATAATATAATCATAAATGTATAACTAATAATAAATGGTTATAGAAAGAAGTTATGCAAATTAGACAGATATTTCAATGGCTATATGTGTTTTTTTAGTACGATATATACCGTATTTGAAAGAATACTAATGTATTATTGATTATTATTTTGATGGTAATATAGAAATGATAAATAAGCAAAACTTTCGCATTTATTCATTTAGATAAGTCTAAAATTATTATTATTATTTTTTTTAAAAACATGTTACGGAGATGTTTCGAATTTTTTAGATAAGGATTATTAATAAGTATTATTTTTATTTTGTGGACTTCTGTTCTCATTTCGGATGTAATTCTCACACCGTTTTCGGCCGAGGTAATCTCGTACCTTTTTCAGGTGCTTATTGAATTCGGGAATCTTTGTTGAACTCGGGAATCTATACGGAACGAGAACAATCCACCGCAGCGGATTAAATAAAGTGTTTCGTTCGAAATTCCGTACAGATTCCCGAATACGACATGAAGATTCCCGAGTTTCACATAACGCATCTGAAAAAGGTCGAAGTTTACCTCGGCTGAAACGCTGTAAGAGAGGTCATACTGCTTTTCTAGCCGGCATTTTCCCGGGGCATAGTACAGGAAACTAAACTCGGGGTGTAGCTCCTTTAGTGGTTTCTCAATCGGCACTCGCTAAATATCCGGGTATTATCCAGTGCCATTTTGTTATTATCCAAATTAATCATCTTTGGTTCTTTTTTGCTCCTAACATCAAGTGGCTTAATGCTTTAATAAGAGCGACTTCCATATTTCTTTTGAAATAACATCCAAACTGAGACAGACGTGTCTGTGTCTATCGCACTGTCGGAGATTCAATTTAAAACAACTCACTATACTTATATTAAACAGTATTATTCATCGAAGCAAATAACACCAAATAATAATGGTGGTAATAATTTTATATTTGTGTGATTCACAATAGATTCACGGGGTTTTCTGCATCGCGCCGGACATCCATAAACAAAAAAATTGACGTTTTACTTTACTGTAACTTTACTTACCTGTCACAACTTGAGTAGTTTTTTTAACACCAAGTCGATGATACGTTTTCGACAATTAGTGCGACAGAGTCTGGGTCATTTTTAAGTAGGTGTTGTCCTTGCATCTGTCGGGTTAAGGTATGGTTCTGTGCAGTTTCATAGGTCTACTCTCCAAGGCTTTACTTGCTTACTTCGAGAAAGGGTTGGCTTATTGCTAATCGCCCGTGACGCCCCTAACAGGGAATACTGACAGGGCTGCTCAGGCATTTTTGACGGCCAGAATGCACACACGTGTTGTATGCTTGCTATTCAATCCCCGCTTTCCAAGCTTGTGTCCTATCTTCCCGAGGTGGGAGGGGAGGTAAATTCTCGCTTTACCGTAAAGCATCGTCGTAAGATTTTAAAGGAAAATAAGGTAATAAATATTCAATCCGAAAGATTGTTTTTTTTTATTATAAGAATAACGGAATTTGAAAGGTTAAGAATAACAAAATAAAACATGTTTGTAATTTTTAAACTATCAGGCTTCTCCCGCTCGCTATCCCTTCGCAATTTAATTACTATTTATAACTTTAAATCATTGAAACGAAACTAATCAATAAGAAAAAAAGAAAAATGTCTCTGTCTCTCTCTTTCTTTCTCTCCATCGATGTGAAAAAGAAGACAAAACACTTCCCCTTACCTAAGACTCATCGATAAGAAGACAAAACTAACCGATAAGAAGAAGACAAAACTCTGTCTTTTTCTTTCATAATAGTCAAAAAGAAGGCGACGTCAATATCTTAATAAATGGCCCTGACTTTCAATTCGAGAATATTCTTCTGTTTCTTCGTACTGTTGCGAAGCTTTCATTCCAGTGCCTCAGTGGAAGTTTGATTTTATTTTTGGTAAAGGGAAAGAAAAACGTAAGTTCTTTGTTGTGATGGTAGTTAGACGAGTTCTTGCTGTGTATGTTTTACAGGGGAAACCAGGGATTGAAGTTCAGTCAATCCCTACCATTAACATAACAATACAGTAAAGAGAGGCTAGCAACATCTCCTCCGTGTGAAAAAAAGCTGTAGGGACTAAACGAGATCATCCCCACTAGATTGGAGAGTCGATTTTGTAATCTGACAAGACATAGAAAGAGTGTTCAGAGCGACACCTCCAAAGATAAAGTCAACTTTACGGGGAATCTTACGATTACATAATTCTTAGAGAAGTTTAAAAAATATATATTTTGAGGTTTGTGTTCGCGCTAGACAACTGTTGTCATATTTAGGCTGGTGAATCTCTGTTCCATTTGAGGGTTCTTGATAAGGTGCAGCAACATCTCTGTAATTTGATTGGCCTTACACTTTCTTCTTTCTCTACACCCTCTCTCTCACAGACGTAATGTTACTAGTCTCAGTCTTTTCCATGAATACTATTATGGCATCTGTTCTTCAGAATTATGTGATCTATTCCCACTTCGTTTGTTCCAGCTCGTTTGACTCGTTGGTCTAGCAGTCTCCACTAATTCCCTGTTGTTATACCTCATTGTAATACAACTTCCTATTCCATCAGCTTCTTTCCAAGAACCGCAGGCTTGTAGAACTCTCTTCATGTTGACTGTTTTCATAATACCTATAGCCTTGGTCTTTTCAAGACTTAGGCCAATAGGACTCTCCTGTTTTTGCGATTACCATATTTGTTCTTGTAGGCGCCTTACATCAAGTGGCTTCATGCCTTGTCTGCATCGATTTCCATAAAAAGACATGCATAAGCAGCAAAAATGACACCTTACTGTATTTTAGAAATTAATATATATATATATATATATATATATATATATGAACAGACTGGAACAACAAGCACTTAGCACCTGCCATTCCCATATTTTCTTCTCGAGATACGTTGACGACATTTTGATCCTCACTCTATCCCGAGAAGAAGCTACCTCTATCTTTAATACATTTAATAACACTGACTCCCACATTAAATTTACCATCGAACATCCCAACACCTCAGGCTCTCTTTCACTTCTAAACTTTAAACTCAGCATTAATGACGACGGATCTCTCCACACCACCTTCTATAGAAAACCTGTCTGCAGGAACCTCTTCATCCACTACAAATCCGCACTACCCCTCAAATCCAAAATTAGTTACGCACAAACCGAAATCACCCGCATACAGGACAAATGCTCTTCTACTTCCGATAAAACAACACACACCGAAGCCTTCCACAAACCCTATTAACCAACGGTTTCCCCCTAACTACCATATCCAGCCTTAACAACACTAGAAGACGTAGACACCACACTCTCACCAACACTTGCTTCCTTAAACTCCCCTTCTTTAGCGACCGTATCATTTCCGCTATCCGCAATGCCATACGTAGTGAGAACCTTAACATACAACTTTCTCATACACGCACTTCTCTCCGACAACATTTATCAAAAAAAAAGCCACTACACCCCATACCCCTGCTTTCTAGCTAGTTGCCCCAATCCTCAACTCTGGCCTCTGCCTCCGCACCTATGCAGTATACAACCTACAATGCGCTAAATGTCAAAAGTTCTACATCGGTAGTACCGTTAGGCCTCTACACCAACGCATTAAAGAACATCTAAACACCCACATCTCTTCCTTCCACAAACACTTAATATTATGTGGTAACACACATCGCTCTATTAGTGTCCGCATTCTCAACTCCGTCCGCAATATAGGTCAGCTTCGAATTTCGGAAGCTATTCTAATCTCTAAATTTCGTACAACCCTGAATAACAGATTCGAGTTGTCTTCCCCTTTCATCCTCTGATTCTTACATCCTCACGCTCCCACCCCAACTTACTTGCCTTTGTCGCCTCTTTATTTGCCAGCGCCACCCTCCCCACATGTCACATATTATAATTATGGAATGGAATGATATGCACTTTATTTACATATATTTAGACCTTGTGTATGTGTATGCATATATACATGTATGTGAATATGGGTGTATTCTCATGTGTGTGTGTGTGTATGCTCAATAAAATAAAATAATGATAATAAAAAAATGTAAAAAAATTAAAATAAATAAAATAAGAAATTATAATAATAAAAGAATAAATTAAATATATGAATAGATCATAATAACAAAGGAAAATTAAAGAAAAAAAAATCTATGAATCAATTTAAGAATTCAAGAATAAATTTATATAAATTTAGTTCTAGGAGTATTATACCCTTGGAATACTCTTAAATTAACTAATGAAAAAAATTATGTATTTAGATATTTACACCTTATGTATGTATATGTGTGTATGTATTTTTTATCCCTAATTCCCCTTCTTCCCCAACGTTTGTTCTTATCCCCCCTTCCACCGTTCCACCGATTCCTTACTACCCCTTGCCATTGATCCATTCCACAATTCAAATTCCTTCTCAAATTTCAAATCTCATTTCTAAATATAGTTTTCCTTAAGTTATCCCCCTTTGATGGCACATATTATAATACGGCTCACACTTAAATTTAAATTTAAAATTGAATAAAGAAAAAGAGAAAAAAATTAATTAATAAATCATACAGAATAAAATATAATAAAATTATAATAATTAGTATATAAATAAACAAATGTTTATAATATTTTACCTTTAGTTGAATAATTGTTTAATTAAATTTTGACATTTTCTACGTTCCTACTTCCAATTGTTTGCTGCGGTATTTCAATGGTTTGACACCGGTTTTTCCCGTTTTCTCGACCCTCTCGATCTTTTATTGTTGTCTTTTGAAAATGAAAGTTTTTATTTCGAAAATTTAAGATTACCCTTTGCCGAACTTTTATCCACCAGACAGTATTTACTATTCTGGTATTTAATCAGTTTTTCGTGAAATTATTAATAAATCGTTTTGAGTTTCACTTTCTCTCTTCGTTTATTTCTTTTCACTTTTCCATCTTACGGCAACTACATCGCATTGCTACAGCCTTGGACAACTAATCTGCACTTATATTTACCAGCAATGCTTCAAGCAAACTACAATCTCCTTTTATATATATATATATATATATATATATATATATATATATATATATATATATATATATATATATATATATATATATGATGGACTCTCCCGTCGATTTCGACGTATGAGTGCCCCACCAGGGGCTGCCCGCGCGTGAATTTGTAATTGCAAGGGTTGCGCAATCCTAACAACCGCTCTCCTGAGTCGGCATTGCTTGGTTCCAATGGCAAGTAGTAATACAAGACGACTGGAAACAATGCCGAGATAAGTAGAGAGCACATACAGCACCTGGTATTCCCAAATGATCACCCATTTAGTACTGGCCAGGCTTGACGCCGCTTAACTTCGGTGTGTGTCAACGTGATTGTGCCGTATATATATATATATATATATATATATATATATATATATATATATATATATGTTATTATAATGGAGATTATATGTCTGTATGTGGCGAAAACTACGCTATAGCCTATATCACAATTCCACTTAAGTTTTTCAAATTGTTATTTCAATTAGTTTATTTAAATTTTTTGATTACCATGAAATAATGGCGTGTTCACAGACTGTATGTCCAAGCTAATTAGTGTGTAGATTTTTACAATTTTTTATCATAAACAATTCTTGATCATAAAAGTACTTTGTTTATAATATAGGATGTTCATATCTTCAATAAGTATTTCGAGTAAAATCCCATAGACGTTCTATTGTAAAGTTACTCTATTTTTACTGGTTCATGTTTATCGTTTAAATTAACTAAGACATATGTCTTCACTTTGGCATACCATCTAGATATAAAGAAATCACACACCTTTACTGAAATCTGCGATTTTATACAGACACACATATCTCTCTCCCCCCTCTCTCTCTCTCTCTATATATATATATATATATATACATATATATAATATATATATATATATATATATATATATATATATATATATATATATATATATATATATATATATATATGGATAATAAAAGGACGAAAAAATATATTAGATCATATTGAGATACAGTGAAGCTTAATATAGTGAATATTTTCTCTTTAATATTTTTCAAAACTCTTCACTTTTGCATTATCAAGATATTCACGTCTAATGATTAAGTAATATTCAATTCTTATTGGACAGCCCTTCTGACGATAAGAGCATTATCTTGTAAACTAAACAAATGTTATCCACTTCATCACTTCATTATCCAAACACACACACATACAAACATATATATATATATATATATATATATATATATATATATATATATATATATATATATATATATATATATATGGGGAGTTTGAATTACATACTAGGGATATTAGAATTACCTACTAGGGAATTAGAATTACTTACTGGACACTATCCTTGAGTGTCTTCGGTCTCTCTGTACAAGGGTTTTCAGGACAACTTGACATGACGATACTTCACGTTACAAGTAAACCCTCACCAAATATTCAAAATAACATAGTATTCGAAGCCCAAATAAGATCCCCTCGACATGACTATACATTGGCTCATACGAGAAATGGTGCACTTTCTCCAAGTAATGGTACCTCAAGTAACAGCACGTAGCTGGATACCCCATCAGACTAAATAAATTCTATAAGACCAAGAGACCAGAAAATATATATTATAACATAATCAACTGGTCAATTGGAGAGAGAAAAATAATGTTCGTTAACATCTTTACTAACTCAACGTTTGGGAGATAAAAGAGAACTTTAATAGAATATTCTATGTATCTCATATGAAGATCAATTGTTAGCCCCAGATTTCTGAGAATTTCGACTGAAGTAAAATGAAACAATATATATAAATAATTCATATATATATATATATATATATATATATATATATATATATATATAGATAGATGAATTATTTTATTTAAGTTTCTGTAAGTCAAACCAGTGCTTCATTATTACGCACGGACGGTTTCTGGGTTAGAATTCATCACTTTTGTCAGTGCAAAATCTTCAGCGTCTTCTTCGTTTTCTTTGATACTGAAGATTTTGCACACACAAAAGGATTGGAAACTTTCTTTCAATGACAATGAAAACCTGTACAGAACTGTAAACTGTAATATATAGTTTTTAAATAAAATAATATATAATAGATCTGGTAAAACATACGATCCCAGCACTTTATTTGTTTCTGCTCAAATAAATTGTAATACGCTATATATATATATATATATATATATATATATAT